>CM076576.1:694579098-694951415 GCA_034641835.2 Pinus albicaulis | reverse complement strand
GTTCAGCCTCTGCCTTGTCCAGTTCTGCCTTAAGTGCTCGTTCTGCTGCGGCTTGTGCCTCCTTGTCCTCCTTTTCTTTCCTGGCCTCTTTGGCCAGCTTCTTCTTTTGTGTTGTTGTTGCACTCTTTTGGCGCGCCTCCTCATCTTCTTTTAGCTTTTTCTCCCTTTCTTGCTGGGCTTTTGCCTCTGCTTCCTTTTGTTTGATGGATGGAATTGGCCCTGTGTTGGTTCGAGATTTCTTGAGTGCGGATGAAGAGGCACCTCCTAACTGACGTCTTCTGTCTTCTAAGCTTTGATCATCTGGGTCTTCCTGAACCACGTCAATTTCCGGAGCGAGTTGTCTTTCAGCATTATACCAGTTCCTTCTCTCATCTTCCGCCGGGCGCTCAAGGTGCTGATAAGTCCACCTGAAATTGGCTTTCCGGCAATGTTCAGGAACTATTCTCTCTAGGTCGTATGTTCTTTTTTCAAGCGCCCCAAAGTGATAACCTCTCATTGCTTCTGCTTCTGCTATTACTTCCCTGAAGTCTTTTACTGTGAATGCACCAATGGTGAGGGGTAACGTGGGCCATGGCTTCTTTTTTCCTCTAGACAAGATGTTGGAGAATCCGTGTGACATTTGAAAACATACTTCCTGGATAAGCATTTTTTCTGTCACGAAGTGAGGCATAGCATGTGGCGCCTTGTAAGTTCCAAAAACTCGGATGAAGGTGTATCCCGGGAAAGGGAACCAGTGTCCCACTTTAACTAGCGTTTCCTTGGCCCGCCACGACATGCAAGGGGCGTCTTGGCCAAATAAATGTCTGTACAAAGAGGGAATAAATATTTGGGAAATCTGATCTATATCCTGCTTGTATTTGGACTCCCAAAATACCTTGAGTTGCAGATGAATTGCGCGTGATTGCTCGGGGTCCCAGTTGTGTGGCCATCCATCAAACTCTACTCGGGCGCAGACAGTGTCTAGTAGGTAAGAGGCCATGTAAAATTCTGCGGGCATTCCTTCCTCCGGGGCCAATGCCGAGTTCAAGTTGGTCTGCATCGACGTCATCAGTATGCCTGCCCAGTTGAAACGAGTGCCCTGTGTTGTCACATACTCCATGATAGTAGCCCAACTGCCGCTGAAGGTGGAGCAATATGGGCGCCTGTAAAGTCTGCAAAGCATGGCGGCAACCAATTTGTAAACCTTTTTCAGGCTCGCCACTGGGTACTCTTGGTCTTTCTTGACCTTGAACTTCTCAGGCTCCTCCCACCATCGCCTAATAGTATCAACTACTGGAACGGCGTGAGTAACGGCCCATTCTAGAGAGAAATGCTCGTTTGGACGAGGCAGTGAGTAATAAAGGTGTGCATCTGTGCCTACCAGCGTAGCGAAAGCTCTGCCTTGGTAATCCCTGATCACAAACTTCTCGGGGTCTGTCTTTTGTATGATCCAGTCTATGACCTCTGGACAAGGGAATATGGCTGGGTGCGCCCCTGCCAGATGTAGTTTGGACCTCTTTACCGACAAGTATACTTCCCGGTCTGGGAGATCTTCTGGAAATTCTTCTTCCGGTGTGGAGAACTCATGATAAATCTGGTACCATCTCATGCTGTCATCTTTTGAAAAAGTAATAGTGTATCTCGGAATATTGGGGGTGGGGCTACCACCTCCAGCTCATCAATCTCTTCCACTTTTTTCTTGTCCTTCCTTCGAGATAGCGGGGGCGCCATGTCACTAGAATCTGAGAGCACAGGTATGCACTCTATGTCGTCTTGAGTTTCACCTGTCAAATTCAGAAAGGAGTCCCACGATAAGAACGTCATGGTGATAAAAACCAGTTACAATTTAGTGATGAAATCTAGCTACGTTAATGCAAAACTGGACTGCTGAGTCGCTGGGTCGCGGATCGCACAAACAGGGCTCGGGCGCGACCTTGCGACCTTGCGACCTGGGGTCGTTGGATAGCTAGGTCGCTAGGTCGCAGATCTCCAAAAAATGGGAAAACGCAACCTAGCGACCTGGCGACTAGGTCGCTGGGTCGCAGGGTCGCAAATCCCAAAAAATGGAGAAAATGCGACTCTGCGACCTCGCGACTAGGTCGCTGGGTCGCAGGTCGCAGACTGGCTTGCCGGGGGTTTTGCGCGCGCGGCCTTGAACTCTTTTGCCCCCTTTCTCTTGGGAATTTACAAGATTTCTGGGCCCAGGGGAAGCTGTGGCATGATTTCAAAGGCAAAGGGATGATGCCATGGGGTGAAACAACAAACAGCGAGGTTTTGGGCAATTCATGCAACATATAATTTACAAAAACCTCAGAAAACATCAAAGCTCGACCAAAAGACAATTTAAAGGCTAAAGGGGAGATGGGTTTAGTAAGAAAATCATTAAAACGGAAACAGCAGGAAGAAATGGAAACTTACCCGGGAAAAACTCGTCAGTTGAGCTGTCAGAGGCGTTTTCCTTACAAATCGCTGAATGTGAAAAATGCGACCTGCGACCTCCCTTTTATAGAAAGTCGCACGTGCGGGCAATTAATGCAGGTCGCTGGGTCGCAGATTTGTCAAACTTTGAGTTTTGTGACCTGGCGACCTTGCGACCTGGCGACCTGGGGTCGCAAGGTCGCTAAGTCGCGATTTTCTGAAAATGAAAAAATTGCGACCTGGCGACCTGGCGACCTGGCGACCCGAGGTCGCTAGGTCGCAAGGTCGCATTTTTCATCAGTTTAGGGGATCTGCAACCTGGCGACCTGAGGTCGCGGGGTCACTAGGTCGCTAGGTCGCAGTTTTCATGAATTGTTTACTTTTGCGACTTAGTGACTTAGCAATTTCTCTTTGTTTCTAAGGGGCTCCGAAAATTTGAAATGGTGGTCAAAATTTTGGAGGGTGTTGTAGAGACTGCAACAGGCCCCTAATCAAATAGACCGCACTAGATTCGGTGTCAATGTCTATTTTTCAAGCACCGTGGACTGTATATAATTCAGAATAGCGATGCGCTGACTAAAATATATGCCCCAACACATATAGTCCTGTCAACGCATCGAATTCATGACAATGACATAGTTGACAGTGTGGTCTTTTACCCGACTGCATCGTTGACCCTCTCGGAATGCAAAATGTGGTTTGCTGACATAAACCGAGTCGGAAAATGAAGTCAATGCACCGCAATGTGATTGTCGGGGTCAACGATGCACCTGCATAAATGAGCACACCACCTTTTTTATTTTTTATTTTTAGTTTAAAATTATTCGAGGCACCTTCCGGCACCGCCCCGGAAACAGTGCGGTTACTGTTAGCACCGGTAGCGGTGCTGCCTGTAAATTTTATAGGTAGCACCACTATCTGGTGCGAACCGAACAGCTCGAGCGCACTGCGCGACAATTTTTTTTATTTTTTTTATTTTTAATGGTTATTTTCAAGTTTATTTCAATTTATAATCCGCTAAAAGGCTTAATTATAGAAAAACTAGAAAAATACCTGTACATTTCGCAGTCAAGGAGGCATATTGGCTGTAAATTTGGAAAATAAATTTTTCCCACTGTTTTTCAAAATGCAAGTTGGAGATTGGTGGCCAATGCAAAGCAAGAGTGCTTGCAATGGGTGAAATGAGGGCACCGATGTCAGGGCGGCTCAAAAATAAGGAATAGCACCAGGGCTTGAGAGCTCTCGAGCACTGAGGAAAGTGAATAATGAAGTTTTTTGGCCTTAATTTTTTTTTTTTAATTAACCCTGTTTCAGTGCGCGGGGTTTTATAAGAGCACCGGGCAGTATCAATTTTGGCGTGTTGTTTATAACGTGTCGCGGCGTTTCCCTAACCGCGCACCGGGATGTTTTAGTTTCGGCGTGAAAATTTGATGATGCACTAGGGCGACGTAATGGTAAAGCACCGGTTTTTTTGCCTTAATTTTTTTTATATATAACGCTATTCTAGTGTGTGCGGTTTCGGACACACCGGTGCTCTTAGAGAAGAATGCACCAGCTCGTTTATGTTTTGGTGCGGTGTTTTATGATGCACCGGCATGGAAGAGTATCGACACCCCTGTACGTTATTGTAATTGGATGCCTCCGCGGTGTGTGTACTTCGCGCACGTTGTCCGGTGTGCCAATGTTCAGTGCGCACCGGTGCATTCTATGGTATCGTGCGCACCGATAATTGATAGCTCAGGAGCACTGGAAAACTGAAAAATCAGGCTTTTTGTCATAAATATTTTTTTAATTTAACCCTTTACCGGTGTGCGTTGTTTATATGTGCAACGATACTGTTTGCTACAAATGCACCAGTCGATTTGTGTTTTTTCCGCATTTTTTATGATGCACTGGTGCAGTTTCTGTCTACCGCACCATGTGGTTTTGGTGTTGGCATTGTGTTTTATAATGCATCAGTGTGGAAGAGTTGTGAGGCATCGGTGCTCTATTATATTATGATGCACTGGGCGGGTGTGTATAGAGTGCACGGTGTTCGGTGTGCCATTGAGTTTTTACGCACCGGTGCTTTCTTTTTTTGAGAGCACCGGGGCAAGTTTTAATGCTAAGAGCACCGATAGGAAAACATCTGCAAAACCCTCCGCCCGCCAACCTCCTCTAGTAACCTCTGCTAGAAATGGATGTATGGGGCATTTTTCCTTGTCGTTCCTCAAAAACATCCACTTGGGGGTCTTTTCCTTGTAGTGACTACTACTGATTTCAAAATAATAGAGATTGTTGGTGACAACAATCCTTATCCTGCATTGTTGGGAATTGACTGGGAATTTGAAAACTTGGCCATAATTATTCTAAATAAGAGAGAAATGATATTTGAAGGAAATAATATGAGTGTAGTTGTTCCCTTAGATCCATTAGAAACAGTAAGATACATAGAACAAATCAAAGAATAATATTGTGCAGAAGACATAGACAACATTTGTCAAAGGACAACAAATGAACAAGATTGGGTTAACCCTACTGCAAAAGGAAAGTTGAGTTGGGAGCATGATAGTTCTTATAACTCAGATTCAAAAGAATATTGGAGAATTCACAGAATGGGATTCATGAAATGCCGACAAGGCATTGTGAGAGGATGAAAAAATCACTCTGTTATATAATGATTGAGGTATGTAACATTCCTTATTATGATGGCATAGGAGATGTGAATACTTTTCTCAATGATTATGAAGAACAAGTTTAAGAACATCAATGGTTTCTAGCGTTGGATTTAACCCTGAAACATAACCTTGCTAGATGGTGGAATGAACATAAGAATAACATAAGGGGTTGGCAGGAATGTCGAAGATTAATGTGGATAAGGTTTGGATAGATAGAAATAGAAATGGAGATAAAATATGGTGGTCAAACCAATCCCAGGGAGCATATCCAACTATGCACTTCAACATGGGAGGATATTCCACAATAGGAGTGGGTACATGAATTCATTCATACATTGGAGACAATCCCCAAGAACTGGTGCGTAGAGACTAAGCTTCAACATGGTACTAACAATTGGGCAGAGATACATTGGAGACAATGCCCAAGAACTAGTACCTACAGACTGAGCTTCCACATGGTACTAACATTGGGCAGACATGGTTGATGGCGTCATATTAATATTTAACTTTCAGGATTATTTCCCACACATAGATTTGGCTCTTTTGGAAGCCAAGAAGAATATTTTTGAAAATATCACCTCAGTGACATCACAACAACCTGATTGGGATTCACAGATAGAATATGCACTGGAATTCTATAATATTATCATAGATGGAGAAGAAGAATATACTCACAACATCGACATAGTAGAATCAGAAGGATACCCTGAAGTCACTATATTTGAGATACAGATACCAAACATAACAAAGCCACATGCTCAGAAGTTCCAGACATGGATGTCTGCAAGGAGGAGTGAGTTGAAGAGAAGGTTTCAAAGCTCATACTTTCAGTCAAGGAATCCAAAAATAAGATCGTATAGGAACAATTTGAGTATGGGCTCAATATTGGGGAACTGCATATGAAACTGCAACTAGCCACTTCACCAGAAGTTCTAGAACAAAAAGAGATTGACCTAAAGGCCACAATGACAGGAATCTCCATGAGAGTGGCATTATATGGGAAGTTTCTGGACAATAGTTTGTAGATTTGGACTTCGCTGCGGGAAAATCCAAATGTACAGAATTAAGAAGAAGATATTCAAGAAAAGGAGAAGTATTTGAAGGAAATTCGGGCAACTGTGAAGACCACGCCAGTCTCAGAGAATCTTTCTAAGATTATGGAAGGAAAGGTACTTCAGAAGCATATCGAAGAGCTCAAAAGGGAAGAGTATCTTTTTATGGAGATAAATTAATCGTGGCAGGATGAGGCTCCCCAATTGTCACGGGAAGTAGATGGGAAGCTTCATAAACATCAACAAATAAAAGAGACAATATTGAAGAAGGAATTAGTACCAGTAACAGAGGCAGTATTGGAAGAAGCCCGCAATGAGGAGAAGCAGGATGCAGACATATTGCATAAGTTCAACAATGCCTACAACATCATCAAAACAAATATCTATGGAAAATGAGCTAAGTGACTTGGGAGAAGTCACATGTGAGTGATGGTGGCCTGTTGGGTGCATCCCAACTTGGCCTAGATTTTGGCTAAAACTCTGTATTTTGAGGAGAAGAGTGCAAAGTAGACCGCGCAGTGGACCACAAGGTGGACCATGTAGTGAAGGATGTTAGATATACTGCGTGGTATCATAGGTTCTTCGAGGTGAGTCAAATCCCCTCCTTTTTGTAATGGGTTTTGGGTTATATTTAATTGTTCTATGGAGCCCATGGTATTTGTACCATGGTATTGTAACGATGTAATAATATAAAAAGGGATGTAATGCTATGCTAGATAGATATGTCATATCATATGGTTATGATTAAGTATTGTAGTCTGTATTTTTTCGCGAAGGGAAGGCTATGCACCTGAGTGCGTGGAGACATTGTAAGAGTCTGCAGCTTAGTGCGTATACCACTTGCATCTTAGTGTGCAGACTGCTTGGATCTTAGTGAGTAGGTCGAAGAGCTAATTGTACTTAAAGATCATCATAATAAAGAAGAAGTTTGGGATGATATTATGATATACTTATGTGTTTATCTATGCATATATTTTAACTGTTATAGCGAAGCTATTTTAATATTTTCTTAATACATGTTGTTGTGAAGTAGTTATTACAATTGCATATTGTATTAGCGGATTACTCGATTATGATATTATATGACTTCTTAATATTATTTATTGAATATGTCAAAGTATTTATCAGTGTTAAGGGTAATATTAAAGAGAAATACCACATTTCCAAGTCCCTCAAGGTAGCAGAAACCTAGTTATGCATCCTCCCATGGTCACCTCGGGTGAGACTGAGATATGCTTGCACGTCTTTGCCAAAAGGGCCAATGATTTAGGGTTTTGTTGGTGCAAATATAGTTTGAACCTCGTTCATCCCAAATGAAGCCAACACCAGTTTGAGAAATCTTATGAATTCAAGCATCCATTGGATGTCCAAATATTTAGGCCTATAATCACAATCATTGGGCATGCAATGCCTTATGAAAAAGAACCATTCCTAGTTCCCATTATAGGGAGGGGACACACTAAATACCACTCAACCGCATCAATAATTATAACTTCAGTTCAATGGACACACATTAAGAGAGACTATAAATGTGCCATCGTCACATACTAATTAAATGCTACAATAAAATGATGATTATGTTGCAAGGTCCTCCACATAAATATATGCAAAAAACAACCTCTGGCTTTGCTCCACAATCCATCAAACCTTTTATTTGTACATAAATAATCTCCAATATTGGTACATTTAGAAAGAGAAATGAGTAGACTCTAGCGATGACACTACAATAGCAGATGTGGAAATATTTTTTACAGTGGGACACTATCAAACACATAGCAAATAGATATAGGAAAACAAATAAAAACTTAAATTTATTGATCTACGAGGCCACAACTAAACTTGTAGCACCACATTTTTAAGTTTCTAATTTCTAGTATTTCTTGCCAGCATGTAAAATTGAATCAAATACACAATTTGGTGCAACAAATATAGTGGCTTCCATCACTTATAGGTGGGCCATAAGCAAACAATTCTATTAAATCCATTGTCGTTTCACAATGCAAGTTCCTAGACCATCCATACTACCCATTGGCTCGGTTCCCATATTCAATTTGAATATAACAATGGGTTCAACACTATTATGTGGATCTCATCCCACATACAACATAGATATCGACTATTCCAGCTCCAAATTAGGCCATCACAGTTCCTTCAAAGCATTTTCCTTGCTATATTTTTCACGATGTCGCCTTCATACTAATGCACAAAATTCTTAACAAAATAAAAATACTCTCAAGTACTGAAATCACTTCACATTCCCTATTCCTAGGCTCTCCAATAAGGGAACGAGGCCCAAAATAGCTCTAATACCTACAAATAAAATATAATTGCACACCACATAAAAGTTATTGATATATTACCTTCCAGAACCAAAATACATCACACTAATATATTGCATATGAGATCCAATAGATTCTGAACTAGGATATCATTCTTGAGAGAGTATCTCAACAACCCTCAACAAATCCAAACCAACTATACTATCATAATTTTTAATGCTAACAATTATTTTAACGAGTAATGTCATAAAAATATTTTTGTGCTTTGTGCTCTTGTATCATGATATCCTCATGCCTAGAGAGACAAGTGAGAGAGAAATTACCAACATTAAAAGAAAAAACTTGTGGTTAGAAGGGTTGAAAAGTATTTCTTTTGAATGTTTTGTAAATGTTAACAAATTCCAAGATTTTCAATAATATTCTAGTATAACACATGATTACAGGGTTTTGGAGGCCCAATTCCCTTGTAACATGAATTGAACATAAGATCAAAATCACATAATTTCTTTTACATCAAGACAAAGAAAGCATATTGACTTCTATATTCTATGGTGTTGTAGTGCCTCTTAGCATTAACTGATAGTGCATTACAAAACATATGATGGAAATTTTTCCATAGTTCAGACCAAATTCCTTTTGATTTGAAATTTTTTTTCTTTGTTAATGATTTTATATCATTTATGTTAGGTCGCTTGTAATATTCCCAATTATCTTTCAGCTAGTTGGAATATATATATTTTTTTGTTTCTTAGATAGAAGAATAAGAGGGTGGGGAGACCCATAAATCTCCTTAGTAGGAATACAATCACTCCTAATATGAATGGGGATCATCTAAGTAGTTGGATTAAGCACCCGTATGTGTGAATAGGGGATGGAGCATGTACACTGGGTCAACTTTGACCAAATCAACAATGTTGGTTGGAGGGAGTGGACATTCATTGAGGGACAATGAAGTTTTGGAGGGAGATTCCTTGCATGGAAGTAGTGGCTTTAATGAGTGTGGCCCAAGGTGAGGAAGCTCAACAAGCATATAAGGAAGGGGATTGCAACCATGGAAGGAATCATTGATTATTATTTTTTTTATGGTATGTTATGACTTATTGCTCTCTTTAGTTCTTTAGCGGAGACTACAGTGTTGTTTAGCACAAGGGCGTTCCCAAGCAGGAATCCCACCTTCATCCTCGGGGGACTCCGAGTGCCCACTCAGGAGAAGTTGTTGGGCTACATTTCTACATTCTGGCATCAGGCCATGTTAGAACTTTTTTCTACACTGTAGTTTCTTCTTAGGGTTGTGCTGTGTTGCAAGGTGTAGTAGTGGAGGATTCGATTGGGCCATTTCTAAGCTAGTTTTTCAGTTGAGGAAGCATTCCTTCCATTGGGAGGTCAATAGGGAGGGTCACTGGGAATTATTGGAGAATTTGGCATCAGGTCAAGTTAAAATTATCCTCTACGGCACAGTTTCAATTTTGGACTGCGTTATTTTAGGTAGGAGTTGCAGGGGTGGTTTCAGTGCACCATTTGGGGAGATAGATTTCCAGTGAAGGGGTCATCCTTTCACTTGGAGAGTCTATTGGGAGAAGGATTAATGCTATGCTACATCATATCAGCCATATATTCCCATCTATTCACTTGCAGTGAATCTTCAACCGTAGGGTTGCAGTTCACATTTTTATTTCGTTTTATTTTCCGGAAACCCTCCTGGGTTGTCATGCAAAGGTGATATAGACCCTAGATCCTCATGTATAGCATATTTTGAGGAATATATCAGTTATTTTATATCTTTGTATGTTATCATGCTGTAGAAATGTTCATTATGATTGCGTTGTAGCAGCTCTCTGGCATTTTTTATAGCAGCAACACCTCACTCTTGAGAGTGTTTCTTTATTGGAGGTGTGTTTGTCTATATCATATGATTTGTGCCTCATTACTTTGCACTTATTTTCTGTTTATATGATTAATATAATGGCTCCATATTGGTCTCATATCTTCATGTAATATTATTCACTTCTATTTCCATTGTTGTGTTCAATATTGTTTCTTTTCCTATTTTGGAATACTACAATTATAATCTTGGCTCAGCCTATGCATTTAAGCCAATATGTCATCAAAAGAAGGAGATCCTCTCATAGACAGAGAGAAGAGGTATATTAGGAGAATAAACTGTAGATATTATTATACAGATGATAAATAAGACAAGGGAAAAAATCCCATATCAGGAGAGGAGGATGACAAGGAGTTTCCTAAGCTTCTTCTTCGAACTATGCAAGATATTGCAAGAGAAATCAAGGATATGAGAATGGACAGACACAAAGAATCGCCTAAATGGTCTCTACATGGAGAAGGCTCTGTCATTTCACATCATTGGAGTGATCAAATAGTGAACCAGTAGGTTTCCCAATGCTCTACAATGCCTACATTTTTAGCAGTGGGAAATGGAGGGTTTCAAGAACAAGATACTCTTGAAGATAAATTTCTTGAGTATGAATCTCAATCTTAGAGATTCAAAGACCATTTGAGATTTCAGTAGTTTTTTCAGATCAAGGACAATAGGAGACCTTGACATCACAATAGGGGTGGAGGATTCATACAGAACAATGATATTCACCAGACTATAGGAATGTTTTTCTTACCCACTTTTGATGGGTCATACAAATGCATTGCCAAATATTGGGTAGAGAAGCTACACATCTACTTCCAGTTGAACCCATTACCGGATATGGAAGCTATCCAAATAGCAGCGCTGCACCTTGAGGGTGAACCACATGATTGGTGGTTTCATTTTCTTTATACATTGGGCCATGCCAATGTGGCTGCATATTCAGAGTTCACAAGGAGGTTGGTGGTGAGGTTTGATCGAGGAGACCCAGAGGCACCTTTCATTGGGCTAGCTAAGCTCACATAATTAGGTAACCCATAAACTTACAT
The DNA here is from genome assembly GCA_034641835.2 of Pinus albicaulis. Classification (NCBI taxonomy): domain Eukaryota; kingdom Viridiplantae; phylum Streptophyta; class Pinopsida; order Pinales; family Pinaceae; genus Pinus; species Pinus albicaulis. The sequence goes on along the minus strand of CM076576.1, from coordinate 694,940,105 downwards.
TTTTTTAATTTCTAAAACTTTATGTTATGGTTCCCGATTTATCTACAGCTAGGAGGCTATATATGTTTATTGATGGGCTAGTAGAACCTCTACATGGGTTTCTTGAGTCAACCAAACCCACTACCCTTCAAGATGTCATTGAAATGGATAGAGATCTACAAGATGCCTTTCCAAGAGCAAAGGCAACATTTTAGCAAACACACACTTTTCCATCAAAGGGAAAAGATGAGAAGGCTCATCCTTCAAAGGAGAGCCAAAACAAGGTACCTCTTAGTGATGATTTCCGAAGAGACTTGAGGAGAAGGAATCTTTGCTTCACATGCCAAGAATCATGGGCACTCGGACATAGATATGTAGCAGAGAAGGCACACTATATAGAGGTAGTTTCTGATGATGAGGAGGAAGAAGAAGAGGAACTAGAAGGAGGTTAAAGTGCTGGGATATCTGGAGAGGATCCACCACCACCAGGAGGTGGGAATGGAGCATTTGCTCCAATTGGAGGGGTCCTGGCAGAACTGAGAGGAGTACCCAAGTACTTGACCTTGAGAGTTCGGGGTTCCATTCAGCATCAGAGGGTACCAGTGTTGATTGACAGTGGGGTTACCCACAACTTTATTGATGCCCAGCTAATGGAGAGGAGGGAAATACCCACTGGATATTTTGAGGGATTTTCAGTATTGGTCCCAGGAGATAAAACCATGCAGTGCCTGCATTATATTTCATATTTATCTGTCACTATGCGGACATATACATTTACTGATTACTTCTTTGTGGTTGACATATATGACACCAATATGATATTGGGTGTGTAGTGGTTGATTACTTTGGGGAAGGTCATCACATATTGGGAGACTTTACAGATGGAGTGGATAGATAGAAAGAGTGGCAAGCATCATATGATTAGGGTCATGCATACTTATCCCTCTCAAATAGCTCCCACACAGAAAAAAAAGCTGGATTTTTTTAGTGAAAGAAAGTACCTAACAGTCCTATAAGGTATGCAGATGACTTTGGCCCATGATACACTACTGTTCAGAGGCATTCCACATGCGAGGTCACTTGATCAGGAGTTGATGAGACATTTCTCACAACAGGTTGCACCACTCATAGATCTGGGAGGAGTGAGGACCTTGGGAGTACTTGGCACAGTGCAGAGAGTCTTGTCTAGGCTCAAGGAGGAGGGATATATTATCTTAATATCAGTATTACCCACACCCCACATTCTGCACAGAGAGAGGACATTTCAGGGATAGAGGATGGCACCATCATGGTGCAAAGAGACCACTCCATGTCTTTGGAGACTCGAAAGATACTTCCACTTAGGGATAAATATTCCACATATGGTAGAGGTTGGTGGCCACTCATGCATACATTGGCCAAACTCAGAAAGTTTTGGATGGGTGATAGCTTCCCATGGATGGCTAACCTCCAAAAAATTCAACCTTTACTTGAGCATGAGCAGCTATAGAAGGAGCATCAGGGGTAGGTTAACAGCATCCCGGTATGTGACTTTTGCATGGGTGATGTCAAAGAAGAGGGCAGCCATATGACAGGTGCTTTACATGGTAGATCAGGAGCATTGTTATTATGGAGTATAGATCCTTATCGGAGATCTCATCTATTGGAGAAATACTCCAAGGATCTATTTTCATGCAGGATTCTTCATGGCTAGTTATCTAATGAGAGATATTCAATCAGAGATGGGTCATATACTATCAGAGTAGGATCTTCTTGACTAGAGCATATAAGCTCAAGGATAAGCTACTACATGCAGCACATGAGGATTTTCTCTTCTGCCAAACTTAGTCCATGAGAGCATATCATACTATCATGGAGGGATTCACTTGGGAAGGCTTCGAAGAGGAGATACATTAGCATACTAGGAGATGCATGGATTATTTGGAGATAGAGGAGAGACATATCTATTTGATAGAGTTATCACGGTAACTTATTTCCTCATTGGGAATGAGAGGAGACCCATGTATGAGCCACTCCACTAGCTTGATCAAGGTATATGGTAAGGATCATGTTTTTGCGCATAATGATTTACTAGATGAGTATTTTCATTCCTTTACCATTCATGTACAACTCATTTCTCTAAGAGGGAGCATTATTTCTTATAAACTTCATGGTCCACTTGGGGCCATAAGCAGTGATAAGCATTTCCACTCCCTATGATATTTTAAGGAGATGATATATTATTCAGGGTGTACTCCATTGGCACCAAACTTCATTCACCTTCTCCAAGCATGTGAGAAGGTTGTGGCAGCAAAAAAATGGTGGGGGAACTGCTTACTTTATCATATTCTGAGGTAGTCAGGAGACCTACTACGTTGGTTCCATATGTGGGACTATGATCCTCCTCTGATATTACATATGGTAGCTAGTGTGAACTTGATTATGATCCCATAGGTTGATGATGTTCTTATCATTATTGTGGGCAGGATTGGAGAGAGGACACATGGATTGAATGTGCCCATTGGGAGTGATATTCTCCACACTTCTTATGCTACATTCTTCAGGGAGAATATTGGGAAACCCATGATTACTACATTAGACCTTTTGCTTCCTTATGAGATGAGCCATTTGCATCTCATGAGTACTTGGGAGGAGCATTTCATGGATGGATTGATTAGCGGACACCTGGTTCATGAGGAGAACTTATCACATGGAGGTGTCACGAGGGAAGGAGGAGAAGATTTTCAACACTCACCTTTACAGTTGCTTGAGGACAAGCAACATTTGGGAGGGGAGGACTATAATATTCCCAATTAGCTTTCAGCTAGTTGGAATATTAAATTTTTTTTTTTTGCCTATTAGATAGAAGAATAAGAGGGTAGGGAGACCCATAAATATCCTTAGTAGGAATAAAATCACTTCTAATATGAATGGGGGTCATCTAAGTAGCTAGATTAAGCACCCTTCTATGTGAATAAGGGATGGAGCATGTAGACTGGGTCAACTTTGACCAAATCAACAGTGTTGGTATGGAGGGAGTGGGCATTCATTGAGGGACATCGCAGTTTTGGAGGGAGATTCCTTGCATGGAATTAGTGACTTTAATGAGTGGGGCCCAAGGTGAGGAAGCTCACCAAGCATATAAGGAAGGGGATGGCAGCCATGGAAGGCTTTATTTATTATTGTTATTTTTATGGTCTGTTATGTCTTGTTTCTCTCTTCAATTGTGTAGAGGAGACTGCAGTGTTGTTTAGCACAAGGGTGTTCCCGAGCGAGAATCCCACCTTCATCCTCAGGGGAATTTGAGTGCCCACTCAGAAGAAGTTATAGGGATACATTTCCACATTCTAGCATTAGGCCAAGATAAAAAAAAAATATACAATGCATTTTATGCTTAGGGTTGTGCTGTGTTGCAGGGTGCAGCAATGGAGGATTGGATTGGATCATTTCTGAGCTAGTTTTTCAGTGGAGGAAGAATTCCTTCCATTGTGAGGTCAGTAAGTAGGGTCCTTGGGCATTATTTAAAAATTTGGCATCAAGCCAAGTTATTATCATCCCCTACAATGTAGTTTCAGTCTTGGACTGTGTTATTTTAGGGAGGAGTTGCAAGGGTGGTTTCAGTGCATCATTTGGGGAGATAGATTTCCAGTGAAGGGATCAACCTTTCACTTGGATATTCTATTTGTACAATTATTCATTATATGATACATCAGATCAAGCATATATTCTCAGCTATTTAGTTGTAATTAATCTTCAGCCCTAGGGTTACAGTTCACATTTTTATTTTGGTGTATTTTCCGCAAACCCTCTTGGGTTGTCATGCAAAGGTGATATAGAGCCTAGATATTTATGTATAGCATTCTTTGAGTGATATATAAGTTATTTTATATCTCTGTATGTTCTCATGTTGTAGCTATGTTCATTATGACTGCGTTGTAGCAGCTCTCCAACATTTTGTATAGTAACAACACTTGAGTCTTCAGAGTCTTTGTTTATTGGAGGCTTGTTTGTCTATATCATATGATTTGTACCTCAGTATTTTGCACTTATTTTTTGCTGATATGATTAATATAATGGCTCCATATTCATCTCATATCTTGATGTAATGTTATTCACTACTATTTCCATTATTGTGTTCAATATTGCTACTTTTCCTATTTTGGAAAACTACATCCCTATAATACTAGTATATCCGCTTTATTGTTATTGCTAGTGTATCCCCATATTGTTATTGTTGTCCTCATGTAGCCCCGATATTGTTATTGTTATACCCCATAGAAATGCGCTATTTTTATCATTGTTTCCTTATATTATTATTGCTATGTAGGCTCTAATTCTATTGTGGCCCCTCAGACTCTTATATATATAGAAAAAAGGTATAGTAATTTGTATCATTCAAGAATTGTTTATTTATGTTATGTGAAGGAGGCTTCCCCATCAAAGAGAATAATTTTGAAGTCATTGATCTATAGTTTTTGTGATCTAGTCACATAACATTTGGTATTAGAGCTTTGGATTCTAGTGTTTGGCTGCTTCAAACAAGTCATCTTGGAATTTTCACTATAATTTTTTTATACGAAGTTTTAGAACCTAAAATTGCAACCATGCGAAGGAATAATATTGGTGAACTTTGTGCAGAAATTTTAGATCCTAGTTCCCTATATTTTCATAGATATAGGACAAATAAGTTGGTGTTTATGAATGCTCCAGAATTGACTATTAAACAAATGACCTAGGAAACATCATCATAAAATTACCTTCAAGTATCAAATTTTGATTTTGTAAAAAGTGACAGAAAGTGCACGAGATTTAGTTTCTCTTTTAGTAATTCCTTGGCTGAAATTTAAAACAGTCACACGTCGAATTCCGTACAATTTCCCTCTACTGAAAGATTCCATAATCAAGTCATTGTGGGAGTTTTGGCATAAATGTGTCTTCAAGAATCCAATTTTGGTTCGACATGTGGCATTGGAAAAATACCCAAAGGGATACCTCAAGATGAAATTTGAGAATTTGAAGATACAAAATTACAAAGATACAGTAGTTTCAATATTGTGCTCCTAAAAGAAAAGAAAAAAATGTGTATATTTAAAAAAAAGTTGAATAAATTTTGTTCGAAAAATTAGTTTGAAGTGATTTAAAGTGCATAGTGAAGAATAAATATTATTTTTTGATTTTAAAATGCCTCGAAATAAAAAAATGGATACACCTAGTAAGCAACCAGAGAGTTGTACTATGACACATGAAGAAGAGAAATAAATACAACATGATATATCCAAATTACAATACCAAGTGACACACATTTTGGTCGCACAAAGAGTCACAAAAAATGAAATGGAAGCTAAGATGGGTGGCTTGAAGAATGGTTTATACGTAGACATAGAATATATGAAGGATGGTTTAAAAATAGAAAAGAAAATGGACTTGGAATATTTGAAGGAAGGTTTGACAAAGTTCCTACAATAAATGCTCCATAATGGTGACAAGGTACTCCATGAAAATAATGATGAGGATAAATACCATACAAATTTTTATTTTAGAGACTCCAATAATGGATTGAAGACTATTCACATTCTAAATATTGATATGAGGAAGTTTGATGGAAAGGATTCGGTAGCATGGATACTACATATGGAGAAATTCTTTGATCTACATTATCTTTCGAGTACAAAAAAGGTACACATTGCATCTTTATATTTAGAGCCAAATCAATTTATGTGGTATTGATGGCTTTGCTCTTCTAAATCAATTGTCACTTCAACACTTTTTGTGGAATAATTGGTATCATATTATGAGGATAAAATGAACAACACCTTCTTTAGCAAATTGAGAAATATCAAATAAAAGGGCTCAATGGCAAAGAACATTGAAGGCTTCGAAAGAATGAATACCAAGGTAAATGATATTCCATAGGAGCATATGATTAACGCCTTCATAGAAAATTTAAGGGATAACATCCAACATGAGGTTCGCCTTTGGGAACTTGATTCATTAGAAAATGTATTCAAGGTGGCAAGAAAATTTGAAAGAAAAATTATGGAAACAAGGAAGTCTACCAATCACAAATATAAATAGGGAAGTGTTGTTACTTTTAGCCTTCCACAACTTACAAGGTTAGCACCACAACAATTGGAGGAAAAAATATAAAAATGGATTTTTGATCCAGGTAAATATTGACAACCACCCACCTATTCCACTTGGACCCCACCATTGTTTGTTTCAGTTTTTCAATTTCCTTAATTGTAGCACAGTCTACTATTTTTTATAGTTTTTCAAGTCCTAAACATGGGGAGCCATGTTGAGGTCCTAAACAATGTTTTTTTGGAAGAAAAGAAAACATTATTGTTTTATTGATGTTTATAGTAAAATTTTTAGTCCTCTAATAAATATTTCTAACGAGGTATCGTGCACATCAAACAAAGATCGTATGCCAAAGTTACGATCCCGAGTATTTGATGTACCAATTTACCCCAATGGGGCCCACAGTTTTGGTGATTCATCTCCTAAGCTTATATTTCTGGATGTTTATGGTTTTCCATTGTTTCTAAATAATAAATAGGCCTTTGAGCCTCATAGTATCATCGTTCAGAGACATCCAACCTCCACATATTTTCTTAGAGATAAGATACCATCGCCCAAGCTAGTTTATTTTCATTTTATTTGTAAGCATATTTTAGATCTTTGATATTACAGAAATGAAGAAATTTTTTTTTTCATCTCTATATTTATGGTTATTTTTTTATTTTTTTTCATTCATGTATAATTTTAGATCAATGGTATCATAGTGGTATTCTCTTTCTCTATTTTTCTTTCCATGTCCCTAAAGAGGTCAAGGTATAAGGAGTTAAGGCTTGAAATGGTTGAAACTTTGCAAAATCAGCCTCACAAACCCCAAGGGTCTCCCATGGTGGAAGAAAATAATTACAAGGAAGTAGGATATCCTTTCAAAAATTTTCTTGAAGAAACCCTCAACAGATATAGGAACACAATGATGGAAAAATTTTCCCAGATCCTTTCCCGGATGCCCACAGGTAACACATCTTCATCCAACGGTCACTCTGGAGGGCCCACTCCCTTAAAGGTACAAGTAAACTTTGAAATTACCATATTTGAAGTCCATATAGATGCAGATGCCATAGTATAGGGCTAAATTTGTTGGAAGGAAATTTTTCAGTTCATGATTTCTCCAATAGGGAAAATATTACTTTACGCTCCTCAAATCCATCCCCCATGTCAACGACTTGTGGTAAACCTACTATGAAGAGAGCGATGATAGAGAACCCTCAATTTTTTTAGTCGAACCCACTTTCAATTCATTTTGAGATGCCATCAACGAAAAATATTACCCCATCGGGAGATATGAGGACAAGTACATACAATGGACTGCACTGCAGTAGCAAAGGGGTCAAGATGTGCATGAGCTGAAAAATATATTCTATACCATGCGCAAAAAGTTTGGTATTTAATATTTGAATAAAAATTTGGTGCTTAGGTACCATTGTTTTTGGCACACAAAATTTTAGGAGGAAATGGAGTTGCTTAAAATCTCCTCACTTGGTGCAACATACCAATATGTTGCCAATATTGAGAAAAAATGTAAATAGAGAAGGAGAGACTTTGGATCTGTGAACAGAAAGTAAAGAAAATGAAAAATCCCAACCAGGACCCCCCAGGGAGACTAGAAAGTGGTGCTAGTTTCATAAAACTCCCCCTCACAGCACGAATGAATGTCGCTCAAAGCCATAAATTATGGCTGAGTTGAAAGACTTAGAGATGGATGCATGCTCTGATTCTAAGTCGAATCCCAACAAGAAAATGAAAAAGGGTAAGTAGGTCATTGACGCAGAACCTAGTGTGATGGTATCCACTACCAAGCCCCAAAAGGTAGAACTTGAAGATCTAGAGGAGGGAGAGCGTCTCTTCCACTCATATATGTGGGTGAAGGGTTCCCCACTACAATTCATTTTCGACATTGAGTTCCAAAAGAACCTCATTTCAGTAGTGGTCATGAACTGGTTGTGACTACCGACCATAGCATGCCTGAAACCCTACACTATTGGGTGAGTTCACCAAGGATGAGATATCTACATTAGACAGAAGTGTTGCCTCCCTTACAACATCAAGCGCTTTGCAGATGAGGTACTGTGTGATGTTTCTCCTCCTGAGATTTTCGATGTATTATTAAGCCAATAATATTTTTTGAATTGAAATTTTGTGTATGAATATAGGCCTTGCATTGTTATTATTTCTTTGCAAATTTAGTTATATAGGATACAAGAGGTAGCCTAGCCTATTTCCCTCTCTTTAATATCTGCTATGAAATCCAGTAAGATCATATCCCATACCATGATTTTTTTCTTTCTGATTCACTATCAAAGTAATGGGAATATCGCGGCCTTATCCATGGCCCTCGAGAAGGGTTTTTCCACATAATAGAAGTAGGTGGATATGGTCATGGAAGAATACACGAACATCATCTCCTTACCCATAGGGGTACCCTTGAACTGTGAGGTCAAGAATATGATTGATCTCAATCCCAGAGCACCTCTACCTAACAAATATCTCCACAGCTTGACCAGTCGCAACCCCTTTTAGGCTGGGTTGGGATTTTAACCACTAGGTCACATTGATTTGGCCATACCATTTGTGGATACTCAGGTAGCTTCAGCGCATGTCCAATCTAACACCGACAGGGCTAACAACTTCATTGAGAAAATCCAACACATCTGCTAGCAGGTCCATGACATATTGGACATAACTAATGCTAAGTATAAGAAACTACATGATCAACAATGGGAGTTACACAAGTTTCAGGTGGGTGACAAAGTTTTACTGTTGCATTTGCATAAATATCGCCTTACCGAAACCCATTGGAAGCTGATGACACTTCAATATGTGCCTTATACAATCACCAAGGGTATGGGATACATTTATTTTGAGCTCATCGTTCCCCAATTCCTTGGCCTTCACCCATTACAGGACACATCTGACATTGTAGAACAACTCACACCAACGAAGTTTAACCAAGACTGCACGGAACATGCCATAACTGATCGGATCATGGACACAGAGATAAATAACACTCACCAATATAAGATCCAATTGTATCGGGTTTTTGAAGCTGGCCAACTCTTCCACCAAGGAAAGTGTCTCGCCAGATACCAATTTCAGCTGAAGTTTCTCCATCTCAAGGAGGCACAAAACGCAATGGGGACCATCGTTTCCTATGGGTGGAGGATTGATCTAGGTGGATATTTGTTGCCACCATCCTATTCCACTTGGACTCCATATTTATTTCTTTCAATTTTGTAGTTTCCTTAATTATAGCACAATTTACATTTTTTGGAATTTTTCTCGGGTCCTGAACTTTTGGAGGCCTTTTGAGGCTGTAACTGACATTTTTTGGGAAAAAGGTCAAAAATGAGTCTTTGAATAATTTTTGCAGTCAAAATTTGTAGTCTCCTCAGAGATATTTCTAGGTAGGTATCATTTTCATCAAACGAAGATCATATGCCAAAGTTACAACCTGAGGAATTTTATGTACTAATTTACCCCAACGAGGCCCACAGTTTTGGTGATTCACCTCCTAAGGTTATGCTTTTACATGTTTAAGGTTTTCTATTGTTTCTCAATAATAAATAGGCCTTCGAGCCTCATTGTAACATAGTTCCAATGCATGTAGCCACCACATCTCTTCTCAGAGATAAGCTACCATTGACCAAGCTAGTTTATTTCCATTCTATTTGTAAGAATATTTCAGTTCTTTGATATCAATGAAATTAATTGTTATTTCCATTGCATCTATGTATTTATGGTTATATTTTTATTCACTTGCATTCCTGTATAATTTCAGATCACATTGTTATAGTTGTGATAAAAAATACACTAAATATCATAAGTGTGTTGAGAAGAAATTATTTTACATAGATTGTGAACAGGAGGAATAAAAGGAACAAGAAAAATCAAAAGAAGAGTATATACACTAGGAAAAAATCTTGGAGAAAAAGGAAAAAAGTCTGACCATACCTTGTAATGAATTGGCAGGAATTACCACTCTTCAAAATCTCAAGATAGAAGGATATATGAAGATAAAAAAGGTAATAATGTTTATTTATTTTGGTAGTACCCATAATTTTATTCATTGTAAGATAGCGAAGGAATTAAATTTCTTTCTATATCCAACACCAAAGTGTCAAGTGATGGTTACAAATGTAGGAACTATAAATTTCTCTGGAAAGTGCCATAATATAAAGTTAACGATGGGGGAATATTTATTGAATAACCCAATTCTTTCCATTTCAATGAGTGGTGTTCATGTTGTACTAGAACTCTAATGGTTATAATCCTTGGGGGCGATAGGTTTTAATTTTCAAGAACTTTTCCTGAATTTTTTTTGGCAAGGAAAGGAAGTTGAATTAAGGGGTATCCCAAGGAAAACAAGAAATATAATCAGCTATAATGGCATGAAAAAGATCGCGAAGAAAGAAAAAAGGGGTGAAATAGCACAATTATGCTCCCTAGAGGCTCAAACATCGAAATCATATATTTCTCGAGATCTTAAAAAAATTATTCGACAATCATTCCAAGGTATTTAAGAATCGCAGAGGCCAACCACCTATTCGTCATTACAATCATGCTACTTATCTAATTCCAGGAATTCTTCCTCCAAACATGAATACCTGCAAATATCCATATGCCCAAAAAAGTTAAACTGAAAGTATGGTTGCAGAAATGCGAGTGGTCGATATAATTTAACCTATGCAAAGTTCTTTCCCTGATGCAGAAGTATTGGTGCACAAGAAGGATGGATCATCGTGTATGTGTCTGGATTATAGGGAGATAAAAAAGCTCACTATCAAAGATAAATTTCCCATTCTTGTAATTGACGAGTTATTGGATGAATTAAATGGAGCAATTTACTTCACCAAGCTGGATCTTCCTTCATGCTATCATCAAATTATAATGAATACTCAAGACATTTTGAAAACAAAATTCAGAACTCATGAGGGTGATTATGACTTATTTTTCATGCCTTTTTTCCGTACTAATGCTCTTTCCACATTTCAAGGTTTGATGAATTTCATTTTAAAACCTCTCCTTAGAAAAGTTATATTAGTATTTTTTAATGATATACTAGAATCGACAACAAGTCTTAGAAGGATCATGTTCAACATGACGACAAGGTGCTTAAACTATTCAAGGAGAAAAAATTATATACAATAACCTCAAAATATTTCTTTGGAGTGCAGAAGGTGGAATATTTCGCTCATATTTTATCTCATGAGAGTGTTAAGGTAGACTTTAACAAAATTAAATCCATTAAGAAAAGGAAAATCCCCACAACTGTAAAGTACCTGTGAGGATTTCTCGGCTTCACAGGATATTGTCGTAAGATTATTAAGAGTTATGGGAGAATAGCTGCACCTGTAACAACATTATTGATGAAATATTCATTTTCTTGGACTCCAAAAGCAACTAAGGCTTTTGAACATATTAAAGAGGAAATATGTGAAAAACTAATCTTAGCTACGCCCGACTTCACAAAAACCTTTATTGTGGAATGTGATGCCTTGAGAAATAGAATTGATGCTGGTCTAATGCAAGAAGGAAGACCGATTACTTTTGAAAGTCATCAAATCAAAGGAAAGTATTTACACAGACTGTTTATGAGAAGGAAATGTTTGCAATACTACATGCACTAAAGAAATGACAACCTTACCTAATGGGAAGACACTTCAAGGTAAAAAAAATATCATGGTAGCCTTAAATAATTTATGGAACAAATATTATCTTCAAAAGAGAAAAAAAAATGGGTCACCAAGATTTTGGGTTATGACTTTAAAATAATCTACAAAAAGGGGAAGAAAAATGTTGTTGGATATGCACTCTCAGGAAAGTTTTAGGAGGTGGAAGCATTTATTTTTGTCGTTTCTATTATCTAACCTGATTGGATAACTGAAGCGAGGGATGCATGGAAGAATGAAAAAGAGGTGAGGAAACTCCTTCAAAATTTTCAACAAGATCCTAATACATTTGAGACATTTATTGAATTTTCCTAGAAATAGTCTTCATTCTCGAATGTTTGCAGTTTTATGTGACACAAACCAACAAAAGCTCAAATGAAAATGTTAGGAAACTTCAATGAATATTATGTTTAACTAGAACTATTACTACCAACAAATCCATTATTAGAAATTTGTTAAAGCTCAAAAATTATTTGTTTCTATTTCTTTTGTGAGGATTTTGAAGTTGAAGTAGGGTTGTCAAGCCAAAGCAGAGGAGAGGTTGTGCACCCTACTAAGAAGTATGAATCTAAAGCATAATTTGAAGGTAGACATTTTTATTTTTTCTTAGGAGAAGAATCACAAGTGTCATGTTCCATAGAAACCAAACCAACATTCACAGAGCCATAATTTCATCTTCTAGTTCCATAGTTAATGTTTCCATGGTTATAGGGTAGCATTTAATGCTTATAAAATAATACTAGAATTAGTTTCAATTTAGGAAATATGAATCAAATAAATAAATTTAACAAAGATATTGTATAAATAATATCAATTATATGGTCTCTCTTATTGGCTCTCAAAATTATTATGTTAATTTGATAAGATGATATAAATGGTCCTTTTTTGAATAGGGTAAAAATTTGAGATTAATTTCCATAGATAAGAATGATAACTAATAGATTAAATCACTATAGTCCCATGTTATCCAAATATTTTAATTCAAAGATAGATACATAATTGCATTTGAAAGAGAATGTAACCAAGTGGCATAAACGCATGAAAGAAGCATAAATAAAAACAAACCATGAGATGAAAGGCACAAAACAATTTGATAACGAAGTTCAGCTAATGTGCGATACATTCTGGACCCTGCTCGATGTGGGGAGGCATATTTCATTAAATTCTAGTGAAAATTAATTACAAGAAATTACAAAATGACCCCTTATACCACCACTACTGAGGATGGCTTGAAAATGTATACTTGTGCTGGAGAAACAGGCTACACAATTGTATTCTTGGTGAAAAATCATGAAATTTGTCTGTAAAGTCAACCCCTTTCTAACACTAGTACTTGTAGATGCCCAGGGAATCTTCTCAGCATAAAAAAGATACCCATGCATTAGGGCTTTGCTCCTGGAACCCGGTGTTAGGTTTCCTCCCTCCTAAATCTACTCATCATTTTGGCATGTAATTATGCAGTTGAACCCGCCGGTCTTTACTCCTCCTCCACCTTGTGCATTTGAAAAAAATATATATGATTTGGTTCAAAAAAGGTAACAAGGTTTCCAACCCGACCACGTGGCTTGCGTACAATTGTGAAGGTGATTGAATTGGTTCATTTGTGAGTTCAAGCTAACAAACCCGCCAATGTAACTGTTGTGTGGTTTGGCTCCATCGTTTCATGTTTTGAAATATATATATATATATTGTCTGCTCGTCATGTGGTTTGACGGCCAACCGCTATAGTTATAATATATGGTTCCAAAGTTGGTTTGATATTGTTCGACCCTGATTTTTGTGTTGCACCATTATTATTATATGGTTATGTTAAAACCATATAATTAATACACACACACACACACACATACATATACATATAATTGTGTTTTGTTTTGTCTTTTATGCAAGGGTAGAAGAAAAACACTGGTGCAACATGTGTCAATGGATAATTGGCCATTTGGTCGCAGTGTAGGTAGATTAGGTCCCCACGTCTCCTTATGACTTGCAAGCTTCTGATGATGATAGAATGGTCATACGATCTCCGATTGAGGTGTCCTTCGCACAATTAGGTTCATAATGACGAGTTCTTTAACCTAGTGTCATTGAAGCCAAAGTTCAAGAACTTCAAAATTTGAGCCTTCGAATATCCTCCTGGATCATTCCTTCCCACTAATGAGCTTTTGGACCACCAAAAGATTTTTATTAAATTGGAAATTGAGGGAATGAATCCCTCTCTTTGTTTCAATCCAAAAGGAATTACTTCGATGCATTCCCTTGAAATGAATATGAAGGTACTCCACGTCTCCCCATCATGATGTCCTAGTATTCCTATCAAGAATGATATTCTCAAGTATCTTTTCTAAGTATTCGTGTGTAAAAACATCCACTATAGGAAATTTTCCAACATCTTCAGTGTCCATTATCAAAGGAGGCTCATAAATATTCAAATTTTCAATGTTCACCACTGAGTACATCTGCATGTATGTTGGAAATCAAGATGAAAGGAACTATTTCAATCTTCTCTAATATGGTGAATGGGCTATATTGGATTGGTCCCACTTCTTTCCTTCCCCTTTCATCTTGGCTTTGTTTATGTGGAGCCACACCTTGTCTCCAACCTAGAATTGGTGACCAACTTGATGTTTTTCATGTCGAGCTTGTATTGAGATTGACTTTTCTCCAACCATTCCTGCATTTTCTGGTGAATCATATGAATTTTCTGACTAAAATTCCATGCTTTGTCCCTGTCATATTTATCACTTGAATTTTCATCTCTCCCAAATACCATTCTAAAGGGATTCCTTGGAAAATATCTAAAGCATGTCTCGAATGGTGAGATCTGAGTGGATGAATGCACTACTCAGTTGTTGCATGTTTTACATAGCGAAACTACTCGTTCAACAACTTGGGATTCTAGCCATAATAGCCCCGGTGTAAATGTATAATTGTGGTTGACAAATTTTATTTTTCTCGTAGTCTGTGGATGAAATGTCCTGCTCCTCTTCATCTTGGTGCCCATAATTCTCCACAAACTCATCCAAAACTCTCAAAGGAAGCAAGAGTCTCGATGAGACACAGTGGATGTGGGAAACGCAAAGTGGAAGAAGATATGAGCATAATGTTGTATAATGAAATTCTTTTTACAAGGCATTAAGACACACATTTTTCTAAATAGATCCACAATGACTGTTTCGGGGAATATCACCCTAGAGGTTCGTTGGGTTACAACCTCCACAGAGCAGGGGCATGCTACTTAAGAAGGACTCACACAACCATGCACGTTCAGAAAAACTAAATAGAGTAGAATGAGAAAGTTACCCGTAGGTCCTACGGTTGAAGAAGATCCCGCAGGGTTCAAACCCCCAGCAACCGTCCGTCCTTCTTAACCTGAAAGACAAGAAGAAACAAGCACGGAGAACTGGTTGTACAGCATATATCTACTCTAAATGTTAGTGAGATTCATATAAAACATTAAATAAATCATAATTTATGCTTAAATAACAAATATTCTCATACATATAAGCATACACTAACATGTTTATTTCGGGAACAACATGGTACTTCTGTATTATAAATAGCATGTACAAAAGTAATGAGTGGAGAGATCACCTGATCCTTCCACGGCCTTCGAGCAGACCGTCGTCTAGATCCGTCCAGCCCTTGCCTCGCTAAGACTCCTTCCAAACTGGTGCATACGAGATGACATATAGGGAGATGTGCATCTCAAGGAAACAAGGGTTTCCTGTAATGAACTGGGACAGTGCAGGAGGCACGGGGAATCAGACTTGGATAGGGAATACCAACAGAGTATAATATCAATAATTCTCTCTCTCCCTTAGGCCATACACATGAGGGGTTTTTATACTCCCTCCAAGTAGTTTCAACAGTTGGAAACAGTTGTCCACGTGTTGGGGTGGTTGAACTACCTGAGTAACCATCCACCCAGCCCAAAAATAGGGAATAATTATATATTTTTTAATCATTTTTAATGGCATACGCGGAAAAGTGCAGCTGGACTCGCGTATACACGCGGAAAAGTACGGGCATAGTCGCATATGGGGATTTTTACACTGTTTTTAAGTGAATTTGTCCAAGTCTGTAGGAATGGGTGCCCAAAACCATCAAAGCAATCATGAATCATGTAAAGGTGAGAAATGATGCTATAACAATGACATACAAATAATCATGAGCTATCCTAGACAAAGGAAAACCTCCAAAAATATCCATTGGTACACTTTCCCATGGTCATCTCGGAATAGGGAGTGGTGTGTAGAGCCCCAATTTTCTATTATAGGGCATGTAAATTGAACACAACACACATCCCTTTACATATTGGGTAATAATATTTTTCATGTGAGGCAAATAACAAAACCTCTATAAATGACAATTTTTTTCCTACACCAAAATGACTTGACATAAGAGAGGTATGTGCCTCTGTGATTAAATGTATTCTTTCATTGGTGGGAATACAATGATTTCCAATATGGTACAACAATTTTCCCTGCAAATGGTAATTTTCCACCTGCGATCTATGCGTCATATTTGCATAGATCTCGTTAAAATATGCATCATAAAGATATTGTTCAACATAACTCTCAAAATTCAAAGAAGAATTTAGCAAAAATATAGATGCATAAATAGGTGGGCGAGAAAGCAAATCTTCCCCTTCGTTGTTGGTGCCCTTATTGTATTTTATTACCAAGTGAAATTGTTGGAGAAATTCCATCCATCAAAAATGACATTCTTATTGTAGCTTGGTCTCTGATTGGAGGTATTTCATGGGCTTGTGATCTGTGTCAATGACAGTCTCCTTGCTAATCAAATAGTGGTTCCACTTTTTCATGCTATGAACCAAGGCATAAATATCATTGTCATATGTGGGATAGTTCACAACAAATTGGGAAAATATGTCTGAATGGTAACATAGAAGTTTCCTTTTCTACATATATACTGCTCCCATGGTGTACCCATTGGCATATATCTCGATCTCAAAAGGTTTTTTGAGGTCAGGTAATGATTAAATTTGTGTGGTACTAATCTTTTAATTCAATGTATAAAAGGATTTATGTTGCTTTCCTCCCCATAGAAATAGTTTCCTGACACTTTTCAATGCATGCAAGGGGGATGCAATGACAAAGAAGTTGGTGATGAACATTCCCTACTATTTCACTGCACCCAAAAAGATATGAACCTATCGAACATTGGTCGGTTTAGGGAACTTTAAAATCAAATTAAATTTAGTAGGGATAGGCGTGAAAATCATATTTACTTTCATCAAGATACACAAGTAAAAAATCATCAAGAAAAAGCATGAAAATATCATTCATCGCCCTCATTAATGTGTTCGAACCATTGCATAGTCTGAATGGAATCACTAGCCATTCAAATAACCCATGTTTGCTATTGAATATAGTCTTCCATACATAATGTTCTCCAATCATAACCTGATGATAGAAAATGTGCAAGTCCAGCGTTATGAAATAAACAACCTTTTTCAATTGAACTAATAAATCATCAATGTGAGGGAGAGGGTATAGATTCTTCACCATTATTTTGTTCAGTGCTCGGTGGTCCATGCACATCCTCCATCTACCATCCTTCTTTGGCACAACACAATAAGTGAACTGCATAGAGAAGAACTTGGAAGGTTATGACCTATTGGTTCATAAATTCCTATACCTCCTTATATATTTCCTCCATCTCAATATCGAACAACCTATACATACCAATATTAGGTAAAGGAGAATCCTTTTGCATGTGAATCTCATGTTGGATTTCACGTTTGGAGGAAAATCACTTGGTTCTTGAAAAA
The DNA here is from genome assembly GCA_034641835.2 of Pinus albicaulis. Classification (NCBI taxonomy): domain Eukaryota; kingdom Viridiplantae; phylum Streptophyta; class Pinopsida; order Pinales; family Pinaceae; genus Pinus; species Pinus albicaulis. The sequence goes on along the minus strand of CM076576.1, from coordinate 694,922,609 downwards.
TATCATTATAAATTTGTAAAATTCTTTCGGTAATAATCACATGAAATGGAACATGGTCTACGTGTTTCGAATGAACCAATGTGGTTCATCATCCAACTAAATATAATTATATTTAGGAACAACTTCATACAATTATTTTTTATGAGTGGGATCAAAACCTTGGAAAGCCTCAGATGCCTTTGCATATTTTTCTCTCACAACCATGAGCATGCACCCTTTTGATGGAGTTGACAAATCTCTTCATATGACCTGCACTTATAGGACTAGCACCGACCTTGGCACGGTGAGCCCTAACACTATATTCCACATCATCTTTCATGAGATGATAGTTGTTTTCATGATGAAAAAAATTTCTTTCATATCATACAAATATGGACTCCCTAAGACAATGCCACATATATCCAAGGGTGAAACATCAAGATCAGCCTCATATAACAGTTTGGATGCAATCACAAATCTAGCTGTACACTATTTGGTTACATGTAATTTGTCTTTATCACACACCCAACCAAGAGGGTAGTGTTTCAGATGAGGCTTGTTCTGCAACCATAATTTCTTAACCAAGGATTTTGAAATCAAGTTTACTTGTGAGCTCGGATAAAACAAGGTTTCCACTTTTTATGTTTAATCACAACTCTAATGTGGATAAATTTAGTCCTCTTTTGTTTATTAACAATAGATTCATTAGAATTACTTGTACTTGCTTGTGATTCATAATTTTCATTAGCATGAAGAGAAGGTTTACCTTCTATGCCCATTGTTTTGGTCTATGTTTCATCATTGGAATAGGATCCAAATTCCTACTACACGGTTGTCACTATCTTTTGCTTTGCCTTTCAAACAAATCTCTTTGGATTCAACTCTAGATGCAACTTACAAAAATATTCATCATCATCACCTTCCTCCTTGCAATTTATGCAATATGGATTTTATACTTCTTATTTACTGGTTGTAGTTACCTTCTTGTCCTCTCCCTTTCCTTTTCTCTTGAACTTTACATTATCAGGTTTGAAAGATTATTTCTTGAATTTATCTTCTTTGTCATTCTTGCCCTTTCTTTCAATGTGAATGGCCTTTAAACTGGCTGCATCAAATAATAGTAGACTAAAACAACAACAAATAATTCTTTATGTAACTATGTAAAGCACCAATATACATTGCTATATTTTCTGGTGAATCAAGTGGAATGTCTAAATTCAAATTTTGTTTCCTAAACTCTTCTGTGAATCCTTGTACATTTTGACCCTTTCCTTGTCTCAAATATTTCCATTCCATGAAATCCTTTTGTCGATAACCCAAAGGATAAAATTGATCTTTCCATGCTGAAACTAAATTGGACCAAGAAGAAAGGATGTTACCCAATTTTTTTCTACCTTTCTGCAATTTTCTCTCCCACCAAACGAGAGTGGTTCCACTCAGCTAAAGAGATGTTAATTGGATATAGGCCTCATATTCCTTGATCTTCTAGATTTAGAAATATACTCAATTTGTCTAATCCAGTTGTTTAATTTCTCTAAACTAAAATCTCCATTATATGTGGGCAAATCAAACTTTACATCTAGCTTAAAAATTGGCTTTTTAGATGCATTTCTATGATGCCTATTAGAATGAAGAGGAAGAATATGAACTATCACAGGTGGATGGAGAGGTAGGGGTTCTTCTCATCCACATCCATGGAATACCAAGGCATGATAATTTGGCTCTTTCTTCTCATTCTTAATTGTCTTCTCATATTATGCAAGAGACTTTTCAACTTTCTCTACCATGGAAAAGAAGATCTTCTGATAATTTTGTGTTTCCTCCACTTGTGCTTCCTCATATTCCACTTTTCGACTTCATGTTGCACGCCACACTTTTGGATCAAAGGATTTGAGTTTTCCTTCTCCTATTTGGATTCACTCATGCAACTCACATCAAGAATACCTCCTCTCATACCAAACTTGATCTAGATATTTTACTTCAAGCTCACATACAAAATTGCATTTAAAAGAGAATGTAACCAAGTGGCATAAACACATAAAAGTAGCAGAAATCAAAAGCAACTATGAGATCAAAGGCACAAGACAATTTGATAATGGATTTTACCCAATGTGGGCTACATCTACGAATGTAACCAAGTACCAAAAAGACATGAAAGAAACAAAAATGAAAAGAAACCATGAGATCAAATGCATAAGACAATTTGATAATAGAGTTCACCAAATGTGGTCTATGTCTCCAAGCCTTACTCAATTTCGGGAGTCATATTTCATTAAATGAAAGTGAAAATTAATTACAAGAAATTACCAAATGACACCTTATGCCTCCACTTCCGAGGATGGCCTGAAAATGTAGACCTATACTAGAGAAATGGGTTGCACGGTTGGATTTGTGAAGAAAAATCGTGAAAAATGACTATAAATTTAACCCCTTTCTGGCACTGGCACTTCTAGAACATCATGGAATATTCTCAGCATAAAAAATATAACCCTATGTCAGGGTTCCACTCCTAGAACTGGACATTATAGTTTTTCCCTCCTAGATCCACTAACTGTTCTGATGTGTAACTATGCAGTCAGATCCACCAGTATCTGCTCGTACTCCTCCTTACTCATTTCAACAACATATATATGATTTAGTTCAGAGGAGGTAACATGGTCGTCGACTAGACCCTGTGGCTAGTGGATAGTTGTGAAGGCATTTGAATTGACAGGGTTGTAGGTTCAAACCCGTGGACTCGTAATAGATTTTTTTTATAGCCTACCATTATAGCCATGTATCATATATACCCCAACCATCATTGGGAGTCATTGCTTGCCGCCAATGTCGGAGGTTCGTTCCATCATTTTTAACATTGTCGTGAAGTTCCATTACCAAACCCGCCAACGTAATTGTTGTGTGGTTTGGTTCCACCATTTCATGTTTTGATATATATATATATATATATAGAGAGAGAGAGAGAGAGAGAGAGAGAGAGAGAGATAGAGAGAGAGAGAGATTGTCGCCTAGTCGTGTGGTTTGACCACCAACTGTTTGGAGTTATATTATATGGTTCCAAAGAGGGATTGATATAGCTCAACCTCCATTTTAATGTTGCATGATTATTATCATATGGTTATGTTATAACAGTATAATTAATATATATATTTTTCTTTTGATTTTATTAATATATATATATTTTTAATGTGTTTTGTTTTGTATTTTGTGCAGGGGTAGAAGAAAAACATTGGTGCGATATGTGTCAATTAATTGGCCATTTTGCCACCACATAGGGAGAGTAGGTTCCGACATCTCCTCACGACTTAGAAAATTCTGACGGTGATAGAATGGGCATATGATCTCATATTGAGGTTTCGTTTGCGCCATTGGGTTTGCAATGAATAGTTATTTAACCCAGTGTCATTGAAGCCAAAGTTCAAGAACTTCAAAATTTTATCCTTTGAAGATCCTCGTGGATCACCATGTCATCTAATGGCAGGGACTAACAACATAGAGTACAAATAAGGAAACTGTACTAAATACTCACAGATAACTCATAATAAAGCAACCCAATAAAACTATTTGATCATTATTTGCATTGATTTATAATGCAAAAATAAATACACATAATCATCTAAAAAGGACTTCAATTGTTAATAATGACTATCAGTCACTCTAATAATTCTTAAATTCATATTTCACATGGACATTGCCAAAAAAATAATTGATGAACACATATGGCCACTTCTCTTCATCAAAAAAATTATATATTTTTTTAGAGGTGGGGAATAGGGTCAATATGGTATTGAATTGATATGGGATCGATTTCACTCATTATTACTATATATTTGGGATTTACAATTTCTCTTCCTCTCTTTAGACAGGAATATTATGGGGGATTTGAAACTTGCATCTATTTGTTTACACAATACCTCGTATCACAGAAATCACCATTTAAATTGCACAACAAGTACCAAAATCTACAAAACTTACCGAGTGAAATTAAAATTTAAAATGTAAACATAAATACCAAGTTCATGAAATGCTTATTTATCAAATATAATTGCTAGTTTTCATTGAGTTCAAATTCTGAATACAATCTTTAATGCATATGGTTAGGTAAAGAAACACATAATGACATATAGTAAGAAATATCCACTAAATTGTTTGGCAAATATTTTTCATTAATTAAAATATCATTAAATTATTCAATGATAAAACTTGAATATTTTTTACACAAACCATAATTTGTATGTTCAGATCTATATTGTTCTTTTTCTATTAAATTTCTTGAGTCAGCATTTTCCATTTTCATATTGTATTAGGAATAATTCTTTAAATTGGACATTTCAGCAATGAACATGATTGTAATTGAATTAGGTTGTAATAGTGAATATAAATCCTTGTGCTTATTTATTTTTTCACTTCTTTGGGATGCTAGAATTGCAAAAAAAATCATTTATTTATACAGGCTTCCTAAGTGTGCAATAACCTTAAAAGCTTCCTTAGTGTGTAATAACCTTCAAAATAGGCTATCTTTTGTATAATTTTCATCACCCTACTAAACATCTATAAATTTCCTCTTGGCTACTCATGTCTCTTAATTGAGTTTTCCATAACATCTATCTCTAGTTTATTTTTCAATATAGTGTTTGAAATCATGTTATGACCTTCATATGTAGTCTCTTAGGTCACTACAATGTTTCTTTGACAATTGAATAAAAATTGTGCACCACTTATCATAATGCATTAATAAAAAATAGTGCTAAGGAATCTTCACTAAAACTCCCAACCAAATCATCTTTCGGTTCTACACTGCCAGAGAATGGGGATGCATTCTATAGAAATAGGGCAGCCAAATTATCATAAGAAATTTGTAACTATGTACCCACTAGGATGTCAATTGGTTATAAATTTAGGTGTCATGCCACTACAGAATATCTTGAGTCAAGGAACATTTAGGCTTCTAGATGTGGGACACCACTATGGTTCATCATAATAGCTTGGCCAACCTACAAATACTTACACCTAGACTATGCCTCTAGAACTTTCACTTCTATCACGAGTTATATATATTATGTTAACATAATTCATATGTAATCTTAACCCAAGTACAATACCCATTTACTTCACTTTACTTATACTTCATAATGTCTTAAACATTCACATATAAATATATTTCATGATAATATATCGAAGTATAATGTTAGAAAGATACATAAAAATCAATGTAAAATGTTCACCAAATTATACAAGTACAAGGTTAGCGACACTAGTTCCTAGCCAGGGAAAATTTTAGGGGCTAATATTCGCTGTTGGGCTAATATTCAATGTTTTTTCCAAAAAAAAAGATTTGCCAATTTCCATTTTTCTAAAAATGTATTCGCCCAAATTTTATAGTATAAAATTATTTTACCTTAAAAATCGCCAATATTATATATTGTCTAATATAAAATAATTATAAATATAAACATTTTTACAAAATTATCATCAAGCATTTTAAAATTTGGATACTAGGGACTAACAAGATTTTCCAAGGTTGCTAAACTTTAAGATAAAATTCCATCCTTAAAATTTTCCCTGTTCCTAGCTTCAGATTATAAACTTCAACAATTTTACAATGTTACAACATCAAAATATTTCAATCTTTGCTTACTTTCTTGTAGAACATACCCCATTTTAGGGCCACAACCATCTTGGCTTTATCACAAAATTTACACAGTTGAAAATGTGTCAAACATGCTACTCACAGTCATGTCACGACTCTCTTATCCAACCTATACGGTCCAATGAAACTACTCCTTTTTGTATCCTCGTGCACCCTCACGACACGGTCGTGCCACTATCTCACCATGTCTACCAGACCATTATGCACTATAGAAATTGTATGACTCTACACGTGCCTTCATTCTCCCTTAAGAGACGTAGTGTCACAATGTCACCTTGCTAATACTATTGTTATTCCCTACATGAATCATATCAAACCCAATGTACCTAGAAAACCCTCAGTTGAACGCATTTCAATAATTAACTCGCACGATTAGGAAATATCATCTATTATTCTTGTCTATCTCAACTCAGTCTCATTTTGGTTCTCGATTTTCTTCCCATATTTTCTCTACCTCATTCAATCAATCATTCATGGATGTATATGAATTATGTGGTTCGATGAAGGGTCACCTTGGTTGAAATGACACATTGGTTCAGTCGGGATGAGCTCATTTGACCCTTTCTCGCTAACTGTTCCACTTCATCCTACCTAATTGAAATTGTTTCACAACACTTGGGCCAACCATTCCACTCATGCACTCGAGATAATTGGTTCCACTCATGTTCTCATCTTACATGCCTTCGCCTGGTCTCTCATATCACATGTTGTCATTCAGTCACATGTCTCAGTCATCAAACCTTAATTGTATTGTGAAAGCTACCTCTAGCCACCTCTTGGTCTATTCCATTCATGACTCCACTTTCTCAGAAACTGTGACGAAGTATTAGTAAAATTTTGAAGCTTCACTTCCAACATCACAAATTTTACAATGATGTTTCATCTCCATGGCTCAAATCGTCTCATCCTCGATGATTTGGTTCTACATCCCCAAGGGCCTTACATCCTCCCCCACTCTAAATATGTTGTCATTCTCGAAAATGAACCTCTTTCAAAATCCATCCATCAAAAATACTGCAATAAGACTATCCTATACATCGTAAAAAATATCTCCATCACACTATCTCATCAATGATAATAATTAAAGTCCTTTTCATTGACAAAAAACCCATGTGACTCCATGAATACCCATGTAATAAATTCATCTACTAGATCCCATCATGTCATTAAATATTTATGTTAGCTAATATGATCATAGCACCAACTGCATAAGAACTCACGCACTTGGAAATCTACATTCACCATCACATTCATGTCAACATATCTCATCTTCATCCTAATCCTACTCATCATCAGTAAGTACCCTCCATGGCACCTCCTACGTTGTTGAAATCACTACCCTGAGAAACTAATTGTGAGACCATATTCATGAGCTCAATGAGAATATGAAGAGGGGTTCCCTCTTGTACTACCTATCCAAACTCCAAAGCCCCCATATCTCCTCACTAAATATGTACTCCTCAATCATAGAAATGGTTCTCCTCTATTCGATATGAACCCTTAATATCTATTTATATAATGTATCTAAAAAAAGGAGGATATGAACCTCTTCATATCTAACATTATTAGGAAAACCATCTGCCTCCTTAGTATTACTCACCTCCTAACACTCTTTGGTGGTATCTATATGCCACGATTCATCATATGGAACTGCATCCATAAATGAAATATTAAAATCTCCATCATCTTGTTCTAGGTATTTATGCAAACTCAAAATCCAAGCATCAACATCCTTGACACCATATACATACTTTACATCATCTCTACCATCATTAAATGTAGAGGTCTCAACATCATCCTTCTCGCACTCAACAATGGAAGTATAAACATAAAACATTTGAGGTCTCTCTGACATCCTCAGAATCCCATATTCTAGGTCAACCATTATCCTTGAATGTTGCATGGCTAGGACTAAATATAGTCTAGTCTGTAACAATTCTCACAATTCGACTATCCTCCCTCAATATGGATAGCTTTCATCTTATGCCCATCTACCACAACCCTGATAGTTTGAACAAGTCGTGGCTCCTCTCCTAAAACAATGAACAATATCCCCATATGATATGTTGGTTCAACTCCTTTTCCAACCATTAGATCCCAATATAATATCATGTTCATCCATTAATATAATCATGAATTCAAGGTTCCATTTTCAACTCTCAATTTGTACTATAACACCATGAATTTCTCCAAGAACTTTAATACCCTCAGAATTTTCCACTTTTAAAGATTCACAGACTAGAACATTCTACAATCCCAATCTCCTAGTTGCATATTCCCTCATATATGTATGAGTAGACTCTCTCTATCTACCATAGCCATCAACTTACTCCCATTCACATAAATATTCACATAGTTTGAATTAGTGTCTTCCAGATCATATTTCAGAGTAGCCTCCTTCAAAGAATTTTCACTCAAAACATGCATCACTCACATAGACTTGTCAGAAAATTTCCCTATTATCTTTTCCTTATTAATTTACAGTATAGCTACCATATTATGTTTCCACGAACAATTATTTTCCATGTGATCCTCTCTAATTAACCAACTTGAAAAAGATTTTCTCTCCTTCTTACTACACTTATTTGGTCCATCCCCTTTTGAATATTTCCCTTCTCCTAATTTCACTTCATATTCTTCTATCCATTATCCTTTGATGGATTTCCTACTGGATGGAGATCCAAAAGCTTGCTTGTAGCAGTGATGACTTCTTCAAGAGTCCACACATTCTATGTCTTCAATTCCGTATAAGCCTAAGGGTGTCAACCTATCAAGAAAGAAAACAACATACCCTTCTTAACCATATCCATAATCTCCAACATAAGACTAAAATACTCCTGAATGTTAGCCTATACACCTCCTTCCTTCCTCAAAAACCTCAAATATTCCTTTTCATCCCAAGTTTGATCCGATGGTCCAAACTGAGAATATAATGATTCCTTCAAATTTGACCATGTGGTAAGGTCATCCTGGATCTAACCCGAGGAAACCTACTATATAATTCTTCTCCACCATTGATTCACATTTCCTATTAATAATGAGGTAGCAATATTCATCTTGTGATCATCTGAGCACTCTACCAGTTGATTCAAGTATTTATCTACATCCCAATAGGAATTTCAAAACAATGTTTTACTTCTCATACCATCATACACTTCTAGTTCTTTCATCTCATCCCACTGAAGAATCATACAAAATCTACTTGATTTCTTTCGTTAAAACTACAATCGTCTCTTTCTACAGTTCCATATCTGAAGTATGACTCTTAATATTCTCTTCCAACAAGCTCAACATATCAAAGGATCTTGAATTCTATAAAGCTTATCACCATACCGCTCAAACATATCAAGCACTTTAGTGAAAAACAAAACCCATCCTTGGTCTCGAATTTGAATACTCTTTCCCATGTACTCCAAATGAGACTCCATATCACACAGATCAATCCTCACTAGATTAGGTTTGATACAAACTAACACATCATGCATAATGTGATGAAGAGCACCCAAATGGCAACTTACTTCAGTTGTGATACCAATTTTCATGACCCAAGAGCATGCCTCAATTGATGCCACGTTGAGGCCTTTATATGTGAAACACTAGTGTGGTTTGTTGCAATGAATTAATAAAATTACAACTACATAAACTTGGTCTATTCCTCCAATACTTCCACTTATAGAACATGTTATATGTATTATGTTAGTGGAATCAACATGTAATGTTAACCGAATTACACTGCTCGTTTACTTCACCTTACTTCTACTTCACAATATCTTAAACATTCACATATAAAGATATGCCATGATAATATATTCGAGTATAATGTCACAAAGATACACAAACTTCAATGTGCAATGTACACCAAATTATACAACTACAAGGGGAACTTCATTCATTTAGAGCTTCACATTCTGTAATTTTTTGCAAATGTTCTATGCTTGATGAAAATTTACTTTTTATCCCCAATATCAAACATCAATCACATAAAAAAGAAAGTAAAATGATGATAGAACATACCAGTATATGGACGAGGCCAGAAAAATATATATGTGTTGGTGCATTATGATGGTCAACAATATGCTTCAACCAACAAAGTCTCAATATGATATGCCAACCAAAAGTGTCACACAACACTCTTGGACAGCAATATCATTCAACTGAAATTCAACTAAATTCAATGCTGTCACAGTCAACAGTCAATTCAAAACAACGAAAAAAAAAAGTCAATGCAGTCCGATCAAATTCAACGGTCAATGTCGATTTCTATGCTAGAAAATGCAGACTACAGAAATCAGAATTTTGACCAATATTAGGGTCAATTTTACCATGCGTTGACAAAATTCAATGTCAATCAACTCTACAATAAAAACCCTAGGTGGAAAAAAAAAAAAATCTCCTTGTTGTGTTTTCCCATGCGTGAGAGAAGAAGAGACTCCAATAGATGATCGAACCAATCAGATGAGGAGAGAGAATGTGATGTGATGGATGAGTGAAAATGACCTCCAATGTTGACCTATTTATATCCATCAGTGAGGGTGTGTGACACAAGTGCTGGGGTTTCAAGCCTACATTTCATTTCAGGCCGACCTACACATATTTTGAATAAATTCAAAATAAACGTTCTGCTCATCAGATCAAGATGATCTTTAGATCAATCTTACACCTCCCCGAAAGAGGAATCCAATAAAAATATTGGCATCTTCATCTCAACATCACAACATGGAGTTTGGACCTAGTTTTCAAAAATTAACACTCCCTCTCAACTAGGGAGAACTCCATCCACCTGTGCCATCCAAACATCGTGCATCATCCCACCATAGCTTGCTTTGTTGGCTTCTTTATTTCAAAAAAATTTGGTTTAGTCACAAAGACATCATTCCCAGCTGAAAAAATCATTCCAAAGGTCCGAAACCTCTATAGGACTCAAAAGAGTCACATACCAACCCAATGTTGGTGTACCTAACTCGTAGTTAGTTGGAGGTCTAAAACCTCACTAGAATTGATCCCACATAAAATTGTTGGACACGTTCCAATTTAGAGATGGAGAGTATGGAAATCTCCAATGTGTCCATCAGTCTTTTCTACTGGTCTCTAGCTTTTCCCACCTCACTGGCCAAATGAGAGGTACATCCCATGAGTCCAAGACTCAATGGGTAGGATGAATATGGGGCACAGATCATGAGAGGTGAACCAACTAAAAATCATAACGGTGGGGCAGAAGCAAACCAACAAGGTCCAACAAGCCTAGCCCTATGGTTGCTTATAGCTCTGAGCAGCTATCCCCAAATCCCACAAGAGCTCCCAGATCTCATCGTCTAAGAGGACCCTCAGCGTAGGGTCATTCCACGATTCAAAGATTCTCACAGAAGGTTATGAAATTGACCTTCTCCATGGGCTTTGGGAGAATTTCCATGACCTTCTCATTAGTTCTTAAATGATAGAGCCTTACAATGCCTCGTTGTACAATATCCCAGATAAAGTGGTACCTGATATCAATATACTTGGATCAATCATGGAACAACAGATTCTCAGACAACCAAATCCCACTCTGGTTATCATAGAGTATCACGGTGGTATCTAGCACATGCCCAAAAAGCTCACTGAATAGATTTTGCAACCAAACTACTTCATAACAAGCCATACTTGCTGCAATGTCTTCGACCCCCATGCTGCTCAAAGCCACCGAATTTTTCTTCATTCTCATCCATGATATTGAAGCAGACCCAAGTTTGAAGCAACATCTCGATGTGGTCTTACGATCCACCACACTGCCAGCCCAATCAACATCATTATATCCATGGAGTGTCATCCTCCTGACAGTGTATCTTAGCCCATGGTTTATAGTGCCCCGAAGATATCTCAATAGATTCTTCGCACCAACCTAGTTAATGTGATGACGTTCAACTATATGTTGACTCAAATTGTTCACTAAGAACATCAGGGCCCCTATGAGTTGATAATACTCAGTAGGATTTGCTAGCATGGGCCCAAAAATGTTGCCACTCAACGTCTTAAAGTTGAGCTCCATCGGTGTCGACAAGAATTTACAGTCCACTATTCCAAATCTTTCCAGAAGCCTCACAATATATTTTCCTTGAGAAAGGAAAATATCTCTAGGTATCTGCAGGACCTCCAGGCCTAGGAAGTAATGCATCAGTCCTAAGTCCTTCATCTTGAACTCAGAAGCAAGCTCCCTCTTACAATGATGAATGAGAGGGTCAACACCAGTTAGGAAGAGGTTGTCCACATTCAACACCAGAATGAGAGGCTTTTCTCCATAACCCTTGAAGTAAAGGTTCGAATAAGAATTACTATGAGTGAAGCCCAGCTTCATCAGGTAGTTATCTATCCTCTCATACCAAGCTATGTGTGCCTGCTTCAACCAATAGAGGGCTTTCTTCAACCTGCAAACATGGGTGTCTCGATCCTGGACTTCGAAACCTAGAGGTTTCTCCACATACACCTCTTCCTTTATCGCATCATGCAGAAATGGGGTCTTCACATCCATCTGATGAAGATTCCACCCTTGTGTAGCAATAAGGGCTATGATAGATTTAATAGTGGTATATCAGGTGACAGATGCAAATATTTCATCATAGTCTACGCCTTCCTTTTGAGAGAAGCCACGGGTAACAAATCTTGCCTTGAATTGTTCAGCACTACCATCAGATCCATGCTTGAACTTATAGAGCCATTTCGAGGTGATAACTGATTTATCCTCCGGTCTCAGAACCACATCCCAGATATCATTATTCATAATGGACTCGTACTCTTCGTGCATAGCATCCTTCCAGACTTGATGCTCTACTACTTCCTCAAAATATCCAGGCTCATATTGTACGATTGTACTCATGGCTGCTAGATACCTTTGGTATCTATTCGGCTTCTTGCTTTCACAGAATGTCGGCCTTGGGGCCATATGATTCTTGGCATCCTCGAGAGTGTCCTGGAGCCATGATGGTATTTTCCTCATTGAAGGAGGTGGATCAATAAGGTCCATAAATCCTTCAACATTGGGCATCGTCTCATCCTTGATTTCTAGGCCTTGCTTCATGATCTTCCTTAGATCTTGGAAGATTGATTACTTTCCACAGGGAAGCATCTTCGTCAAAGGTAACATCGTGGCATATATCCACTTCCCTTTGACTAGGCACATAGACTCTATAGGCCTTCAAAGTTTCGTTATATCCCATAAACATTTCATTCTTTCTAGAAGCATCCATATTTCTCCTCTTCTCCTTCGGCACATGAAAATAAACAGGACATCCAAAATCTCTAAAATGTGAGACATCAGGTTTTTTACCAGAGAAAACCTCTTCAGGAGTTTTGGAGTCGAGAGTGGAGTGGAGGCATCGTGATAGCTTCCTTGAAATTCTTCTTCCAGATACACACCTTCCTATCAATGAATTCCACATTGAAACCTTTCTCTTCCATTGCCCAAATATACACAAGGTTCTTCTTCAAATCAGGTACATATAGTACATCCTGCAGGTAGAGGACTTAACCTTGAGACAAGTGGAGGATCAGAGTCCCCATCCCTTTCACGGGACATGTGGCATTATCTCCAAGGATAATTTTCATATTAACATCCTTCTCAACCATGTCAGATCGTGCTTCCTTGAAGCTAGTGATGTGCCTTGAGGCACCACTATCTATCAACTAGACATACATAGTGTCAGGTGGATATGCAGCAGAGAGGGAAGATACAAGAACGAATTCATTTCTTTTATCATCAACAAAATTGATTCCTCATACCTTGAATTTTTCTACCTTTTGAAAGGTTGCCCATTTCCACCAGAGGAAGCCTTCCTCTTCCCTTTGAACCTGTTATTCCTTTGATTGCCATTCCTCTGGTTGTTGTTGTTGTCATCATCATCAGGAGAATCCTTACTGAAAGGGAATTCTCTACCATAGTGGTCATTCTTGTGAAATGTGTAACATTTGCCTTTCTTTCCTTGGGCACCTGATCTTCCTTTGTTCCTCGGACTAGCAAAGTTCTTCTTCTTAGCACGAGCAGTGAAGGTAACATTTCCTTCATTTTCATATTCCTTCATCCTTGTCTCTTCTTGTACGCATCTCGATAGTACTTTGTCAAAATCGGGTATCACATTGTTATTGAGAATGGTTGTATTGAATACATTCCATTCGGATGAGAGACCTCCAAGTGCGGTGAGAACCATTTCTCGATCAGCTATTGTCTCCCCAATAGCTAGAATATTATTTCTGATTTAAATAAACTTCAGAAAATATGATTTAATGGATTCATCCCTACCTTTCGTCAAATTCTTCAGCTGGTTCTTGAAGAAAAAGACTTGATTTGCATTGCTGGCCTTGAACATGTTGACCAACTTATCATACATTTCATTGGATGTGTGTAGCTCAGATATGTAGGCTGCCAGACTCTTGTGAATTGAATCGCGAATCATCAACTTTGCTTTGATTTCACCCTTCTTATATTTTGACTTGGTGGCAGCAGGTGCAGTAGATGGAGGATCTTGGATTTTACCCTGCACATAATACATGAAATATTTTTTTTCCAACAGAAGATCCAATGTCATCTTCCAAGCATGGAAGTCTTCCTTCCCAGTAAATTTTTCATCAAATTTAAAGCCATTGTAGTTTGAGGTACCCATGCTCTTCTTCAGTGATTGCTACAAACTTTGGCTTTGTCATCACCTCAGCTCGGATACCATGTAAGGTTTTGTAGATGTTCTATGCTTGATGTAACTTTAATTTTTATCCCCAATATCAAACAACAATCACATAAACAAGAAAGTAAAATGATGATAGAACATACTAGTAGATCGACAGAAGACAAGCCAGAAAAATATATTTGTGTTGGTGCATTATGATGGTCAATAGGATGCTTCAACTAGCAAAGTCTCAATACGATCGTCCAACCATAAGTGTCACATAGCCCTCTCGGACAGCAATATTAGTCAACCCAAAGTCAACGTTGTCGTAGTCAACGATCAATGAAAAACAACAGCAGCAAAAAGTCGACACAACCCAATCAAATTCAACTGTCAACCTCGATTTATGTGCCAGAAAATGCGGACTGCAGAAATCAAAATTTTGACCAAGGTTTGAGTCAGTTTGACCATGCATTGATGAAAGTAAACGTTGGTCAACTATGCACTGAAAACCCTAGGTCGAAAAACAAAAATTATCCTTGTTGTGTTTTCCCACGTATGAGAGAAGAAGAGATTGCAATAGATGGTCGAACCAATTAGATGAGGAGAGAGAATATGATGTGATGGATGAGTGAAAATGACCTCCAACGTTGACCTATTTATATCCATCAGTGAGGGTGTGTGACACAACTGTTGGGGCTTCAAGCTTACATTTCATTTCAGGCCAACCTGCACATATTTTGAATAAATTCAAAACAAATGTTCTTCTCATCGGATCAAGATGATGTTTAGATCGATCTTGCACCTCTCTGAAAGAGGAATCCAATAAAAATATTGAGATCTTCATCTGATCATCACAACATGGAGTTTGGACCTAGTTTTCCAAAATTAACACATTCACTAGGGAAATTTTGAGCCCTAAAATGCGTCTCCAAAGGAAAGTAATAAATAATAGTAAAAATAACAAAATAAATTTTCTAAATTTCGAAAAGAAAAGAAAGAAACTACATTTTTAATTTTATTTTCAACTTATATCATTTATGTTCACTAAAATTTTAATTGTTTACACACATTGGATGTAGAATTAGATTCCATATCCAATGAGTACCCTATCTTCATAGTTTTGAGTAGATCCATGTCGAGCGAAATTAAAAATAAATGAAAAAATGTGTTTGAAACACCTTATTTCATGTATTTTAAATTATTTTTGGTATGGATCTCAAAAGTATGCAAAGTGGATACTCATTGGATGTAAAATATAATTAGGCATATAATGAGTGTACACACTTGAACTTTGAGAAAACTTACAACGAGATAAGTTAACAATACAATTAAAAAAAGAAATTTTCTTCTTTTCCCTCCAAAATATTCACCCTTAGGGATGGCATCATCATCTTGAATCTTGTTGGTTCTTTAAAAGTTAATTTTTTTGGTACGTTTTTCATTTTGAGGTCTAGTTTTGACCTAGAACTTTTCATAATGATAACCTTGAACAATTTTATAATGTTACAGCATTAACATATTTCAACCTTCACTTACTTTCATAAACAACATACCCCAACCCATGCCACAACCATCTTGTCTTTCCCATACCGTACACACAGTCCAAAAAATGTCAACCGTGCTACTCACGACCATGTCATAGCTCTCTTAACCAACCAACATGGTCCAACTAAACTTCTCATTCATCCGCCTTCATGCACCATTAAGGCATGGTCATGCCACACTCTCACCCTGCTTGACCAACTGTTCCGCCGAACATGACATGTACAAGTCTGCTTGTGATTTCATGTGCCCTCAAGTCAAATTGTGGTATACTCTCTCCTTGCTCGCAATTTTTTTTTTCTGCTCATGACTTGTACAAAACCCAAAATTCCCAGAAGACTCTTGGTCAAACTCGTTCCAATTGTCAACTCAAGTGATTGGGTGAACTTATTTGTTTAACCAATTTGTATTGACTCTGTATGAATTTATCATTTTGGTTCCTCACTGTGTTCCATTATATTCCTTTCCTCATTATTTCTAGTTATTCATGCATATATACATGTAATTTAATTTGGTAGAGGGGCATGTCAGTCCAACTAATGCATTAGTTTAGTTGGACTGACCTTGCATGACCTAATCTCTCCAACTGTTCCACTTCCTCTTGCTTGGGCTGAATTGTTCCACATGTGTCGAGACCAACTGTTCCACTTATGCACTCAGGATGACTTGTTCCACTCGTGTGTTCATCTTGCATACCCTCCCCTGAGTGCCAGTCTCGCACACCCTTGCGTAATATATTGCCTCGTGTGCCCTCATTTTTTCACTCGTCTTCGTCATCAAGCCTCACTTGTCTTAGGCACCTTTTTTTCACCATGCGTAGTTATTTTTTGTGCATGACTCCACTTTGTGAAAAACATGACAAAATCTTAGTGAAACCCCAAAGAATCAGTTTGAACATTGCAACTATTCTGATGTCATTCCACCTCCACAAAACAATATAAATCAACTCACCTTGCCCTAAATGAATCGAGCATGCATCTCTAAGTTTCTTACATTAGGACTGGAAGAAAATTGAACTTCCAATTACAAATTCAAGTTTACATACACAAAATCAAGATTGAGCAATCCAAGGTTGGAAGATGATTTCAAAAAATCATTACTACTCTACATGATTTAATGTAAAGTACTTCATTTACGAGGAATAGGTACTAAACCATTGGAAGGAGAAAGTCATTTTTATTCAGTGAAGGAAGGATGGGAACCCAAAATTATAACAATTTTACGTTTCATTTGGAAAAAATATAATGGTGTAAATAAAACATATTTTTCTATTAAATTTCGATGAGGGTTTGTTCTAAAATAAAAATATGCCTTGGTGAGGGTTTCTTGATATTTTTTAGGAGATTTTTGTGATCTCCCAAACATAATGTAACCATTATATTTGTGTATGTGTGATTTCTGTAATCAATGAATGCAACGTTTTGGTAGCTTCAAGCGCTCCTCACCTGAGCTCTAAGGTTTTCATTCTCAATTTCAAATCATCTTCCTATTATTTTTAATGAAAATGGATGGCATATATTTCAGTCCCATCAAGCCTACGCATTTCGATATCGAAGACTTACTAAAATGACCATTATTGTGGAAGAAGAAAATTGTTCATATAATTTATGCATGTGCATTCAACGTGAACCTTTGGATTATTATTGACAACTTTATTAAAACAACTAATTAAATCCCGCATGAGGAGTTTGTTATATCTAGAGTGTGACTTAACTAAGCATTGAGTGAAGTCGAGTTATGTGATATATGAATTCAGTGATTATTTTTTATGTCAATTTATATTAGGCGAGTCACTAGATGGAGAAGGTTAAATACCCTTCACTAGGTTCATTGTTATTATTCAAGTTTTTGTGATCAATAGAAGAGCCGCAACGCGTGTTTGTTTTGTGTGTGAATTATTTGTGTTATTTTATTTTTTATATCCTATGCCTTTCCAAAAAATTGGTATCATATCCTAGGAAGGATCACAATATCCATGGAGCTTACAAAGCTAGTGAGAAGAGGGCCAAGAGCAGAAGGCCAGCGTTTTTTTTTGCAAAATTGTCGAACCGTTAAGGAATTCACACGTCCACACGTTCTTAGTACAAAAAATGCACAAATGCGCACGTTATAGTACAAAAACTAAGGACATATCTTGAAACTTCAAATCCATCATAATCTAGGTATTTTGCGTGGTTTATTAAACTCGGTGGTGCGCAAGACTGGAATACGTTAAAAAGGCTGACAACCATGAAAGAAAGTAAAAGAAGGTATTCTAATTAAAAGTTGACCATAAATCTTATTTTAAAATAAAATTTAAAGCTTGCATGGGTGTTTAAAAGATCTAGGAATGAGTTATATTAAAATATTTTTTTTGAAGGATTTTTAAAATATTTAAGAGAAGTTTATTATAAAAGGTTATATATATATATATATATATATGAAAAAAAAAACCAAATATAAGGGTTTTCTGAAAGGAGCTTTGCAAAGCTTCTAAAAGGAGAAACTTAGGGTTTTATTAGAGAATATTTTTTTTTGAAGAAATATGGCAAAAACGAGTTTCCATCCACAAATTCCTTATTGTACGAGGAAATATTATGATTTATGGGCCATTAAGATGGAGACCATGTTCAAGGTGCATGTTGTTTTCGATCATGTCATGTTTGGGTTTTCCAAACTCAAAGTGAAGCAGAAGAATGAGCTCTCACTAATGCAGAGAGGGAACAATGGAAGAAAGAAAAAAGGAAGAATGCACAAGAATTGCTGCTTATCCACTAGGGAGTGGCCTGAGTAGTGTTCCAAAATATTATGATTACATCTTTAGAAAAGACAACATGGGAAACTTTGGTGACAAGCTATAAAGCCATGGCCAAAGTCAATATTGTTAAATTGCAGAATACTAAGAGATATTTTGAAAGTTTGCAGATGAAGGAGACAAAGGACATCGATTATTTCATGAATTGGGTCATGTCTGTCATAAATCAATTAAAAAATTATGGTGAAGATATTAAAGATAGAACAATGATTGAGAAGGTCATTAGATATTTGTCTACCATGTTTGATGTTGTGGTAGAAGCCATAGAAGAGTCCAAGGATTTGGAAACAATGACAGTTGATGAGTTGATGGGATCACTTCTATCGCACGAGGAAAGGATAGATAGAAATAAGAATTCCACTCTAGAAATTTCCTTCAAAACCCAAGTTTCTATTTCAAGAGACAGAGGTCGAGGAAAAATTAGACCGAGAGGGAGAGGACGAGGCAAAAGACATGGTGGTCAGAGAGATGTCCAAGAGGAGCATGAACATGAAAGTGGAAGAAATAACATAGGCTTCAAAAATAATCAAAGAGTTGACAAATAAAAGGTGAGATTTGATTATTACAATAAATTTGATCACTATACTTGTGATTGCAGGAAAAAAATAGCTTATCAAGGAAACTAGAGAGCTAATGCTACTATAGAGAATACTAACTCCATGTTCCTAGATTTATATAACATGCATGAACCATTTGATAATGTGTGGCTATCAGAGAATGTTTCCAGTAACCACATGATAGGAACCAAGAATTTGGTTTCAATTTGGATCAATCTGTAAGACAGAGGTAAAGTTGGGGACAACCAAAACTGTGGATGTAGATGGCAATGGAGTGGTCAACATTCTGACCAAGTAGAGGGGGCCAGAGACAATCTCAAAGGTATATTATGTTCTTGTTTTTAAACATAATTTGGTAAGTGTTTGTCAATTGACGCAGAAAGGATACAAAGTTATCTTTCAGGGACAAGAGTATGTTATTTATGACAAGCTCCCAAGCAAGAAGAAGATAAAAAAAATGTGCACATGAAAAGGAACAGACTATTTCCTCTACTTATGAATCACAGTGACCAAGTCAGTTATTTTACAGTTACATGTTCTAATGAGTATTGGTTATGGAAATTTCGGTTTGGACATTCACAATTTTATGGTTTAAGATTGTTGCAGCAGAAATCGATGGTCAGAGGATTACCTCCCGTCAAAGAACCTACTAGTACTTGTGAGTGTTCCATCTTGGGAAAGCAACGCCGTGAAACTTTTCCAAAGGTAGTTGCATACAAAGCAAGATAACCTCATGAGCTGGTGCAAACAAACTTGTGTGGACCTATGAGGACACATTCAATTGATGGAAGTTGTTACTTCATAAGTTTTATTTATGACTACAACAGAAAGAATTTGGTTTATTTCTTCAATCAGAAGTCTGAAACTTTTGAAAAGTTAAAGGAATTAAATGCCTTAGTAGAGAAGAAAATTGATCGGAAGATCAAGGTATTGAGGTTAGATCATGGTGGATAAAATGATTCGAAGATATTCCATGAGTATTGTAAAGAACATAGAATCAGAATATAGTTTAGAACTAGGTTCACACCACAAAATAAAGGTGTAGCAGAGATAAAGAATTTAAAAATTATGAATACGATAAGGAGCATGTTGAAAGGAAGAAACTTGTCTAATGAGTATTGGGCAGAAGAAGTTGCATGTGTTGTTTATGTGGGAAAAATATCACCTACAATGATTGTGATGAACATACTACTAGAAGAAGCAAGTTTAGGTATGTCTTACAGCGTAACTCATCTCAGAGTTTTTGGATGTGTAGCCTATGCACATGTGCCTAAGAATAAGAGGAAAATTTCATGATAAAAGTGAAAAATGAAAATTTACTGGTTATAGTGAGCAATAAAAATCTTCCAAATTGTATAACCCTATCACCAAGAAGACCATAATTAGCATAAATGTTATGTTCAACGAACAAGAGTCATGGAATGGGATTGTAGTAAAAAAATTTGATGCACAAGAACCATTGATGGAAGAGGATGATCTAGCAGAAAAGGAACAACAAGAATAATATAGCAGCCACTAAACAGAATCACACCAATAAGGACTCCAATATTTTCGTAGTACCATGGATCTTTAAGAAGATCGACAGACCAGAATTATCCTAACAATGAATCTGGTGATGAATCAAGCAATGGTAAGTGAAATATGAGAAGTTTTAAAGATATTTATGATGATTCATATATTATTTCAAATTTTTCATTGTTTTCATTCTAGCCTTCTTCTTTTGAAGAATAAATCAGAGATGAAAATTGGGTACAAGCCATGGATGAAGATATTGAAGCTATTGAAAAGAATGATACATGGTATTTGGTTAATTTTCCAAAGGATAAAACCCTCATTGATGTGATATGGGTGCAAAATAAAATTTTGAATGAGAAACATGAATTTATAGATTTAAATCAAGAGTTACAGTAAAATTATTCTCACAGAAAATTGGCATAGATTTTGGATACAAGTTTTCTCTGGTCGCCAGATTGGATAGTGTAAGAGGATTTCTAGCAAAACATCTCCGAAAAAGTGGAAATTATATCATATGGATGTCAAATCATCCTTCTTGAATAGAATTATAGAAGAATAAATTTATGTGCATCAACCACGAGGTGATGAAGTTGAAGTTAAAGAAGATAAATTCTACCAGTTGAAGAAAGAGCTCTATGGACTGAAGCAAGCAACTAGAGATTGGTATAGAAGAATCGACAGCTACATGATTAAGAATGGATTTTGTGGAAGGAGAATTCATCCTACCTTGTACACAAAGGTAAATGAGCATGGACATATTTTCATTGTTTTCTTATATGTTGATGACATGATTTTTATAGGTTATTTTGTGTTAGATGAATTTAAAGAAGCCATGATGAAAGAATTTGAGATGACAGATCTTGGTCCCATGAAACATTTTCTTGGCATAGAAGTTGAGAAATCTGAAAAAAGAATTTTTTTTGTCAAAATAAAAATGCAAGAGATTTATTAAAAAGATTCAGGATGGATAATTGCAAACTTGTCCCTACATTAGGTACAACAGTTACAAATTTAATCAAGGATGATGAAGGATCATATGTCAATACAACTCTATTCGAAATATTGGTTGACATCCTCATGTATCTCATAGCTACAAGATCAAATATTATGCAAGGAGTGATCTTGATTTCTAAATTCTTTGGATACTCCAAAAGACACACATTGGAGTGCAGGAAAATGAATTTTGAGATACATAGCAGGACCTAAAGATTGTGGAATAATGTATGCAAGCACAAAAAAGAAATATTTGATTGGATTTATAGATAGTGATTTTTCAGGTAGTTTGGATGATATGAAGAGCACTTCCAGTTATGTGTTCCATCGTGGTTCAGGTGTGATTTCATGGGCATATAAGAAGAAGCCTATTGTGATAGTATAAAAAACAGAAGTAAAATAAGTAGCAGCAACATCAACAACATGTCACGAAATGTGGTTAAGAAGAGTGTTGGATGGACTCGAACAGAAACAACAAGGACCAACAATAATATATTGTGACAACACCTTAGCGATTACACTATGCAAGATGATTCGGATTTGTCAGCCACCGGATTTACCCATGATATTTTACTTTTTTGATATATTAGAATTGCATTTTATCAAAGAATTAATGGACACATATGCAGATACAATTAAGAGGAAAACATGTCCACAATCACACAACAAAATGCAAGATGTTTAATAACGGGGTTTGTCCAGTGTGGACTACGTCTCCAGGCCTCGGTGTCTCGATGGTGTTCGTCACTTCATTTCTCACTAGAAAATATGATGATGTACATTGACTCTTTTTACTTGCCATACATGAGTGGAAAAGTCTCTCCATGAGATGTTTTGCTATAAGGAACTCTCACTCATAAAAAAACCTCCTATCATCATGATAACCTCACATATGGTGACAAAAAGTATCCTGCCATCAAGGCAAGAAAGGGATCTCAGAACATAAATGACCATCCATGATGAATACATAACCATTGACATAAACATCAAGATTCTCTATCATACATCAAGCAGGAATCGACACGACATAAAACATATCACAAAAATAATCAATGAAGTACATGGAAACAACACTTCATATACCTCAACTCTGATGTTTACTGGAGAATATAATTCACAGTTGTTGGATATGAATGCACCATCGAATTTTTGGCGTCGAATGGCATAAAATAGACTATCCACACTCTGAAATCTGACACCGTCATTCCAATCTGGAAAATGGCCGAAAAATCGAGACCTCTGTTGCAGAAACTAACTTCACCATCAGATTCCTGTCATCGGGAGGTGTAAAATCCATATAAAATTTGTCCAATTTAGACACCAAACAATTATGGCCCTCTAAAAATGTGGCTCAAATTATGGTTACACTACCTCACTGAATGGCTCAAGGTATCACCTCGAACTCCATGATCCTCCTACTGCATGGGTGCATCTGCAAAAATGAGTTTATATAAGGTTGTGGGTGGTCAGATTTATCAAAGCTCCACCTATGGTCTGTTGGTGGTGAAGGAATTTATGTCATCGGAGTTCAGGGTTTGAATCCCCTGCCTCCCCAACTTGGCACTTCGTTACAACGTTTTGTTTGATTTGGGCACATTTGGACTTGGCGTGGTTTTAAATGCGGTTTGGCATTTATTGCGAACCGCCTGTTGTGAATGTTTCGTTGTATAATTTGTTTGGTTCTTAATTTGGGCGCACTATTCTAGCGCTGGGACCGCCTGCTCAGGGGTTAGCCACGTGGTTCGGGCAGGTTCAACCCCCATCTGTCCTGTTTCCAATGCTGCCTCCAATGGTAACATATGGTATTACGGTGTGTATTGGTTTGGGTGGGCACGGTCCACTCCACATGGCCCTGACCCAACCCTTTTGAATGACAGATAAGTTATATATATATATGCCATATAATTTTGGCTTATGTGGTGGCTTTGATGAGGGGTTCCAGAGTTGAAAGCCCACCCACCCTCCCCCCCCCCCCCCCAAAGAAATTTCTAATATTTGTTTATAACAATAATGACATGGGTCCAACGGGGGTGTGAGGGTCATGGCCCGTCACTCCTATTTTTTTTAATATTTTTTTTAAATGATTGTTTGTTTTTAAACCTAACAAAAATAAGGGTTATTGGGAAAATTAATGAGGCCAAAAGTTCACCCGTTTTCGGGAGCTAAGTTCCCTTGCTAGTTAATAGTGAATTTGTGGGGTTATATAAACCTAACCCATTGCCCAACTTTGACCAAAATTTTGCCTCTCTAAATTCTCAATACGGGCTCAGATTGAGATCTGTTCACACTGTTGGAATCATGGTGATGAGTACTTCAACCTAAACCTCGTTCGAGAGCCATCCGACCACTTTGAATTTTGACCTATCATCAGCCCTCTTGGTCTTATGAGGGTGTCTAGAGCCATCTAGATCAATCCTCCCCATTGAGGAGATTTTGGTCCACAAAAATCATGAAAATAATCTCCAACTGCTTTGTACTTTGTTTGCACCACAAGTGTCATGAATGGTCACCTTCATTCTCCTTCACCTTTGTCCTTCGGAGCCATAAGCAATGATTTGACACCTACATCCTATGCAAACCTGTAGTGCAATATTTTAAAAATTACATGCTTAACTAAGCGACCAATCTATTAACCACACATCCCACACTTGCCATGAGTTTATAACACATTCTCAGTATTTAAGTTTACATTAAAATGGAATAAATACCCTAGATATTAATACAAGGGAAAAAACATCATTGTTGCTTCATAAGTGATGGAAAACACATCATCACTTCTACATTTTAAATTGCAACACATGATTTACAATTGTGGCCAATACATATAGAAAAACCATTTTTTACTCAATAGAGTGAACCATGAATGTGATGGATTTTCTTGGTGAACATTTTCACTGACTGGTTTCTGCACGAATGGTTTTTCCTTCATATGCTACTCTAGATGGAGTCTCCAACATGTGGCTCTTTGATGGAAAATTCTATCATAGTAACTGCAATGAGTCTTCTTCCTCTATACCTACTTAACCAATTTATTTCCGTGTTGTGGAGAAGGCCTTTCACGCCTCATACTCTTTCATGCTACCATTCTCTTCCAACACTCGACAATGTCATGGTTATGTAAACCACAAAAATGACAAGTTTTTCTATGCCATGAATTTTTTCCATGATTATCAAAATTCTTATAATCAAAATGTACTTGAGAATACCGAGACTTGTTATACCTTTCCTAGTGGTCTCTGCTGCAATCATGGTGACGAGAGCTTGCCTCAACTTTTTTCACTGGAACATGCACTTCCATGGGATGATGGTGAGATGTTCCCATGATTCTTTTTCCTCGATGGTTTCATCAATGTTGTGGAAGCTTCCAACACCTTTGATCACTATCCTTCAATGTATCTCAAACTTTCTAATCGAGGACTCAAGTCCTCCTCCTTTGTACCCCATCTTAGTGACGAGTCTCATGCTAGTTCCTGTAATGGATATCTCGACATTTCCCTAAAAAATGATAGCATTTGAAGATGAAACTGAAGAAGCATCAACATTGTTTACCTCGGATGCCAATTCAGAAATAGGTGACGATGACTTCTTCAAGACTTTGTTGGGCTTCAATTCCTCCAAAACCTCTTCCGCAACTCGCAGCTGAAGCTGCAATCTCTACTTTTCTGCTTTCTCTTTTTGGAGAAGCCTCCTTAATTCAACATCCTTTGCATGAAGGCTTTGGTCGTTGCACTTCAGTTCTTCCAAGGCTCCCTCTATGGCTTGCAACTGAAGTTGCACTCTCTTCTTATCCTCTTTCTCCTCTCATAGAAGCACGTTTAATTTATTGTTATCTGCTTGAAGGCTATAGTTGGTATCCTCATTCGAATGATGAGAATATGATGAGGGCGAGGAAAATTCATTACAAGATGTGGATGAAGCATCACTTTTTGATTATTCTTTCTCCCATCTCTCATAAGCTCCATCAATCATGTCCACCATTTTGGACATCCTGAGCATGGTCTCGTGCATGTCTTTTCCATCCTCCATTGTTTCACATTCAATCACTTGCAATTCACATCAGTAATAGGACCACTCTAATACCACTTGATCCGGGTCCATGAGCTACCAGATTTACCCATGATCTTTTACTTATGTGATTTATTAGAATTTCATTTTATGAAAGAATTAATGGACACATATGCAGATATAATTAAGAGGAAAACATGTCAAAAATCACACAAAAAAATGCAAGAAATTTAATAATGGAGTTAGTCTAGTGTGGGCTACGTCTCCGGACCTCGGTGTCTCGATGGTGTTGGCCGCATCATTTGGCGTTAGAAAATTTGATGATGTACATGGACATTGTTTACTTTTCATACAAGGAAATGTGCCATTGACATGAGTGGAAAAGTCTCTCCATGAAACATTCAGTGACAAGGAACTCTCACTCATAATAAAACTCCTATCAGCATGAAAACCTCACACATGGTGAAAAAGAGTATCTCGCCATCAAGGGAAAAAAGGGATCTCAGAACATAAATTACTATCCATGATGAATACATAACACATGACATAAACATCAAGACTCTGCATCATATATCTAGTAGGAATCGACACAGCATAAAACATATCACAACAATAATCAATGAAGTACATTGAAACAACACTTCATATACCTCAACTTTGATGTTGACCGAAGAATAGAATTCCCAGCTGTTGGATTTGAATGCACCATCGAATTCGTGGTGTCAAAAGGCATGAAACTGACTATTCACACTCTAAAATTCGACATCGACATTCCAATCTAGAAAATTGCCAAAAAATCGAGACCCATGTTGTAGAAATTGACAATTATGTCAGATTCCCGTCATCAAGAGGTGTAAAATCCATATAAAATTTGTCCAATTTGGACATTGGACAATTCTGGCACCTTTGAAAATGTGGCTCAAATCATGGTTCCACTGCCTCCATGAATAGCTCAGGGTTACACCTGCAATTAAAAAAAGAACTGTCTCGAACTACATGCTCCTCCTCCTTCCTGGGCGCATATGAAAAAATGAGTTTATTGAAGGTTGTGGGTGGGCAGAGCTATCAAAGCTCCACCCGTGGGATGTTGGTGGCGGAGAAATTTAGGCTGACAGAGGTTGGGGCTTGAATCCCTCGCCTTCCCCAGTTGGCACTTCGTTACAACGTTTTGTTTGATTTGGGCATGTTTGAACTTGGCATGGTTTTAAATGGGGTTTGGCATTTATTGCAGGCCACCTGTTGTGAATGGTTTGTTGTATAATTTGTTTATTTGTTTATGTGTGTGCATTTTTTAGTGTTGGGACCACTTGCTCGAGGGCCAACCACATGGGCTGGGTGGGTTTGACCCCCACCTGTCCCATTTCCATCGCCGCCTCCGGTGGTCACATATGGTATTACCGTGTGTATTGGTTTGGGTGGGCGGGGTCTGCTCCACGAAGCCCCAACCCAACCTGTTTAAACGATGGAAAATTATATATATATATATATGCCATATAATTTTGGCTTATGCGGTGGCTCCAGCGGGGGTGGTGGGGTTGACAGCCCTCCCCCCTAACAAATTTATAATGTTTTTTTATAACAATAATGACATCGGTATGACCAGGGTGGTGGGGGTCATAGCCCGTCACTCCTATTTTTTTTAATATTTTTTATGTTTTTAAAAATTAGTTTTTCGTTTTTAAACCTAACAAAAATAAGGGTTGTTTGAAGGTTTCTGTGGTGTGATTTTTTAGATGGGGGATTCAAAATCTCCATAGTATCCATTTTACATCTACGTTTCAAGTCTAACCAAGACTCGTCATCAGGACACAAATACAACAAGAAAAGAGGAGGATGGATGAGATAAATATAAGAGAGGGAATGGTGTGAAAGAGAAGAAAGAAATGCCCGACCAGCAAAATATCAAAAATTTAGGTATTTTTTGAGTCGATCAAATAATTTATGAGTGTGCTGGCTTTGTAACCTATGATTGATATATGCGAAGGAACCTATTTCTTGGTATTCTCTTTGTCGCCCATTTCTTTCTCCTCTTTCACACCTTTATCTCTATTGTATTTATCTCATCCATCCTCCTCTTTTCTTGTCAGAAAATAAGGGTTATTGGGCATATTAACGAGGTTTCAATTTCACCCATTTCCAAGATCTAAGTTCCCCTCCTGGTTGACGGTGAATTTGTGGGACAGTTAAACCTGGCCCACTACCCAACTTTGACAAAAAATTTGACTCGCTCTAACTTCTCCATACGAGATAGGATTGGAGATCTGTTCACACCTTTGGAATTAGGGCAGCAAGTACTTCAACCTAAACCTAGGTCGAGAACCAAATGACCACTTTGAATTTTGACCTATCATCAGCTCTCTTGGTCTCTTGAGGGTGTCTAGAGCCAGGTAGATCACAAGAATTGTGTGTTTCATCAAAAGAGAAATCATATTTATACTAGATATCACTTTATTAGAGAACTTGTGAGCAATGGAGAAGTTCACATGAAGCCTTGTAAATATATTGATCAACTAGCTATTATATTTTACTAAGTCATTAGCAAAATATGTGTATGAGTTTCACTAAAGAAAATTGGGTCTTTTAAACCTAGCTAAGACACATACCAAAAGGAATGTTTGAGTTGTCATGAGTCATGTCTTAGTTTAGCGTTTGTAATTCAAGGGGAGTGTTAAAACAACTAATTAACTCACACATGAAGATTTTGTTATATTTAGAGAGTCAGTTAACTGAGCATTAATTCAGGTCGAGTTATATGAGATGAATTTAGTGAGTATTTTCATGTCAAGCTATATTAGGCGAGTCACTAGTTGGAAAAGGTTAAATACCCTTCGCCTGTTTGATTATTATTAATCAAGTTCATGTGATCAATAGAAGAACCGTAACTCGTGTGTTTTTTGTGTGTGAATTATTAGTGCTATTTTATGTTTTATATCCTCTGCCTTTCCAACAAACATTCTCAAAAATAAATTTAGATTTATTTATTTAAACGAATTCACCATCACTACTAGACACTAAAAGAGCAAACGTAGTTTCTAATTTCATTGTTATTGACAACTTTCCAGAGAATAAAGTTATATTTTTTTATTTAAATTCTTTCACTGTCACTACTACACGCTAAAAAGGAAAACACAATTACTGTTTTCAATTGGGTGTGATGTAGCCGATTGGATTTATCTAACGATTATATTATAATAAATGTTATTACAATGACATCCACCAATATCTTTAAGTTATAAGAACTCTCTTAAATTATATTCTATACGTTAAATGTAAAAGTACATTCTAAATTTTATTTGAAAAAAAATTGATATCATGAAAATTAATGAGAGTCACTCTTGCTTCTGCGTTCTCTTTCTAAAAACGTTCATGCTCACTAGCAGAAGGAAAACATTCTTCCCAAAATTACAGGAATTGTTGTTGTTATGGCTTCTTCACCCAAAATTTTTCAACAATCCATTCGATCAACAACCTACACATAATATAAGGTACCGATAGAATTGTTAGCTATGAATATTAATATAAGTTGGTTGGAAAAAAATTACATCTTCAATTCTTAAATTTATGAGATTAGTGCCATCATTTGGACTGTGAGTTTGAATGTGATAGTACTGATCAATGCTAACATATAATTTTTGGCGAACTAAATTAGGAAACATAATTATGTGGCAGGTATGGCTGATGGGCCACATCATTTTTCACTTTATGAGCTAAGCTTGTAATATTCCTTTTTCTTGATGTAGTCAAAATGGATGGAATTTACCCATGGTACTTACCATGGTGTTTCCCATGGGATTTTCCCATAGTATTTGTCAGAAAATAATAAACTAAGGTTTCTAAAGAGTCCCCCAATCCTATTAAAGGGTACAAGACCTAGTCATTTGGATCATCTGTGGTTTTTTTGTCTTATTGTGCTTTGTTTAGAACATGGCATGGCTACTTGTAGGTTGAACTCAGGATGAAAATTCCTTGGTGAAATTTGTGTGGTGGATCCATCCAGGATTCACAAGTGAGCTTAAGTACATCATATATTTATCATTGGTGAGTGTTTTTGCATGCCATTTTTAGGGGTTCCAATTTTATTGTATGCGCATGGGATTTCCTCTTTATATAATAAAATAAATAAGGGTTGCATTTTTATTTCTAGATCCCTTCTATGTTTGGAATTTTGTTGAAAGTATTTTATTCAAACACTTAAATGTACCGGATCGATTGATATATATATATTTTTTATGATCTAACAGTGTATTATAGGTGTGCATCTTGCCAGCCTGACCGCTTTTGTTGGCATATAAAAATTTTATTGCACGATTGAGAATCCTTGCCATAATTTCGGTGGGATTTCTTTTCACCCTAGATGATATTTCCCAATTTTGGTGATACTATATATCACCCTAGTTGGTCTGATTATTTTTCCATATGTTCGATTTTTTCGAAGTGATTTAGTTAAGGTGAAGGGTTTCAAGGGGTTAGAATGTTTATTGTCGTGAATATCAACAGAGTTGGAAAGGTTGCTCGATGGGAGTTTCGTGTGGTTCATTGGCACATATCATTGTCTAATTTTGTGAGGAAAAACACATATATCGTGGAGGCGACACATAAACCAGGGGTTCGAGGGTCATGCGGGCCATACAAATTTTGTGCAGATGACTTTCGAATAGAAAGGCCGAGAGAGATTTTTTTCCATTGATTAGTGGTATGTTGTGATCACATATAGAACAAATATTTGATAATAATTGTTTCTCCAAATAGATTTCAAGGCCAAAGGACACCCCTGATTGGAGGAGATAAGGAAGAGAGTCACACATCCCTGGCATATTTGTCATGCAGGAGCCAATAAGCCACACCTAGAGATCCATTTTGGTCATGACGTCGAAATCGTTTCTCTATCTCACTATCAAGAAAAAAAATATGACACTTAGGACTAGGCTAAGCAACACATTATAATTTTGTCATGTGATAAACATTAGGTGACTAGAATGAAGGACCAAACACATTGGGGGTCTGAAACAACACACACAAAGAATCAGCAACATCATATTATGAGGATTGAAAGGTGATACATATGTTTCATTGCAGAGCCAAGAGGCCACACTCCATATAGAGCCGACAGTCCATACTGTCATGAGTGGATCCAATTATATGGTAGATTGACCAAAGATAAAGGGATATACTTGTGTATTTTGGGTATTTTCTGCATACCTTGGAAATTAATTCATCAACTTTATTGCAGTAAGGTACATCGTTGATATTACAGGTGAGGATATGGAGATTTATCTCCTCTTACATATCTCTAGAAAAGCCAAGGTGTCAGTGTTATTTTAGGTGTCGTGGAATAGGTATCCATTTGAACCACTGGGGTCATAGACCATGGATTTGTGGGCTATAGTTTGTGATCATAGTAGGCAGGTGTAGTTTGAACAATGTTGTGGGCCACTAACAAGGGAAAATTTTAGGGACTACTATTCATAAGTGGGCTAATTTTACATGTTTTTTCCAAAAAATAGATTTTTCAATTTCCAATTTTTTAAAAATGATTCACTCACATTTTATAGTATAAAATTATTTTACCTTAAAAATCACCAAAAAATTATATTGACTAAAATAAAATCATTAGAAATATAAATAATTTTACAAATAAATTCACAAACTTTTTACAATTTTCATATTATGGAATAGCAAGATTCGTCAAGGTTTCTAAACTTTATGATAAAATTACATGCTTAAAATTTTCCTTACCACCAAAGCTTGGATAGTGGACAAGGCGAACCACAAGATCGAGCTTCCCACTGTTTGGTATCCGAGTAGGGGACACAGATCGAGTTGCAGTCTATGGGAGGTTGTAGGAAAAGTGTGAATTAGGTGGATATTGAGGCAATAGACCATGAATGTAGTGACAACGTATAACACAAATGATCGGGAGCCACAATCTTGCCAGATCTTCGTGAACGAGAAAAGTTTGAGAGGCAGCTGATAAAAATATGGTTTGTTGCTTTGACGAGCCAGTGAGAATATATGGTCCTTTACACATGAAAACCTGATTAGATAAAAATAATGGTCAAAGCAACAAACCATTCTCAAAAAGATTCCATATCATTATGCAGCAGAAACAGCCATGGAGAGTGAAGGAAGGACATGGAAGAGGGAATAAGCTCTTCACACTTGGATATGAATTGCAACAAACAAAGTCTGACATAGACCTTCATAATGTGGAGGAATTAGAAACATGTCTCTCCAGGGTGGGTTTGCCATAATGGAAGAAGCTCAATTGGGCTCTCAAGCCATTCATGCTTGCATTAATAAGACATAAGCTTTGGGAGAATCCTTGTGAAGAGGTTAGACTCACAATTTCTTCTTGTTTCAGGAGGATCATAGCTTTAACATCACCAATATTTCCTTACAATAATGATATCATGAGAGATATTTTGTAGGTGATAGTAGAAGCTTTTCAGGAATTGAACAACATCATGCTTCCTCCCTTTCAAAAGTGGTGCATAAACTTAGAACTTGTGGAAGAGTTTATTTTCGCACATTCATGTTGAATCTAGAATGTGATGACTTAATCTTTGAGGTTTTCTAGAATTTTTGCACCAACATTATATCAGCTCATCCGGTCCATGTTAAAACAAACATGAAAAAGATTGTGTCCTTTTTCTTAGAAGGATATTCTGGCATCTGGAAGATACCAAGATCCAAACTATTGACCATTTGGAGGAATGAATTAATTGTATCACGAACCTCCTATGATATAGTGGAGAAGTTGGTCATGCAAAACATAGAAATGTTGAGAAGGGTGTTCACTAAGAAGGAGCTTAAAAGGATTGACGTAGGAATAAAGAAAAAAGATTGTAAAAGTTGCACCATAAATGAAATAAGATGAAGAGGATTATGCTTTATCTACAAGGGACCATGCACACCTAACTATTCATACCCAAGTGATAGGAAAGAAGAAACAAGGGTATAACAGTTGGAGACTCCTTCAGATCATGGGGATTCATCTATAGTTGGGTTCATCAGTTTCAAGAGAATACCCATGAAGAATATGAGCAGTCAAGTACACATGGTGAGGAAAAACACAATGTTTCTCAGAAAAACATGCATGAAAAACCGATGATAATCATCGATATTGAAAAAAGACATGGGGAAAAGAATAAGGAAATTCTTCCTAACAATGTGATAGACTCTTATATAGCTGAGTCCATAGATCTCCAAGAGGAAATCCATGAAGATTATGAGAAATCATGCGTAGATAGCAGTCCACGAGTGTATCCATGTTTGAAAAGAGAGGACGAATAACAAATTATCCACACAAGTGGAGAAGGCCACAAGGAATACATTCAAGGATACTCATGTAAGGAGTGAGTAGTAATAAATCGACATGATGAGCATGATCATGAGGGGAAACGTGAAAAATATAGCATGTAGGATGAGCCATTTTTAGAGAGTCGGTCAAAGGTTCAAGTTGGAGTTGTGATAGTTGAGAATCTAGTGTAGACTAATACAGAGACATTCAGCAAGGCACCAGAATTGCCAGTAGAGGAATTTCATGAAAAGGTCATGCATTTCAAAACATAACTTATGATGTTGAAACAGAGATTTTGGACAATTTGAGACATTATCCTACATGAGAATAGGAAAATTGAGGTGATCATAGGGGTATGTGTCAAATTAATGTCCAAATTGTCTAGTGTTGAGAAACCACTTAAGTCCCACACAAGGTAGCACGCGAAGTATGGTTGGGATTTTGAGAATAGCTCTCTATAGGAGTACACAGATAAGGCTTGTAGCGCTACCAACCCCCTTTATATATTTAGGAGAGCAGTGCAGAGTTCTCCAAATGGATCATGTTGGGTGATTGAGTGGAGCAACATGTGTTGACATTCAGACAACATCAACATAGTAGACTTATTCCATATGCAGGCACTCGTGCATTAGATCTTTCCCACATGATGGATTGGCGAGATATTATGAGTTAGAACTGAATCGATGGGATGATTCCTAGGAGGATATCCTAAGCTAAGGGAATATTGTAGCTTATTCCCTTAGGCATGGGTAGTGATGGATGACCGAAATGGTATAATAACCCACAGGTCCCACGATTTAGGTGACATTGGATCCAGGTGAATATATTGAGGGTAGGATTTTTTGGAGGATTGTTTGGGATCCGGGTATCAAAGGATCCATTCAAGATCATTTATCATGGAGGGATGGAACAACAATCTAGTTTGTATGGGATCCAGGTATCATATACAAACTCTTTTTGTTGTGGATAGAAGTGGATTCCTTGAGGACAAGAAATATTTCAGTGGGAGGATTTGTTATATTCCATTTTCTTGATGTAGTCAAAATGGACGGAATTTACCCCTGGTACTTGTCATGCTATTTTCCCATGGGATCTGCCCATAGTATTTTCCTTCATTTTTTGAGAGTCCCTCAAGCATATTAAAGGGGATAGGAGCTAGGTATTTAGATCATCCCAAATACTTCCATCTTATTTTGTTTTGTTGAGTACTTGGTGCGGCGACTTCTAAGTTGATCACAAGACGAAAACATCACATTGAAATTTCTATGGTGGATCCATCAAAAATTCACAAGTGGGATTCAGTGTCTTAGGTTTTTCAGTTTTGAGAAGTCTTGCATGCCATTTGTAGTGATTCCAATCTTATTGTATGGGCATGTGTTATTCTCTTCAACTAATAAAATAAATAAGGGTTGTGTTTTTCTTTCTAGATCTCTTTTGTATTGGGTTTTGTTGAAATTATTTTAATATAACAATTAAATATACCAGATCTGTTGGTAAATTTTATGTTTGAGATTTACAAAGCTCCTCGATAAACATCAGTAAAATAGGTATAATTTGAATAGGAATGAAAATGGGTACATGTGGTTATTACAGAAACGGTGTGAACGATGAATTTTCGATCACAATTTCATTGGAAAAATAAATGAACTCGCCATTGTTTTCAATTGTTCCATTTCTGATGACAATAACTGCAGTGATAGTGATGTTACAGTCAAGAACTCTAGTGGCAAAAGAAGGCGCTACATGATGTGGCAGTGTGGTCCATGCATCTATTAATTGACCGTGTGTAGATTTATTTGTATGGCCTTGCGCTAGCATACTTGGAAATGTAAAACCTTGAAGAAGGGTCTCATTGGTCAGAGTAGAAGGTGAATCATTCTAGAGCTGAGAACAAGAATTTATTTTCTTGTTGGTGCAATCTGGATTAGTTGGAAACAAATTATTTTTCCCCTGTACTGGTATGCAGTTTAAATCAAACACATCCTGCCCACCAGAATACTGATTTTCTGGGTAGATCAGGACATTATGCTATCAAAAAGTGACTGGTATGGTTTTAGAATAACATCCAACGGCTGAGTAGAATTAGTTGACATATAAACATTATAAGCATAGGCAGACACGGAATTGTTATTGCATGTATCATCAAATTCTCAGGGAATTATTGATTTTGTCATGTTATTTTGCATTGGACAGGGTGTAGGAGGACGAGAAGGAGGGGGGATTTTTGTATTTGTCTTCGGTGGTTGGAAGACTATGTTTTAGGTTGAGCCTCTTTTTGAGGGCATCAGTGCCAAAAGTTCTTGATCTCACTGTCTGTATGTCCAGGAAAATGGGCAGCAATTTGAGACCACCTACGTTGTCGATGTTGTTGGAATTTCTGAAGTATTTCAAACCCACTGAGGAAATAAAATTCCTCAACTCAATACAGAGATTTAAGAAAAATATTGGACAGAGATGGAGGAAAAAATATATTTCATTAAGAAACTAAACTGTTACAAAATGATATTTTCTTCAGAACTATGGTGTTCTGGATTCACAAAAAAAACTTATGCTGCTACAAAACACAGCTCTCCTCTTCTGGCATATGCTGCTACAAAACACAACTCTCCTCTTCTGGCATATGCTGCTACTCACACACCGTTCTTCTAAAATGGTTTAACTGCCCTCTTTGTCTTTGTATTGCTCTTGGCATACAATATAAAACACACAAAGTCACTCTTTCTCTTTTTCTGCCTTTGAGAAAAAATTACATTACACAGTTCAATACCAAAAAAATGCACAAGCGACATATTACATAACACGTATATACATTATAAACATTTTATGTTTATAATATATATGTCAATAGTATATAATCCTAAGTGTTAACTAAAACTATGTCGCGGCAAAAAAAAACAAATAAAACATTAAAAAACTTTGTTCACTCCATATTCCGTGGAGTCAAAATCTTAAGCAAGACCCAATTTTTTTGCCCCACGGAACTTTCGTGATTGGCTTGGAGGAGGGTGACATAACCTTCTCTGGTGGGTCACTTTTGTTTTTTTCTCCTCATACCTTCTGCCGACGAAATTTTGCTAGCTGCAAATTTAATTCAGATCAAATGGTTGGTGGAGGATTCATTGCGGTAGGAGAATGGTTTGAATGCAGAAGGTTACGTGTGGATTTCCAAACAGGACTACGCTATTGCTGTTGTCTATCGAATTTCCCATCAAACTTAAATTCTTCGTCCTTCTACTCTGCGTCTGCCGCAGTTGGAATTAATACTTCCAGCACTCCCCCTTAATTATAAATATCGTTCTCTTGCATACCCAGACATTTTTCAAATAAGTAAAACTCTTCTGCCCCAATGGTTTTGTCAAAATATCAAGAAACTTCTCTTCTGTTCTACAATGTTGTAAAACAATTTCTCCATTTCTCACTAATTCTCTGATATAGAGATACTTGGCATCAATGTGTTTCGTTCTCTTATGAAACACTAAATTCTTTGATAATGGTACTGTTGAGCTATTATCACAATAAATTTTTGTGTCTTTTACCTGTTCATGACACAAACTTCTCAACATTCTCCTCATCCATATTACTTGACATGCTCCTGCTGTAGCTGCTACATACTCTGCCTCTACTATTGATAAAGTCACAATTGGTTGTTTCTTAGAAGCCCATGAAATGGCTCCTAATCCCATATGAAAAACATATCTAGAGGTGTTTTTCCTATCATCTATACTTCCATCCCAATCACTATCAGTATATCCAATCAATTCAAAATTTTCTAAAGTGATGTATAAAATACCATACCTCTTTGTTCCTTTCACATACCTCCGAATTCTTTTTGCTGCTTGCCAATGTGCCTCCTTTGGCCTTTCCATAAATCTGGAAATTAAAATCATAGCATGCATAATATCTAGCCTAGTTGCAATCAAATACGTAAGGCTACCAACTATGATCTTATACAAACTTGGATCAACATCCTTGCTCCTGTCTTCTTTGCTCAATTTCAATCCCATCATTGTAGGAGTAATTGTTGCCTTGCAATCCTATATGTTAAATATTTCCAAAATTTATTTTACAAATTTTCCTTGAGAAATAAAAAATTTATTTTCATTTTTCTCTACTTCTATTCCTAAGAAGTATCTCAGAAATCCCATATCAGTCATTTCAAATTCATCCTTCATGACTGTTTTAAAATTCTGAATGAAGTAAGCATCATTAGCTATGAATATAACATCATCAACATATAAAACAACAATAATCATCTTACCATATTTCTCCTTGATGTATAATGTGGGATCTCCTTCACATTTTTCAAACCCATTTTCCAGTAGATAGGCATCTATTCTATTGTACCAGGCTCTTGGTGCTTGTTTAAACTCATACATAGATTTCTTCAATTTGAATACCTTATGCTCTTGGCCTGTTTTCTCATAGCCCAGAGGTTGTTCAACATATACCTCTTCCATCAATACTCCATTCAGGAATGTTGATTTCACATCCATTTGGTAAACTTTCCACTCGTGTTGTGTTGCTATGGACAACACTGCTCTCACTGTTTCCGTTCTTGCAACTGGTGCAAAATTTTCCTCATAATCTCTTCCTTGTTGGTACTTGTAGCATTTGATAACAAGTCTGGCCTTATGTCTTTCAATCTTACCTTCAGAATTGTTCTTGGTTTTATAAACCCATTTCACTCCAATGACTTCATTGCCTTTTGGGAGATCAACTAATTCCCATGTATTATCTTTCTCTATGGCATTTATCTTTTCATTCATAGCATTTATCTATTTCTTATCTTTTATAGCTTCTTCAAAATGAATAGAATCCTCTACATGACAATATAATGAAAATAAAGAGTTCATACCTTCATTTAATGCCTCTTGCTCATAGATTTCATTCAGAATTTTGAATCTGGTTCTTCTTTCAGTTGTTGAATTTGTGCTTGTGGGAGCACTCAAATATGTTCCTTCTAAAGTGCTTCGAGAAGCATTGTCATCACTTCTCAGGAGTGTTCTCATACCTACTTGTGGTGTTCCTTACTGTCCTTGTGTTGGTGGAGGTGGTGCTGCTAATGAGGGATGTATTTCAGCCATATCTTCCTCATATTCACCATGAGATAAACAACTTTTCATATTCACTATTTTCTCAATGCTTCCATCCCAAGCTTCTTCCTCAATAAACTCCACATCTCTCCTTACCATAAACTTCTTGGTGGATGGGTTATACAATCTGTATGCTTTGGATTCTTCACTATATCCAACAAATATGCACTTCTCCCCCTCACTTTCCAAATTCTTCCTTATTTGATCTGGAATGTGTGCATAAGCCACACAACATAAAACTCTCATATGGGTGACAAAATACTTTATGCTGCTCCACGCTTCTTCTAGAACTCTGTTCATAATAGCTTTGGTTGGGCATCTATTCAAAATGTACACTGCACAATGTACAACTTCAACCCAATATTCATTTGGCAAATGTTTTTCCTTCAACATACTTCTTACCATGTCCATGATGGTTTGTTTTTTCCTTTCAGCAACTCCATTTTGCTGTGGTGTATACCTTGCTGTAAATTGCTTGTGTATCTCATTTTCTCTGCAAAAAAACAGAAATTATTTTGAGATATATTCTCCCCCTTTGTCAGTCCTTAAGAATTTAATATGCTGCCCACTTTGATTCTCAACTAGAGCTTTAAAGTGTCAAAATTTCGCAAACACTTCACTTTTAAACTTCAAGAAATAAACTCATGTTTTTCTTGTATAATCATCAATAAATGTCAGCACATAGTGGCTTCCTGCTAATGATGGTATTTTCATTGGTCTACACAAATCTGAATGGACTATTTCTAAGGGTGTCTTTGCCCTTATGCTCTTTTCTGATGGAAATTTTTCTCTGTGTTGTTTTCCCAAGATGCAACCTTCACATAGGTTGTCCGGTTTCTCAATCAATGGTAATCCATTTACCATTCCTTTCCTATGTAACAAATTCAGACCTCCAAAGTTGACATGTCCAAATCTCTAGTGCCATAACTAGTTTTCATCTTTTTCTTCTCTTTGGAATGTCTCTTGTGTCACTGCTGCCATTGCAACTCTTTTCTTCAAATCTGCTTTCATCTTGAGAGAGAATATTATGTTCCTTGTCATCTTCACTTCTGCAATGCATTTCTTTCTTGGTGGTTTATCCATGATGGTGCATACATCATCTTCAAAGACAATATTGTAGCCTTTCTGAATGAGTTGTCCAATGCTCAAAAGGTCACACTTCATACCAGGCACATCGTAAATATTTGATATGGTTTTTCTTTCTCCTTTCTTTGTCAAAACACTTACTCTGTCTTTTCCCATGACAGAGACTTTACTGTCTGTCCCCAATGTTACTCGAGACTTTACATTTTTATCTAACATGGAAAACATAGAAATGTTTCGAGTCATATGGTTGCTACATCCTAAATCTAGAAACCATATATCTTCACTTTTCTTTTCAGCCAAATTACATGCTAAAAACAAATTTTCTTGACTTATATTTTCTTTAGTAAAATTAGCACTAGATCTAATACCCATGTCACT
Organism: Pinus albicaulis; assembly: GCA_034641835.2. Lineage (NCBI taxonomy): Eukaryota > Viridiplantae > Streptophyta > Pinopsida > Pinales > Pinaceae > Pinus > Pinus albicaulis. The sequence goes on along the minus strand of CM076576.1, from coordinate 694,883,087 downwards.
CTGTTTCTTCCTACATTCATTGGCATAATGGCTATACTTTTTACAATAATAACATTGGACTTTGGATTTATCATACCTTTGTCCATGTGCTTGATTTTCTCTACCTTCTTGGTTGCTGCCTTGGCTTTGAGTCTGACTTTGATTCTTGCCCCTTCCACTAGTATTTGCAGGGCTGTTTCTTCCTCTATTTTGGCTTCTGCCTCTTCGTCTTCCTCTGTAGTTTCCTCTGCTTTGACCTCTTCCTCTTCCAAAAGAAATTTTGGTGTTGAACACATGCTCCAAAGATGAGTTTGTTGTTCTACCCAATGTTTGTTCATGTGTCACCAATGATGCATAAAGCTCATCAACTCTAAACTTTGAGAGATCCTTTGTCTCTTCAATGGTTGTGGCTATCACATTAAAATTTGAGGGTAAGATCCTCAATACTTTCTCCACTATTCTTCTCTCTTCAACTGTCTATCCAAAGGATCTCATTTGGGTGACCAACCCAATCAACACTATGAAAAATGAGTCTGTTGTATCATACTCTTTTACGCAAATGACTTTAGAATCTCTTCTCATTAATTGAAGCTTTGTTGTCTTTATCGTCTCTATACCTTGGCAGGATGTCTGGAGGGTATTCCATGCATCCTTGGACCTATTTGCTGCTGCGATCCTTGGAAATACACTTTCATGCACTACTTTACAGAGATAAAATAGGGCTTTTGAGTCCCTCTTCTTATTACTCTTCAACAAATCTTTCTCTGCCTCTGTTAAGGCATTATATGCTTGTTCATCTGCTGATTTTTCTAAACCATCTTCAACTAGCTCCCATAAATCTTGAGAGACAAACAAGGCTCGCATTGTGATTATCTAATAGTCATAGTTCTTCCCATTGAACTATGGGAGTTGAGTATTTCTCATACTCGTGCTTGTTCTGGCTCTTGCCATAGTTAGCTTTTTGAACTATGTTTAAAAAAAAAAACTTGACAGTGTTTCTAAACAAACTTTTTCGCTGCTGAGAAATAAACTCTGTCTTCAAAAATACTTCTTCTTTATAGTTCTCTCGACTGTAATCTTCAAGCAAACAAAAAACTCTATTTTGTAAATACCTTGGTTTGTTGAACTTCACACTACTGGAGAAATATTCAACAAGTTTCTTCTTCCTTCCTTCAGCTTCTTTGTCAAACGAAAAGAGCTTGGATTAGCTCCGATACCATGTTGGAATTTCTGAAGTATTCTAAACACACAAAGGAAATGAAATTCCTCAACTTAACACAAAGATTTAATAAATATATTGGACAGAGATAGAGGAAACAATATATTTCATTGAGCAAACTAAACTATTACAAAATGATATTTTCTTCAGAACTATGGTGTTATGGATTCACAAAAAAAACCTATGCTGCTACATAACAAAACTCTCATCTTCTAGCATATGCTGCTACTCACACATCGTTCTTCTAAAATGATTTAATTGTCCTTTCTATCTTTATATTGCTCTCGACATACAATATAAAACACGAGTCACTCTTTGTCTTTTTCTGCCTTCGGACAAAAATTACATTACACAATTCAATACTAAAAAAATGCACATATAGCGTATTACATAACACACACATATATATATTATAACCATTTTATTTTTATAATATCTATATCAATAATATATAATCCTAGGTGTAAGTTAAAACTATGTCGGTACAAAATATAACATTAAAAAACTTTGTTAGCTCCATATTCTGTGGAGTCAAAATATTAAGAGACCCAAATTCTTTACCACTCCCTGGAGGAAGGTGACGTCACCTTTTCCAGTGGGTCACTTTTCTTGTTCGCTCCTCATACATTCTGCTGACGGAATTTTGTTAACTGCAAATTTAATTCAGATCAAATAGTCAGTGAAGGATTCATTGCGGTAGGAGAATGGTTTGAATGCAGAAAGTTGCGTGTGGATTTCCAAACAAGACTATGCTGCTGCCTATCGAATTTCCCATCAAACTTAAATTTGTCGTCCTTCTGCTCTGTGTCTGTGTCTGCCACAGTTGGAATTAATAGTTCCAACAGATGTCAATAGTTCTCCAAGTTAATGGGCCGAAGAGCTGGAGTCACGTGAACATTTACTACAGAAATCAGAGAAAGAGGGGAGAGGTTTGGAATGAAGAAAGAGGAAATATGTGGCCTGTGATGGTGTGAGATTGCGCGATCAACTGCTCTTCCTCGCTAGAAAATGGACAACGTTTAAGGCCAGGCCGTGAGTGGTTAATCCATCTCAGCTTGCAGCTCTTTCCACATCTCTGGAGACCTATATGTACATTCATGGCCATATTATAATTATGGGCTCTAGAGTCTAAACCCTCTGTGGAAAGTTGTAAGCCAGCAATGTCTAAGGAAATTCAAAGAGAAATAATAAGCTTCTTATTTGCCAATGTAGCGTAGATTTTAAAGTCGGATAAGCAGCAGCACTTTGTAGTCTTCGTGTTCTCGTGTCCTTACACATCGCAAGGGAAACAAGAATTTTAAAACGCCTCTTATTCTTGATACAGCGTAGATTTTAAACATGAATTTCTAAGAGCGTAAACTAACGAAACCATGAATTTGTTAAGGGGAGCACAGACACTTGAGAAATGCATCTCCAGTTAAATCCAAATTAAGATGCATCTACGGTCCGTTAACATTATTGCCTTCCATTAATTTTTATATTTGCATGTAGAAATGAACCTTGGTTTCAGCATTACAAAATAGGGTTGAATTAATTAGATCAAGGTACACTTGACTAAAATTAAGATTAGAGTGGAACTGGGTGCTTCATTAATTAACGTCCTGTTTGGCAACATCGCTCCACGAGCAAGTCAGAAGACCGTTCCTCACCGCATAATTCATGAGTTTATCAGTGCTGAAAATGTAGTTCAATGATCAGGTGAGAGGATTTAATCTCTATAAGTTTTTTTGGTCCAATTCCATGTTTCTCATCTGTTTCAGGGACAGAAACTTTTCCTTTATTTTTGGCTCGGAGGATAGGGAGACCTCTGTCCCTGTCTATTTGTACACCTCATTTTTCACTCCCCTGCCAATTACTTTTCTATAGATGTCTTTTGGTGGTCCAATTTACAAATCTCATAGGTCCAATCCCAAACTTCTCATCTTCCTCAGGTGACCAGAAACCTTTCCCTTATCTTTGGCTGGGAGGATTGAGAGACCCCTGTCCCTGTCTACCCAAGCTTCTCATCTGCCTCAGGTGACCAGAAACCTTTGCTTTATCTTTGGCGGGGAGGATAGAGAGACCCCTGTCGCTCTCTATTTGTGCACCTCATTTTTCACTCCCCTGCCAATTACTTCTCTATGCGTGTCCGTTGGTGGTTCAATCAGAAACCACTGCTCCAGGTAGGTTTCCAATTTCTAGTCAGGTAAAGGTGTCTGGTCGTCGAAGAAAATTAAACACAAACAAAGACGAAAGATTGGCTAACCTACATATCGATGGAGCTCACGATTCTCCAATTTCCCATCGTCCGCACATAAAAAATTACGAAGCCCTTGATTTGAAATCGTATTATTGTTTCATTGGTCATTTGAAAAAGAAAATTTCCAATATTTAAGTACTTTTAACACCGACAACCTAAACGTACAAGGTTAACTGGTGTGATCTCCGACATCAAATTGTCGGAGGCAAAGAGAAAACTTCGTGATGATACAAAGAAACTACATAAACCTATTTAACTTCTTACTGATACTAATTTTTGGACGACTAACTCATGAACATTGTAGTGAAGATATTTTTATACATTGGAAGATTTGATCTTGTAAGAACGTTTAACATAAAAATGACTTTTTGTCATCATTCATATCCACGTATAATGTACTTCATGTTTGGATATTTTTCTATTCTAAGAATCTTGATGATCATTATTGGTAAGACATTTTTCTATTCTAAGAATCTTGATGATCATTATTGGTAAGACCACAAACATTGCTTGGATATAAATTTCAAACATTTACCTTATACATTATACATAACTTTTTGAATAAAAATTACTATAATATTTTCTTTCTTCTTCATTTAATTTGTTGAATTGTAACTTGGAAGTCATTCAAATGTTTCTTCATTAATCAGCATGATAGCTGCATTACTTGTTTGACCCTCTTAACCAAGGTCCTCATTTCTTTTCCTTACACATATTTGTATGTGTTTCTCTATACCTTGCTTATTTTAAGCTAAACCTTTGCCATCAAAACCCATTTTAATCAATTTTCTTTTATCCTTTTTATGTACTTATCAAAACAACCTAGTTCATTATGTTCAATAAGATATTCATCTTTGCAAACATCATCAATATCATATTTCAGAGACTCAAAACAAGAGACAGACATATGTACATCAATATTATTATCATAATCCAAACAACAAATATCAACATAACTACAAATCTTCTTAATTATGTCACTTGCATTAGAAATTCCATAATACTTAATTATTTTCTTATTGTCTTTTTTAACTTTAATTTAAAGGTCTAACCATATATTTGATTGATTAATAATTCTTCTTGCATTGATTCTATCAATTTGTTCTTTTTATCACGATTTTTTAAAATATTAGCTACAAATTAATCTAGTGATTTCAACTTTTGTTCTAATATGGTGATGTGTTGTATTGCAAGAATAAAAAATTCATGAAAAAGTTCATTATTTGTAACCCAAATTCCATAACTTAGTCCATTTTCTTGCCAAGAATCATCAAAACTTTACTGTAATATTAAATTACATGATAACCTTACTGTAATAGTTAAATTGCATGATTAGGAATTTATAGCATTTTTACTCTTTTGACCATTTTAAATATATTAACTATTGAAATTATGGTTTTATGTACAACTGACAATACTCCATACTTCAAGAAAAACAAACAATTAGACTTAGGTGTTGAGTACCACCAATAATATACCAAAATATTCCATATAACAATACTTAAACATTATTCCAAAAAAAAACTTTTACACAACTTTAATGACATCACTATGAAAAGCTCATGAAATATTATTAACGATTCACATATTATTAACCCACTCTTACAATTATCTCTACATAAACACTACTTTACTTTTACTTTACTTTAAATCATGAATAACACTTTTTCCAGAATTTTCATTTACCTTTCTTCAAACTTAATTAAAATACATAACAATTTAGCCACCCACATGGAGATAAATACTAAGAAAACTATTTAACACCTACACATTAGTGGACATTACCCTTTTCAAAATTAACCCATTCATAGAAATATATCAACCCTACATCTAACTCTCTTTTTTTCTCTATTGGCATATAATAAAGACACCTTCCGATATACATTATTTTAGGTTTTCCATAAAATTATCTTCCAAAATAAAAATTATCACTTTACAGTGGTTCGCTGGTAATTCACTCCTTTGACTTATGACATCACAAATTTTTTTTTTTCTATGGTGCCAAAGATCATAATATGGTCTATAAGCACTTTCGCCAAGCCGAACTAAGTTGAACTGACAAGTAACTATGTCGATGACACAATAATATTCTAGCATGCTCTTACAGGAATTCAGCCAATTACCACCATTCTTATAAAATTTATCCCTTTCCAATGGGAATTCAGTGGTAATTCACTCCTTTGACTTATGACATCACCTTTTTTTATTTGTTCTATAGTACCAAAGATCATAAGATGGTCTGTAAGTACTTTCGCCAAGCCCAACTAAGTTGAACTGACAATTAAATATGTTGATGACACAATAATATCCTAACATGCTCTTACATGGAATTCAACCAATTACCACCATTCTTTGAGCTCTTGCATATTTATACTAATTTTCTTCTTTGGAAGAAAGATGAGTTCCATGGTAGTTCATTTATCATTTTTGAACACCACACTTTTTCTTTTAGTACAGGCACAACTCCATGTATCTAAAACTTTTATATTTGTGATTCTTTACAAAATACGATGTGTTACCTCAAAATACCACTTGTGAACCAATAATTTCTTGAATTTTTAATGGAATGAGGTGTTCGTTGAAATTGCATATTACAAATGTCCTACAAAATATTGAAACAATGCTGGAAATTCTCTCACTACCCTCTTTAAAAATAAAAATTCCTACATAGTATGGAATTAGATGATAACTTTGTAATGTTACTCAGATTGTGATATTCGATCGAGTCTAAGAGATCATTGTCCTTGTGTCTATAACAAATAATTTTCTGGTTGGGTCATTCATGATAGAACATATTGACGTCATGAAAAAATTACCACAGGCATGAGTTTTTTAGAAGACTCGTAAGTCCTTATAGGATTTCTCATTTATACTTGTATTCTCCTAAGATTCGACACAAATCCACACACCTCCACATAACTTCACAGCGATCCTTCACAACTCCACATAGTTCCATGTAGCTAAGAAACTCCACATAGCTACATGGATTGTATTTTCTCAGCACCTAAAACCCCATTGTTAGTTAGCTCAGAGAGAAAGTGAATGAAAAGATAATTTCCAAAACATGCAAAGGCATTCCTAGGAAATTGTAGATGAGAACATCATTTTCAAGGGCGCATAATGTTAGGACCTACATTATAATTTGTACGAAGGTTTTACATAGCTAAACACACAATATAGATTTTTCTATAGGATGTCTGACAAGAAGAATAAGAACCTAACAATTGAGTGTCTAGAAAGAAAAAGGAAACAATATTTGCACACAAAAATACATACATAAAACATCAATATTTTCTTAATGATCACGTTTTATTAATTTAAAATAATAACATCACTTTATTACTTGCATCAATACCATACATGAGGCCTCATTATATAGAATTGAGGTGCTCATGACAAGAATTTCAATATAGTTAATTGGTTCAACCATATCCATAACTATATCCACAATATCTAGATGAATATCTCCATCAATCGATTAATTGATTTGATATGATCTCCATCCCTAACCTCTCTCATTGTACTAATCTTTGATACATACATATATTTTTGTACCATAATCTACTTTCATTAATACATTAGAATAATTTAATTTCTCATAAGTATGAATTATTCTTTCATTTTCCATAGTGATTTTTTTTTCCTCACAGGTATTTCGTTTTCAGCAGTTGTTGGGTTTTTGTTGTTAAAACCTGAGAATAAATTTTTTCCTCTTATTTCCTCCATTTCCAATTGTGATATTCAAGTAGGTTGAGGGGATATTCTCTTATGAACCCAAAATATATGTATGATTCCTACATATACTCCAATAATATACTAGTGTGCAACTTTATTCCTTGCTTCAATATGATGAGAAAATTAGATCACTTCCATAATATTTGTAGAATGTTTTAAGAAAATATTGTGCTTAATATGCATCACCTATTTTAATCCACCTATGTAAGCTTGTGACAAATAGTCATCATTTATGTAATGCATTCTTGTGGCCAATAATTGAAATTTTAAATTTTAAACTTTAATATCAACTAAGTGCTTGATTGTTTTCAATTGACAAGAGTAGCATCGTTCCCAAAATTTGTTATATTGTGCACTTTTAAGTCTCTTATAAATAAATTCCGTGTGTAATTATAATAATGAATCTTTATTTCAACTACTCATTAATATTATTGATATGGTTTTATATCAAGGGACAAAGTGAATATGTGAATCCTTTCCTTACCGTCTATAATATGTTATTCAAGAAGTTTCTCTATTTGGTTTGTCTGGTCAAATTTCATTAAGGTAACTCTCGAAAGGTTCATACCCATTGGACACCATCCCAAAGTAACTCCATTATTATATTTAAATCCTCATAACAATCACTTATTATTGGAAAGTTTTTCAACATGGACACTACATCTATTTTCTTAAGTCCCTTAAGTCAAAATATCAAATTTAGAGATCATCTCATTTGGCATTTTACATATGACATTATGTGCCAATTTTTCCATCTTATTCTCCATTTATTTCACATGTTCATCCCTCTTTACTTTATTTGTGAAATATTTCTTTGTCTATAACATATCATTCAATTTGTAAATTTGGTTCTCCGATTTGGATAGTTTGTTTTGTAACTCATCAGTTTGTTCATGAGTCATAGATGGTGTTTCTATAAGTTTAACTAGTAAAGTAAGATTACCCATTAGAGCTATGACAAGCTAATAGATTTTGAGGGAAAAAGAGTGTTCGGTGCTATATATCATTGATATATATGTACATTCAACAATAGTACCTAGGATAATATATCAAGGAATTAACTAAGGAGGATCATTTTCTTCCTTAGCCATACTAATTGATTACTAAGGTATGATAGGATGCTATTATTGGGTGTTAATATCAATGTAATATAGTGACGAGATAGCCAATTATCTTATTTAAAGATGGTTTATGGTATACTTAGGGGAATTTCCATATACGAAAAGGTGCTTGGAATTCAGATTCCATATGTAGATACTATTTGATGTATTACTACTCAAAGAGATAGTAATAGTGGTTATAGAGACATGTGTCATTCCTACATGTATTCTTGTCTCTCTAAATTTTTACTTGTTGAATAATATATCAACATATTATATAAAGACATCATAACACATCTCTAAAAAAAAGTTTAAACATAAATTTTCTAACCCTAAAAAAGTATCTTAAAATATAAAAAAAAATTGCAAGATAATTTTTGACACTAATATGACCCAAATTATACATTGAAATCTATTTTTGATCTATTACTATAAGTATATATACTATTGGTATATATATTCCCATAAAAATTTGTACACTGCAAACCCTAATGCAAAAAAATTATGAATAGTTGACCTTTATTTTGATATATCTATAAAATTTAAACCCAAAATTTAAAACCATTTTAAATCCAAAATTTTGGCCATAATGCTCTCGTATAACTTCTTATACTCATCAAACTTCACTATTCCAAACCCCATTGAAAAAATTATATATAAAATTCTATGAAAACTTTAAAAATTTTGATTTGAAGGTTAGATACAAATCCTAATCACGCTATATGCACTTATGCACTAAAATATAGGGAATTAAAATTTATAATTTGGGCTAACATATTATGATAGTTATACCGAGTCTTCATAAATTTTTACTCGTTCAAATTTTACACATTGATTTATAAGTCAAATTTCATTATCACTAATTTTCCATTGTTTTTAACATTAGATACAAATTTTATAGTCTATATCTCCAAAATTGTAGCAAATCATAAGCTAAAAATTTTCCCACTTAGAATGATATCTATAATTAGTCTCCACAACATATCATTATATAAAACTTCTTAGAGATATAATTATTATAAATATTAAAAGATAACTCTTTAAAAATAATTTTAAGATTAATTACAAACGTCTAAAATTATATAATAAATAAAAACTTTAAATTTTAACCACATACATGGATCTTTGAACTCAATTTTTTTTTATATAAAAATTCCTACATATATCTTAATGTTGGTGGAGAAATTCTAGCTATAATAAAAGTTCCTATTTACCTTAATGGTGGTGGAGAAATTCTAGCTATAATAAGAATTCCTATATATCTTAATGGTGGAGGATACAATCTAAAATCATAAATCTTTACGAGGGTGGAGAAATTCTAATTATAATAAAAATTCCAATTCTAAAACGATAAGTTGGGATACTAATTATTAACTAATGTAATAAAAAATATAATAAATAGATATAAAAAAATTAATAAATAGATAAATAAAAATTAATACGAAAAGTAATCTTGATTTTATAATAATTTTAATTAAAAAATAAAAATATAATATAAATGAATAAATTATAATTTAGATAAGAAATAAATTTACATGATGTTAGTTTAATAACATAATTTTTTTTTTTCCACAGAAAAAAATCAGTAACTTTTTATTAGAAAAATGAAAAGTTACATAGAGCATATGCAGAGCATTTCAGTCATCTGCCCAAAGGGCACATGTGCTTTAGCACACAAAGCAACGTAGCAAAGCTACCAAAGAAGAGTCGAGAGAGAGAAATAGAGAAAAACGGTTGGCTCAAAAAAGAACCTCAACAACTAGAGCGTGGAAAGCTGTCCCACAGCTCAGGTTTTCCTCCCCTTCTTCTTCTCGACCTTGTGCCACCCGCTCTCGGGTGGCGCAGTAGTTACAAGGACTAGCTGATTTTCCGAGATTTGAGGTCCTGTGTCCTTGTCTGAATCTGAAGTGTCCGAGGAGTGGTGACGTTTGACTCCTCCGGCACTTGTATCCTCGTTTGTCCTTTCTGTGTGGTTCTGATGATGCTGGGGGACCTTCTGATCTGATGTTTCTTTCCTTTGATCTTCTTGTCCTTGGGTAGTCTCATTATTTCCAGTGGGAATGGGATCCTCCTCTGCTTCAGATTCCTCATCCTCTGAGACCGATGGAGGGAAGTGCCAGCCTTTTCTCTGTTTCTCTTTCTGTTTATTTTTATTGTTTCCTTTCTTTGCGTCTGGGCATGAACTTTGAAGGTGTCCTGGCTGCCGACAAATTCTGCATCTGAAAGCCGTATTTTCATAATCAAGTCCCTGCAACCAATTCTGTTGCTTGTAAGACAACATAATGTTCTCCGGCAGTCCTTTGCTCAGGTCCACTTCGACGCAGATTCGAGCAAAAGTATAGATTCTGTCCTCAAGTCTTTCTGTATCAGTTTTGATGTATTTCCCTATACTGTTGCCGATTCCCGCCAGGACCTGGTCACTCCAAAAATGGAGAGGGAGATTGTGTAAACGCACCCATACCGGCATTCTGGCCACTGTCATGGTATTTGGGTCGAAATCAGGAAACCAAGGGGTCAGGAAGAGGCCTGTAGAGCCCCAAAACCAAGGTCCTGAAGTGAGGACAAGATCTCTGATCTCCGTAGAATTAAACTTAACAATGAAGAAACCTTTGGAGCAGAGGTGAATGTCACATTCCATGGTCCATTGAGTGAAAATCCAATGGAACAGATCCATGGGCTTGGGCCAAAAACAATTAAAACGACAGATGAGTGCCTGGTTTTCATATGTCTTAACATAGTCCTCTGTTCCTGAAGAATCGATTTTGTAAATAGGAGTTTGTCCTAACTGTTCCACAATGTAAGGCCTTGGAACAGCTCCTTCTTGTACTGGCGGTGGCCCTGCAGACTTGGTACCCTGTAGAATATTTTTATAGGAGAGGCCACCAGGTGGTTGCTGCTGAGGAATGGCTTTTTTCCCTTTTTCGCCTCCTGCAGAACTTGATCTCCCTTGCTGTACAGCGCCCCCTCTCAGCCGAAAGTTCAGCGAGATGGTCGAGTCAGCTTTAATTCCATATTCCATCATTGATCTATTATCCTGTAGAGAGTGTCTACCGCTCACTAGGTGTTGGATCGGGACCGGATATCCCATCAAAACCCAGATCTATTGTTTCAGGTACAGAATAGAGTTTTCTGCTCGGATCCAGATTAAAAAAGATTTGCCCATTGGAGATTTGACAAAAATCTGGAATAGATTTGAGGTTACCTGTAGGGAAGAGGAGGACGGATCCAAATTCTGGTTCGCCCGGCTCGTGGCTAGGGTAGATCGAGGACCATGGATGCAATCAGAGTGTAAGCCAAGCGTTGAACCCTTTGCATGTCGACCCGGCTGATGCAAAAGGCAGATCCGTTGTTTACGTGCGCCCAAGAAATTAGTGATGGGGTTTTCTTTATTTCTTCTACTTGAGCAGTGATCCACTACAAATCCGGCAACTTCAGGCCCGAATGGGGCTTTTGCCATGCAGGCCGTCCTCCAAACGGCGGCATCCTTTAGGCCAAGAGTCGGCCTGTGAGTAGACATACAGATCTGGTGATTAGCAACCCAAACGAAATGGCTTACCTTCGCAGGAAGCCCTGTACGCCAAGATGACGGGTTCAAGGGCCAGATCCATATCTGAAGTGCTACCAAGGCGAGCTCGGAGAAAACTTCCGGAAGAAACCTGTTTACAAGGCGAAAAACTGTGAAGGCTGCCTCTGCAAGACCGGCAGGGTCGATGGCAGGATGAAAAGTCGCCCAGACTACGGCATCCTCTCGATTCCATTCATACCTGTTGATTAAGCCGCAAGCCGTCGCCTTCTTCTGAATCTGGGAGCATCTTATCTGGTGACAGGCCAGAACGGCGCGAGAGCAAGAGACAGCTCGGCAGACCCTAATACCCTGAACCGCCATCGCTCTCATAATAACATATTTTTTTATAATTAATAAGTTAATATTTAATATAATTATATAAATTAAATGAGGATAAATTTATCACTATTTTGTTATAAGATTTTTAATATATAAATAGACATTGTTATAATTCCATGATGCAATATCATTACTTATTAATACTACACGCCAAAAAAATATAATTAACTTTATAATAATGACCTTTTTAAAATTAAAAAAATTAATTAAAAGATAAACAAAAACATAATCACTTTCTAAATAAATTTCAACATTTCAACATTTAATTAATGTATACTACTAAAAATATTTTAAAATTTTCTATAAAATTTAAGTCCCTACCATCCCTTTATAAATAATAAAATTGAAATTATTAAAACTCTATTTCTAAATAAACACTCTTATTAAACCTTACTAAAATATTGTCATATTAGCCCCAAAAAATAGAGACTAAACTGGGTACGAGATGTGATGGCTCTTTAACCAAACCGTTACATCGTCTGTTTCACCTTCACAGTCAAACATGAACAGTCTATTTGGGATTGTCAAAATAGAGTAGTTTTTAGTGTGACTTTTTGGAGTTTTTGGTGCTGGAATTTGGTGAAGAAAATTGAGGTAAAATCTTGATTTCTGTTATTTAAAATAGTTTTTTTATTGTAAATGTAGATTCAACACCCTAAAATACTGTTAGAACACTTAGATTGTGCAAATTACCTATCAAATTTCTGTTTTCAAATTCTTACCAGATTTTAAAGAAATTAGACAAAAAAATCCACCAAAAAAAACCTTCAAAAAGTTACAATAAAACAACTCCTTTGGATTCTTTAATGGGAATGTTTTGCATGATGAAGACTTCACGGAGGCAATTGATAGCTATTCTGCCTATGAATATTTACACCGAAGGTGTTATATTGGAAGAATTCCACCAAACCATCGTCAACATTTTCATTTTCTACTGTTCGTTCTGGGCACAGTTGTCATTGTTTTAAGCCGTTGATCTTCTGTTACCGTTGCCGCGGATGCCGGATGGATGTTTCCATTTCGCTCTTTGTTAACCACGATTAGTATGTGCAACATTCCTCTTTTTCTAATAATTTCTCAATTCACGAGGACTATGAATCCAGCAGTAGTAGAAGTGTGGTTTCTGATGATGATAAAATTAGTATATGTTTCCACAGGGCCACACGCATAGCTTTCTGCTGCAAATCCCTCAACAAGAATAACTCTTCGCTCATGAATATCCTCAACGAAATAAACATCATGTGTAGGGTCTCCGGTTACGAGGAGGGTATTGTGAGACTTCATGCGGTTTACGAGGATTCACAGAATATACATCTAGTTTTGGAGCTGTGCAGCTGAGGAGATCTGTGGAAAACGTTTGTGCAAAGAGGCGGTTACAAGGATGCAGAATTGGAAGCTGCCTTGATCTTCAGGCAGATAATGGAAAGCATTTTATATTGCCATGCAAAGGGTGTTGTTCATAGAGATATCAAATTGGAAAATATATTCTTGACAGCTGGCAGTGATGATCTCAGGCATCCAGTGGTCAAGCTAGGTGACTTCGGTCTTGCAGCTACGCTCTTTGAAAAAGTTAACTTCAGTATTTAATTAAATTATCAGCTGGTTTTGTTTTGAACAATTCTATATATATATGGAAAAACTGTTTCAATTGTTCACAAAATAAATAAATAAGCGACAGAGGGAATTTTTATAATTTGGGGTAGTATCGTCCAGTAGTTATTTCCTAACAAGAAGGGTTCTTTGAGAGTAAGTATATCTATTAGTTGAATTCCTGTATCTGGCCTACAGAGTATTGTTCATATCTTCTAATTTGGTTGTTTTGTGATAAAATTTGATGGAATTATTGTTCATATACGGGTGAATATTGATTAATATGAATGCTTTTCCTTTCACCTTTCTTTATCTTTGATTCTTTATGATTAGGAATTGATTCATTCAACTAAAATTGGTATTGTTGCTTTTGATGATACTTCTGTACTCCAGCTTGATGATTGGGTGCTCTGCCGAATTTACAAGAAAAATGGTCATTCCCAGAGAGTCCAAGGGGGAGACAGAGGGAATGCTTGTTGTTATTTGGGGATATAGAGCCAGTTGAATGCCAGTGGGATTTGATCCGCGGACGTCGGAGAAGGGGAGAGTTGGAGAGATCTATCTGTTTTTCGGTTGTGAAAACAATGAAATGAAGTGGCACTGATAAGAAGTTTTGAACCCAATATATGAATCTCGAGGTAGCCATTTTTTCTTTGCTAATTGATTGACAGTCTTACTCATTTTCTGTCTTCAAGCGTTGCTTTTCAATTGATAGCTATGTTCACTAAATCAAATAAATTACTTTAGGTAAGTTAACTTGCAATAGTTTATGGCATGAGCCATATGACGTCAACTTGATATCACGAAAATGATGGAAATTTTGTCTTAAACAGTTTTCTATCTAGTTAGAGCATTCAACCAATTCACATTGATTTATTTTGCACTTGAAAACAATATTAAGTTACCCTCAATCTATTTAAACTTATTCTTTCATTTTATGATACTGCTTTCATCACACTTTTGTAATAAATGCAAGTACTTTTTCTTGTTCTAGATCAGGATTTAATGCAATTCAGTACGAAATATGTAACCAAAAATTTAGGGATATTATTAGAATCTCAACTAAGAAGCTTGTTTTCCATTATTTGGGATATTTCAATATATCGGTGATAACTGGTTATGGTGTTTCCAAGGTTGTTATTTCAAATCATCCAAACTTCAAAGAAGATGATTTGCTAATGGGTTATATTGGATGGAAAGAATACAACATAATACCTGGGGCCAAAAGCTTACAGAAGATCGAAGATACGGATCTACCTATTTCATATTATTTGGGAGTTTTAGGTAATTGCAGAATTGACAACCTCTATCTTTCAAACCATTTTTGTTTAAGAATATGTTCCAAAAATATTATATCAATATTATGGTCATTGCTTATTCTTTCATTACGTCTATTTACTTATTTTTTAAATTTATTTCCTAGGATTTTGCGCTTTATTCATACCAGTGGATGCTACCTTATAATTCAATTACATCATACCATACTTATTACCACTTCTCATAGACTGGGAGATTGATTTTCTATGATTTTAAAAGTTATATTGAAGTAGACAATTCTCTCATGTTCTTTTTTGTCATCAGATACATATTTCTAAAAAAATTGCACATGCGTTCATGTCATCAACCCTTTTAGGATCACGACAACCTTTGTTCAGAGGCATTGACTGAAGGAGTGAATATCCTACTTGAAAGCAACACATTTATGTTTTTCCCACTTTGATTTCATTCTGTTGTTTTAACGAAATCATTCTTGGGATGTTCAATATATTTGAATTTAAAAAATATATATCACCAGAATGTTCAATATGTCTGACATAAATATAATCTTTTATAGCTATAAAAATTTAGTGAAAACCATATTAAAATTTTGACTGGTACTCTGTAATGAAAACCATTAAAATTTAGACTTTACTGTGTGAAAAGTGTAACTTCTAATGGAAATGAACAAATTTTATACTTTATGGAATTAATTTTAAGAGTTTAAGAATTTCGAATTAGTCTTATAAATTCCATTAATGATGGTGATTGTTTTTTTGTAATGGTGTGCAATTCTGAGAAGCATGGAGTACCTTCGAAATAGTTTTAAAAATTCCGTGGTGATTGGTTTTTTCTAATGATGAGCTGGAGTTGGAGCTAATTCTTTGGAGTGACGGGCTTTTGAATTGTATGCTTTTGAATTGCATTTTATTTCGTGTGTCGAGATGGATTTGTTTTATCTCCACCTTTTTTGAATAGCCGAAGTTGTTCAGATTTGTGATGCATTTCATATGGATATATGAATATGTGTAACTCCCCACATAGAAGAAAATTATTTAATAGAGTTATCAAAAATATGTATTCATCAAACAAAATCTCTCATTACGTAGCTTAAATTCCACAATTACTTGCTCATGTTTATCTAAACTCATAAACATATATTGGGGAGAGGATCTTTTCAGTTCTTCTATACCTTTGGTGTATTCTTGCACCTTTAGGGACAACTTCTAGTTGTATACCTTATTATTATTACCGCATTGACTTCATCAATTTTAAAATTTACAGATTCTTGCAATCAAGTGCCTTGACCCTGAAAATTTACAGCTTGTTGCTATCAAATGACCTTGGCCGTCATAAAATCTACAGATTCTTGGTATCAAGTAATGTTAGACATCTGATCAACTTCGATACGCCATTAAATTGCGGGTGCCATGAATGGCCTGCGACATTGATGTGGCGGGCATGACTGATGGGATGTCTTCTCATGGAAGCCCACGCAATCCTCCACTTCATGAGTAGTATAAGCACCACCATAAACAGATTCAGTGGAAACAGCTGAGTTTAAATAAGAATGAGTAGTGTTCCACGGAGTTAATCCAGAAGGTGCCGTGAACAAGGAACTGCCGATCATGATTTCATTCTCATTTTCATTAATTACATCGACATCATTTTCAATTTTCCATTTCGATAAGTTGCTGATATCATCGACAGCGGGTATAGTGTCCGTACACCCTAGAGTTTTATGCGCAGAGCCAGGAGCTTCATGAGCTGACAATGTGGTCCACAACTCTATTACTTGATCTCTTCTTGATGCTTGCTGAGTTGGAAATAAAAAGGGTTGACAGAAGCCCTCAATTGTTTGAGTACAAACAGAATCAATCGAGTGCTGACAATAACAAACTAGCTGGTTGGTCGTGGAGTCTGGATCAATTGGGAGCACATTGTTTTGCAACTTTACAGGTTGATACATCAAATCCTGACCACAAGAGTCAGGATTTGAAGTACTGATTACATCATTACAACAAGGGTACTGATTTTCTCCGTTGAACCCTAAATGAATGGAGTCCATAAATGACCGGTACCTTTCATGTATCTCGTCGAACAGCTTCCCAGACTGAAACCACTTCTGCGCATCATGAGCATAAACAATCGGCTTGCTATTTGCTCTTGTCGTAGGCGTTGGATTGCGTGGAGGCTGCGGAGTTGGAGGCGGCCTATGTTTCATGTCGAGATTCCTTTTGATGCAAGAGTTCCAATAATTCTTGATCTCATTGTCCGTACGTCCAGGCAAATGGGCAGCAATTTGAGACCACCTGTGCGGTCATTGCATAAATACCCCAAGTCAATTACCGTCCCGAACAATTTAGAGAAATCAGAAAACAGAAGAGGACCGATTTAGGAAAAAAAAAAACGTTAACCTGTTACCCAAGATGGACTGTAATTGTATGATCAATTGTTTTTCTTGCAGTGAAATTCCACCTCGTTTAAGGCCAGGCCTCAAGTAGTTAATCCATCTCAGCCTGCAGCTCTTTCCGTTTCTGTGTAGATCTGTATATACATTTAGGGTAGGGAAAAGTTGTTTAAATTGGCCTAGGTTTTCCCATATT
Source organism: Pinus albicaulis (assembly GCA_034641835.2). Classification (NCBI taxonomy): domain Eukaryota; kingdom Viridiplantae; phylum Streptophyta; class Pinopsida; order Pinales; family Pinaceae; genus Pinus; species Pinus albicaulis. The sequence goes on along the minus strand of CM076576.1, from coordinate 694,865,458 downwards.
TCAATGGGGTTCAATTGAATATAAAAGACTAAAGCTGAAATAAAAGCAGTGGCTGCTGCGTAATCACTTACCAGCTTGTCTGGCAATAGAGCTCCAGGAGCAGCCCAGGAGGTCGTTCTTCATGATATAATTGATGAGTTTTGCGTCTTCCTCCGCGGACCAGAGACCTTTTCTTACCTTTGGCTTCGATGAAAGCGGGGCGCCTTGATCTTGTGCATGTGCCGATCCCATTTTTTGCCGCGCCTAACAATTGCTCTTCTCTGTGATTTTTAGGGTTTTGTGGTGCCTTTCTAATCAATGCGCAATTCAGAACGCCAAGGGTTCATTTGAGCTTTGGGAACTCGGGTGGTCGCAAGCTTTTAAATAAAAGCACAAACAGAGAGTCGCAAACCTGCCAAGGATGGAGCTCACAGTTCTCCAATTTTCAGTCATGGGGACAGAGCCCACCGACACTTTGATTTGCATCTGTATGATTGATGGGTTTCTTACGGCAATTTCGTCCTCCCTTCCTTCTGATGACTGGAATCAAAAGTCATCCGATGTCATGACAAGAAAAGTCATGAAACTTTATTCTCGAAGAACTCAAATACTACAAACCCAAGAGCTTAAGCTATTTTACCACCGACAGTCAAAGCCAGCCTGGATTGGTGACACACAAAAAAAATAGTTATTATTAAAAAAATCATAACGTATATGTGATTGGACAGAATATCTAATAATGGATTGTAATCCAAAGTCTCAAATGAACAAAATAATAAAAATTGAAAATTGAAAAAAGTAAATCAAAAGAGTTTAAAAACTATTTGGTAAAATGAAATATAAAAAGTATAATTATAAAATTAAAACAAATTACTATAAATTTATCTTAATTTTACCATTATCTTAATTTTACCATTTAAAGATTTAGGCAAAGTGACGTATAAGTTTTAAATTATATAAATATATCAATATCTATATTCTTTATTTTTCACATTATATATTCTGAAAACAGGCGATAATAATTTTCCATCTCCCGTAGTTAGATATTAATTAAAATAATTATTAGTTTTATTTTAATATATTTGTTTATTTTAATGTGAAGAAATTACTTATTTTTTAAACAATAATTTGGTTTACCATCACTAGATTTATAGGTGTGATGGCTCCACCTTGTAAGATGGGAAAACTTAACATAGGGGCTGTATCACTCACATTTATTCACATAGTTTGGGTTGCCAAGTTAGCTATACTAAACAACTAAATTCAATCTTTTTCAAATATCTCATCATATAGTTTTCACATTATTATATATAAATAAATTTATCTAATTATATAAATTATTATCTATTCAAAACAATTATATATTAAAATAATTCTTTACCTGTAAAACTATTAGAGGTCAATTGAGTCACCATACCCAAAATAAATTTCAATGAAGTGATGTCAAGTCTATTTTTTGAGCCGTTCATTTCTTCAAATCATGTTTACTATCACACTCTTAGCTTACTAGAACTATTAGAGGTCAATTGAGTCACCATACCCAAAATAAATTTCAATGAAGTGATGTCAAGTCTATTTTTTGAGCCGTTCATTTCTTCAAATCATGTTTACTATCACACTCTTAGCTTACTAGAACTATGTTCCAACCGTATGTATTGGTTAAATTGATGTGTTACTCAACCGCTAGATGTATAGAAGTCAACTCTCAAATAATCCATTTATTCAATACATAGATAGATGATAAAATATGAATTGTCAATTGAAAGTAAAATTCTATATCTAATCTTCATTACATGCACACCACTTAAAAGTAATAATTCCAAGTAGCACCTAGGGTTCATTGGATAAGTATAATCTCCATTATTGCCATGTTCCTTCACAAGAATTAATGCTCTCTATGTATATTACTTCTATACATTCCAAATTGACGTTGAGTTCGAAAAGGAGCTTGCTATAGAATACGTATACAATACTCAATTTAGATAAAGAATTAGGTGCAAGTGCGAGTTTCTATAGAGAAATGTCTATGGTGATGAGGAAAATAAGACACTAAAAAAATCGAGAACTAGGCTTATTGTTGCGCACACTTGTATTAAAAATGATTTAACTGTTATGTGCTCCATCCAAAGGTTGTTCCCAATTGAATCTTTAGAGAAAAATCAAATTTTTGAAAATTGTGTGAATACAAGTTGACGAATGAAAATGTATCAACCTATGATTATGTAAATGATTCAACTCACAAGAATGTCTCTCCATGGGATAGACCCATTCATCCCACACCTACTTCATGGTGTATTAACTTATCTCAACCATGATTGTTTTCTTTCCTCCAAGAAGTAGTTATTTAGGATGATGAGATAAAAATAAATAAAAATTAAACCAAGTGATGTGACTCTCAATGTTTATACATGGAAATAAAAAAGAATTTAATCATTCTAGGATCCCTTCGAAATCTATGCCCAGTTAGTTTTTTTTTTTTTTTTTCTTCTTCTAGACCCAAATCAATTATTATAGTGATAGCAATGCCAAAACAATTAGTAAAGGAATAATGAAAAACCACTTATGATTATGTATATTTGTTCTATGAACTTACTATAATGCTTCTCCATGGGAGAGAACCATTCTTCTCATGCCTAATTGTTGGTGGATTAACATTTCCCAATGTCATTGATTATGCTTCCTCCAATTAGTCATCTCATCAAGCTATGCTTACTTTGTATTTGTGTATTCTATAATGTGGGTAGTCGATTTCTTAGATGGGAGTATCCTCCTATTACTCGAATAAAACTTTTCTCCCAAATTATCACTTGTTGATTCTTCTTAGTCACGAAACCTTTTCCAACTAAGAGTGATTTCCTTTTTCTTGTTAATTTGTGAAACATTATTTCCAAATATTCTAAGGAAATGCTAGCCATTTTTCATAATTATCTCCAACTCCATTTCTACCACGGGAAGAACGTTGAGAGGGCTCATATTACATGTTTAACGATGTAGTCACCGTCATGTTTCGTCAATAATTTGGAAGAAATACCATAGGTTCTAATATAGGGGAAGCAATCATGTCAGTCTTTGAGCTCCAAATTACTGCATGATTAGGTGGTTTTCAGGGTTCTATCCCTCTCTTAACTTTGCATCATCATGGGTGGATAAAATCTAGCAACCCTTGATCAAAGGGAAGCTCTCTCATTTCTTTTGCAGTAACATTTTTTTTTCCTCGTTTTGGAGAAGGAAGATCGTGATCTAGTTTTTTGCAAAGGATCATGCTTCTATGGATCTCAAGGTTGTACTTAAATAAATGGACTGTTGATTTCAATCCTAACAGTGATATTTTATCTGCAATCCTTGTGACAATGACATTTCCGCATCTACCCCTCCACTATTAAGACAAGAAAATGACAAAATTTATAGGTAATGGTTTAGAAAAATACATTGATTTGTCTAAGGCATGATATGGTCTCCTTTTATGTGCCCATATCAATGTAGAAGTGGATCTTGTGAAGCCGTTACCAGAGAAAGTGTAAGTCATGCTAGATAATGATACATACATCTAATGTATGGATTATGACCACCTACCTTTTAAATGGAAGGTATGTCATGAGTATGACCACTTTCAAAAAATATTTCCTCAATCTATTGTAATTAAAAAAAAAACATGAGAAAGGAGACCAATGAAAAAAAAAAAAAACATGAGAAAGGAGACCAATGAAAAAAAAAAAAACAATTTCTTTTTCTTTTAACTCAGCCATGCTCATTTTCCTTCCCCGCCCAAGTCATCTAAGTTAAACCCCCACATGGAATCCACTTTTCATTCAAGTAACAATTGAGGTGAAATCCCTTCTTCAATAAATTGGTATGATGTACTTCTTCATATGAATAATTGCAATCCCATTGTTATGATTGAACCTTTGATCTTGGATTGTGAAAATTTCTTTGAAATTACCCCACTAGAAGAATTTATATCCTGCTTCTCTATATTTCTATCCTCCATCCAGACTCTAACGAATAGATATTTCACCGCCCAAATACTATCTACTTCATATTCCAACTCTCCCTTCTATAATAGGCATTTTTATATAAAATATTAGATTGGGAAACAAAAAATCAATCAATAATAATGACACCTTCCAAAAATCATCATTGCAATACTAACCAGGAGGAAAGGGAGGAAAAAGTAGAAAAGGACAAAGATTTCGGAACCCAACCTATATTTGAAGGAATATATAATAGAAGCTATTGAAATTTAAGAAATATAGGTGGATGAATTCCTCTCTAGGGAATAATTTTTAAGAATCCTAGTAAATAATGAAATTTATAACCTAGAACTATAGAGGATCACAAAGCCTTAGGAAAACATTTGTAGTATTAAACTAAATCAAGCATGAAAAGCACCAAATATTGCTACTCGAATAGATAAAACTTGAAAATCATGGGGCTCTGCAAAAATTAAACGCATATGGTGAACAAATTCAAGAAAAGTAGTAAGATATCATGGAGCTTATGAGGGTTCTGTACTCTATAGAAATCAACACTCTTTTCTCTTTCTCATGTGATGTCATCAACCCATTGGTTGGTGGTCTCCAAATACCACATCCCCATTCGAAAATACTGTAACATCATCAATGTGTACATGCGTATAATATATTAGGATGACAAGAGAAAGTGCATTGCTCAAGGACACTCTTGATACCTTGAAGGAGTCTGTCTTTGGCATATGAAGTACTAGTGTTGGAGACTACAAGTTTACCCTTGGTATTTGAGGAAAATAAGCGGGTCATTTTGTTCATTACCACTTCAACGAGAACATGAAGTATATCATTTCCAATAATGATCTAATGTAGAACCACTAAATATGAGGATAGGGCTACGACATCTAGTGATGAGTCTAGACACGTTCCTATTTCATAGCTCATTTTTGGAACACCCAATATCAATTTTCATATTTTAGATTGGAATGGATTTGTTTATCATCTAATCTCTTTTCTCCTATAAGAAAAATTATATTATCAACCCGTCCTATTTTTCTTCAACCCCCTTTGGATTCATGATCCTCCCTTCTTAGATGTAATACCTAAACCCTAAAGCTCATGGGTGGTGGGATCTCGAGTGTAGGGAAAATTTCATGGGATAAATTTCACAAATGGACTAATTTTCTATTCTTCCTCCTCAATATAGATTCAAAAATTTATATATGTTTCTAATATTTTACCTTAAAGAAAATTGGAGTTTTATAGAAGACTGTATAAAATCATTATAAATTTGAATATATTTATAAAATTATCACCAAAAATTTTATAGTGTGAGTAGTAGAGACTGGTAAATTTTACTAAGTTCCCTACATTTCAAGTTAAACTTTCATCACCAAAATTTCCCTTAATCCAATGTATATATGGGAAAATCAAAATTGAAATAGACTAAAGTTTCCTTAAAATCTTGGGCAATGGAGAAATTTAAATCTAGCTAAGAGAAAAAATATAGCCTACAAGATCAATTGGGGAAATCTCAAAGTAGAATGGAGAAACTAGGAATTATATACCTCATTTTGATTGAGGAAAATGAAGCTTTCTCTCACCTATAGGTAGCATTAAGAGTCGAAGAATAATGATAGTGAATAAATTCAATAATCCTATGAATCAATGTAGGGAATATGAACACTAAATATTTTCACTAATAGGCCAAGCCACATTCATCGAAAAACAATGGAAAATTCATCATATCCCCTCAAGAGGTGTATTTCAATAATTATGATAGGATCAAAGAAAAAACCTTACATTACTTTGTTCAATTCTACACTTAAAAGGGATCTTTGAACATAGTGCATGAAAACAAAAATATTAGGATATCACATATATCATCAACAAAGACAAAAATAATTTTCTAATGCATCTAATATCTCAGTGTAAGTTTTATCTATATTTCATTCCGTTGACCCTAACAAGTGTCTAGGGCATTTAATGGATTTACAATCAAATTATACATTCAGTGTTGGCAAACAATAACATTCAATATGCTCCATATGATTCAATTAATTCACAAGTCTGTAATGATGAGTGGTGAAATTAACTGACAATTCCTTCCCTAGCCCTAAAAGAGGTTATCCCATATTTATTTACTCACTTTACGACTGTTTCTTTGTGTAACATCTCCTATAAAATCATATCTAAAATTATTTAAAATCACCTAAAGCATATCCTCCCAAGGTTCATTTTAGATAACCACAAGGGATTTTATGGATGGAATCAAATTATTGACCCCATGATTTTATCATAAGAAGAAATCAACTCGAGATAGTTTAGAAATTAAAAAAATATGGCTATTAAATAGAGCATGGATGATGCATCGAAAACAATTTGTAATAGCTTCTTATTCAATTTTATCTATATTTTTGGTTCTATTTAGATTTCATCACTCAGATATCATCGTGCATCATCAATTCTTAGATATATCCATTGGTTAATATGATCTTGGAGTAATTTTCATGGGCCCCTAGACACTTTCATTATGGCTTACCACATTTTCCCATGTTTTACATCTTAATGATAGATTCACTTACCAAGTAATTAAAGCATGAAAGGGAAAATTGAAATATAATAGTTATTTTAATTTTTAGAGTAATCGATCTCATTAATCATTCTCAATTTGCAGATGATACATTTTTTCTAGGTGGGATATTCTACGATCATCACCTCAAGGTTCAAAACAATCCTAGATTGTTTCATCTTTACACTAAGCACCTATGTTAACAAGTCTAAGATCTAGCTATATGCATTGAGCATATGCAAAAAAAACCTTTTTTCCATATTTCACTTCTTGAAAATTATATTTAAAGGATATAAATGCTTACAATATATATGCATCCCCGTCTACTTACAATCTGCTTCTAGTCCTTTGTAGAATCACATTGTACAAAAAATTAAGGTTAATTCCTATAATGGAATTATTACTGGATTAACATTTCTAGTTACCTTGTGCTAATCCATTCTATTCTATCTACCCCGTTTCTTTCCTAATTTGAAATCCTCTCGGTGTCTATTATATTTCACCAAGACTTAGTTCAAGAGTCTCACAAATTTCAATGCAAATGAGGAAAAGAAACATCAAATGATATGATATGTTCAATTGGATTTTTTTTTACACTAAAAAAACACAGTCGACTAAGCACAAGGGATTTTCCCCTTATGAATCTAACATTAGGAGAAAAATTGTTGTGGATACTTCTAAGTGGTGAAAATGACTAGCGAAAGAAATCAATCCACCAAGAATATTTGGAAGTGAATTTCCTCAATTTCTTCGATAAATTGCCCATGATCAATGATGGATCCCAACTATGGAAAGTCCTCCATGTCGCTCTTCCTCTAATTAGAGAGAAACTATTATGGGTTCTAGGTCATAGTAAAAAAATTGACTTATGGAAAGATCATGTCATGGGGATCCCTCCACTCACATGTAACCCTCTTATTCTCCCATTATAACATTGATTTAAAAATGAAGGTAAGTTGTCCTTCCACGACATCTCAAAATTGTCCATTTCAAGAGATTAAATGAGGTAGAATGTTGGGAATATTTCAACCTTTCTAAACTCTACCTTCTTAATCCTCCTTTCATTTCTAAATGGTTTTGATCCAAGTCCTAAGGAAGATTAAAATTCTAGAGGATGGGGGAATATTCGCTACAGTATCAAGAAAGCATACTAACACCACTTATTTCCAAATAGTTTTCCTCCAAAATCAGGAATTTGGTCCAAGATCTAGCATGTAGATGGGATTCCAAGTATATCTAAAAATTTTACTAGATATTATCCCATACCTAGAATATTATAACAAAAAATTTAGAAAAAGGGTCATATAGGGTTCGTAAATTTGTATGTTATATAGGGTTGAATCTAAAGCATTTTCCCATATTTTCCTTGAATATCGATTTTCAAATTAGTTTGGGAATATTTCATTATTCTTTGGCCTTAAGGAATCCCTATTTAAATCATGTATTCAATTCCTGGATAAATTTGTATTCGGAAAATTTTGATGGCAAACCAATTTTTATAATTTTATGGAATTCCCTCCTAAATTTCATTTGTTGGAAGGTTTAGCTAGATAAAAATATAAGAATATACTTTCATAGTCATTGGGTGGAAGTCGGTACAAGTGTTATGAAAATTATAGTATAGCATGTATCCACAAGACAAGTCAAGCTCACCACTAAAAATTATGAAATTCCTTGGGGGGGGGGGATGATTTACTAAATTTCACTTCATTCCCCAAATTACAATTCCTTCCACAAAAAATTCTCCTTGGAAGCTCATTTTGAAAATTCGTGATTTCCAAATTTGGTTTCTCAAACAAGAAGATTCTACACATTATTTGTATGGGGATTCTAAGTGCAACACCGCGGTGGAATATGCCACGAGTTGGTTGTGGTATTCCCTAGAGGAAATTTTTTATATTTCTATGTTTGCATCTTAAGGACACCACTATCAACTAAGAATACTTTCATGCCCTTCTACAAGGAGTGGATCCAACATCCTCATTGAAGCTCGGTCGTCTGATAATATTGGGTGATACTCAAAATGAAGCATATCATTTTCAAGTGGGTTTTCTCGCTCTCAATAACCAACTCAATTCAGTCACAAATTAATAAAGGTGGGGTTCTCGTCCATCATGAACATAGTAACTTTGTAATTCCTAAGGATCTTAAATATTTTATGTTTTCATAACATCTCAAAATAGAAATTACTTGTAGAAAATACTACTAACATGATAGTATGAGCTTCGAATTTTAAAATTAATACCAAAAATATAAACATGTTATGAAAAATATTCCTCATTAATACTTAAACATACATCATGCTCAATTATCTAATAAGGAAAAAAAATTGTTTGCACCAAATCAGAATTAAAAATATTTACAAATATATCTATAATTCATCTACATAAATAATGCTAAAATGCATTTCTTATCAATTATTGAATCTTGGGAACCAATGGTTCCTACATGATGGTGTGATACTCATATTTGATACACTTTATATTAGGTATTGAGAAATTATTTATATTTTAGATTATACAAATCTGTTTCAAAGGTAAAAATCCACACTAGTTACATGAGATTTCATTACTATTGCATAGGAACTACTAGAAGGGGATTATCCATGCTAGTCACATGAGCTTACCAGATGATTTCATATAAGATGTTTTTAATGTAGGTTAAGAATGGTATGGAGTTTAGAAATTACAAATGACTAAAACCAAATGATGTTCTATATTTTTGTTATATTTTGTATTTTTATTTTTTCAAATTTGAAAATAAAATACATTAATTAAAATTTTAACTATTTAGGCATTAAGTAAAGGTATAATGAAACAAAGTTGTCGTGGAGATAAAATCTAACATTAATATTGATATTGAAAGCAAGAAATGAGGATTCCATGTTTTTAATTGATATATATATAATAGAGTTGTCCAAAACTATTAAACACTATGCACTATGTTATTTTAAACTTTTCCCTAACCTGTCTATTTATATCTACTATGTTAGTGTCTTCTCCACATTCCTATACATACTATGAAACAAATCCCTTTCCCACTTACTATGTTTTTACTAACTAGAGTTAAGATTAACTTTATGATTTCCTATGTTCGTGGGGTCATTGTTAAACGGTGATGAGGTGGGTTGTTATAGCACTCATCATAGGTTCAATTCTCTTCCTCGATCGGGGTGATGCATAATTATGTTTTGCTAATATGTTTATTAATTATATTTTTAAGTTACGTACATTTCAAATATCAAGTATGTATTACAAAGAATTAACCATTATACAAAATAATACATTCATAATCACAATTATAATCTTAAAATCGCAACCTAGGATTACCTTAAAAATAATATTTACTTCCCTAAATATCAATAAACTTCCATAACAATTACATAAATGAAATTATATGGTAATTACCTAAATTCCGTTTAAATCTATCATGGAATGGAATAGCCTTTTGTATATTATTTTAAAATAATCCACATTGTTTGTGCCATTGAAAATCATCCACAAATTATCTTTATCTAATGGGTTGTTAGTCGTTTCTTGAAAAGGTCATTTAACAACTCCATAGTTTTTTTTATGGTAAATATTGTAGACTAGGCTAACTTTGTAAGTTGCCTATATTTTCAAAGCATGGAGTTGACCAAGGATTTGAAACTATGGTTTGAAGTAGGGAGCAAGATAAGATAACAAGGTGGGATATGATAATACTCATCCATAAATCCTTATTTTACACATATTGAGAATAATACCAATTGGATATTTCATAAAAAATTATTCACATAATTTAATTCAAGTAACTTACCAATCAAAATGTTCAATGAAATCCTTATAGCGACTTATTGTTACAAAGAGAAAGATACGATTTTTGGATTTTTCATAAATCCCATTCACATCATTTATTTCAAGTAACTTACTTATCAAAATTTTCATCAAGTCCATATCATTCGAAGCAGACAAACTATGACACCACACACTTGGAACACGGAGACCGACCTTCCCATATTGTTAGTTGTTGGTTTCCCTACCGGTGGATGTCTCCTTTACCCGTGAACGTTCCCCATTACCCGCGATGTTAGTGTTTAGGCTATTAGCATTTGTTCGGGTAACAGGTTATGCACATTCACCCGTTCAATAGGTAAAAATAGTCTTCCTGGGATTGAATAAAAAAAATTATGTAGACCAAATTTCTTACTTAACTATTTCATCACATTCTCAAAAACTATGTAGACCAAATATCCATACTTAACTATTACACCACATCCTATGGACTAAAATTTATATAAAACCTACTCCGAACTAGGGTTTATATACAAGTGTATAGTATAAAATTTTTCATCCTTTGTTTGATGTGCCCTATGGAAACAAAAGGTAGAAATCACAGGAATTGGACAAGGCAGATTAGCTTGCTGCTAATCATGTTTAGGCAGTCATTTTCTATATTGCATCGTCGGGTACTCTTTTTTTCTAGAAGAGAGATTCCTTTTTCCTTACTCGGTTCCCTTATGGAATATGATTTTATCTTCTCTTCCAATCTATTTGATCTTTGACAAACTTACTTCGGGGAGCACTCTAAACATTACACACTTTTGACTTTTTTTTTCGACATCTTCAAAAATTGTTGGAAATAACTCCCAACCACCACCATGAATAAGAAGTGGCAACAACCCACAACTTCATTGAATGTTTTTGCAGAGAAGGACAAAGATTTAGTATTCAAATCTGAAGACGTTAACACAAAATCAAAACAAAAGAGTACCTTGTCTTACCTCTGCATTTAAATCTTACCCACCACATTACTTACATTTTTTCTCACAGGCACATCCCGCAGCATTTTATGTTTTTCGATAAGTTCCGCAAGTTATGTTGTTTAAGTTGCGATGTGATATTGTCGTCACGTATCGCAATCACTGAAGTTTGTGTTTACAATTAAATGCCTGCAGGGTATTTTGTTTTGGGTGCAATGCGACATTCGCAATCGAATATTTTTTAGTTTCCAGTTAAGTGCCCACAAAGTTAAATATTTTTCGATGCGATGCAATCGTGCCACCGCACATCGCAATCGCAAAGTCTTAAGGATTTCCATTATGGAAACAACTTAATTTTTTTGCAATGCAATGGAGGGTCGGACGAGATGTTATTTCAAATAAAAAATCAATAATATTTCAGGTCCGGGATTTTATGTTTTATACACTGTTTCGTGTGAAAACAACAACGCGACTCTGTGAACCATTTAATGAAGAAATGGGATTTGACAGCAAAGGGACGATTGGTTGTTACCCGTCCATCAGGCATTGAAAAATATTTAAGTTTTTCAAGCTTCTTCCATTTGTATTAAAACCTATTTAATTTAATTCTGATAGTGTGATGGAATAGAAAAAAAAAATATCATTCTGCTCCTGTGCTTTATGCTGTCTGTGTCTATGAACTTAATTTCCGTAGTATTTTTCATTCTCTGTGTTTTCAAGGAAACACATATCCCTATATGTTCGATTATTAATAAATTCCAACATGGTATCAGAGAAGGTGTAGGGTCTTAGTAAAAGAATAATCTCTCTTTACTAAAGAAGCTAAAAGGTTGATTATTTGAGAAGCATATTTCTCTAGCATTGAGAAGGTTGTTTGTTTACACAGGCGAATTGGAAACAACAGGCACAAGCCTGAAAAATCCACAACTACCATAGTTCAATGGTAAAACATATTATTATTGGGCCATTACAATGCGGGCCCTGTTTTTTTTACAAGATATTTGGGAGCTGGTGGAAAATGGTTTTCCAAAACCAGCAGATGCAGCAGTGCTTAATGCTTTGGCAGCAGCAAAAAGAGACTTGTTGAAAGATAATAGGAAGAAGGACTCCAAATCCCTCTTTTATATCTTCCAAGCAGTACATGAGAGTATTTTCCCAAGAGTTTCAGTGGCAAAAAAGTCCAAGGAGGCATAGGATATCCTCAAGACATCCTATGAAGGCATGGAGAAGGTGAAGACAACAAAAATTCAAATGTTGAGGAGAGATTTTGAAACTCTCTGTATGAACGAGTCTGATAGCATAGACTCATTCTTCACATGTGATTGGGTTCATTACCCAAATTAGGTCTCATGGAGAGACACTTGAGGAAAGAAGAATAGTGGAGAATGTGTTAAGAAGTCTACCATCAAGATTTGATGCTATAGTAGTGGCCGTAGAGGAGACAAAGGACCTCTCACAATTTTCAGTGGATGAGCTATGTGCATCATTTATCTCTCATGAACATAGACTGAATAGAGAAATGAACTCCTCGTTGGAGCATGATTTCAAGACACAAATGAATTTTGGTCGAGGTAGAGGTCCAGGAAGATCAAAATAATGAGGAAGAGGAAGAAGCTCATATAGAGATGTGCAATAAGCAGCCCTGCAAACATAACTGGAAGGGGCATCAACCAGAACTCAAGAGAAGGCTAAAGCTAAAATAAAGCATAAGGACAAAGGTATGATAAATCCCAAGTCCAATGTCATTATTGCAAATAGTATTGGCATTATACCAATGAGTGTAGAAAGAAGCAAAATGACATGTGTAATAAACCAAATTACAAGAGAAAATCATAAACAAGGGAATGTGATTTTAACTTGTAATGTAGGACAAGATAAACAAGAAGATGTATGGTTCTTAGATTCAGGTTGTCGTAACCATATGACTGGAGACATAGCAATGTTTTCCAATCTTAATGAGAATGTGAAATCTAAAGTGACAATAGGGATTGAAAGTAAAGTCTCTATCACGGGGAAAGGAAGAGTAAGAATATTGACAAAGAAGGGAGAGAAGAAGTTCATACAAGATTTATATTATGTCCCTGGTATGAAATGTAACCTTCTAAGCATTGGGTAGCTCATGAAAAAGGGATACAATGTGTTATTTAAAAATGATATGTGCACAATCATGTATATACCTCCAAGTAAAAGAGTCATTGCAGAAGTGTATATGAAAAGCAATAGAATGTATCCTCTCAAGATCAGATAAGAAATGAAGGAAGGAGGCAATGTAGCAGCCATAACACAAGAATTATTTTAAGAAGATGTGAAAGATGAAAACTAGTTATGGCATTTGATATTTGGACATCTAAATTTCGGAGGTTTGGACCTGTTAAATAGAAAGGGGATGGTAAAGGGATTACCACTCATAGAGAAACCAAAAAGCCTATGTGAAGGCTACATCTTGGGAAAACTACATAGAGAATCCTTTCCATTAGGAAATAGTATAAGGGAAAAGGAACCCTTAGAGATTGTCCACTTAGATTTGTGTGGACCAATGCAAATGCCATCATTAGTTGGGAGTCATTATGTCTCATTTATCGATGATTATATAAGGAAGAAATGGGTTTATTTTCTGAAACAAAAGAGTGAAGGTTTGAACAGTTCTACCACTTCAAAGCTCTTCTTGACAAGTAAAGTGGGAACTACATAAAAGTGTTGAAAACTGACAGAGGTGGAGAGTATATCTCCAAATACTTCCTATGTTTCTACAAGGAGCACAACATACACAAGAAGTTAACCACAAGGTATACACCACAGCAAAACGGTGTTGCAAAAATAAAGAATAGGACCATCATGGACATGGTCATAAGTATGTTGAAGGAAAATCATTTTCCAAATTAGTATTGGGTAGAAGCTGTCAATTGTGCAGCTTATATTTTAAATAGATGTCTAACCAAAGTTGTTATGAATGGAGTCCCAGAAGAATAATGGAGTGGAAAATAACAGTTTGTCACTCACATAAGAGTATTTGGATGTGTGGCATATGCACATGTCCTAGATATATTAAGGAAGAAGTTGGACAACAATGGGGAGAAGTGTATCTTTGTTGGATACAGTGATGAATCCAAGGTCTACAAACTCTATAATGCATCAACCAAGAAAGTTATAATCAACAAAGATGTTGATTTCATTGAAGAAGAGGCTTGAGATGGAAGTTTAGAGAATACGGTGGATTTGAAGACATGTATGTCTCATGAAGATGAATGGACAATAACAAATAATTCCTCCACAATGGCTCCTCCTCCACCCACACAAGCACGAAAAACCTCACCGCAGGCAAGAAATAGAGCAACCTTGAGAAATCAAGGAAGTGCTTCTACAAGCACACCAGAGGGATCAACAACTCCCTCAAGTTAAAGTGAAACTCCAAGCACATCGTCAGCAAATACAAGAAGACCAAGATTCAAAAATTTAAGTGCAATTTATGAGCATGAAGAAGCTGCTAATAATGCTTGTATGAATTCTTTATTTTATTTATTTTGTCACGTCTATGACCCAATCCATTTTCAAGATGCTGTAAAATAAGAGAAGTGGATTGAAGCAATGAATGAAGAGATAAGTGCAATAGAAAGAAATGACACATGGGACTTAGTGGACCTCCCACAAGGAAAAGAAGTCATTGGAGTGAAATGGGTCTATAAGACCAAAATCAATGTTGAAGGAAAAATAGAAAGGAAGAAAGCAAGACTTATTGTGAAAGGCTACAAGAAGCAACAAAGAAGAGATTATGAGGAAACCTTTGCACCAGTTGCAAGGATGGAGATAATGCAGATACTATTTTCCATAACAGCACAACAGAAGTGGAAAGTCTATCAAATGGATGTAAAGACAACATTCTTGAATGGAGTGTTGAAATAGGAGGTATATGTTGAACAACCTCCTGGCTATGAAATTGAAGGCCAAGAACACAAAGTGTGTAATTTAAAGAAAGCTCTTTATGGGTTGAAGCAAGCACCAAGAGCATGGTACAACATGATTGATGCTTATCTGATGGATAATGGGTTTGAGAAGTGTGATGATGAACCCAAACTCTACATAAAATAAAATGATGGTAAAATCCTTATTATTGTTTTATATGTAAATGATTTAATTTTTACAGGAAATGATGTTTCTCTCATTACTGATTTTAAAGAAGTCATGAAGAGTGAATTTGAAATGAGTGACTTGTGTTTATTGAGATATTTATTGGGCATTGAAGTAAGAAAAAAACGAAAAGGGATTTTTTATTTCGCAAGAAAAATGTGTTGCAAAAGTTTTAAAGAGTCTTAACATGCAGAACAAAAAAGAAAAAACAACTCCAACTATCATGGGGTTGAAGTTAAGAAAGGAAGATTGCAGCAAAAATGTCGATCTGACGTTGTACAAGAACATGGTTGGAAGTATAATTTATTTGACTGCAACTAGGTCTGATATTATGCATGGTGTAATTCTAATATCTAGACTCATGGAGATACCCAAGGAGACACATTGGGAAGCAGCCAAGAGAATAATGAGGTATGTAAATGGAACAAAGGAGTATGGTGTTCTATACTCTTCAACTGATAATTTGAAGTTGATTGGTTACACTGATAATGATTGGGTTGGAATTATAGAGGACAAAAAGAGCACATCTGAGTATGTGTTTCATTTGGGATCGGGAGCCATTTTATGGGCTTCCAAGAAGCAACCAATAGTTACATTATCAACATCAGAAGTTGAATACGTAGAAGAAACAACAACAACCTATCAAGTAGTTTGGATGAGAAGGATGCTGAAATATTTATGTCATGAGGAAGACAAAGGAACCACAATTTATTGTGATAACAGCTCAGCAATAGCATTTTCAAAGAATTCTATTTTCCACAAGGGAACAAAGAATATTGATGCAAAGTAAAATTTTATAAGAGAACTGGTTAACAATGGTGAGATTGTTTTGCAGCATTGTAGGTTAGAGGAACATTTTTCTGATATCCTCACAAAGCCATTGGGAGAAAATAGTTTTGTTTATCTGAGACAATGTCTGGGAATAATTGATGGCGGAAATTGTGATTAAGGGGGAGTGCTGGAAATAAATCCCAACCACCACCATGAATAAGAAGTGGAAGCAACCCCCAACTTCACTGAATGTTTGTGCAGAGAGAGACGAAGCTTCAGTCTTCAAATTTGAAGGTGTCCATGCAAAATCCAAACAAAAGAGTACTTGGCCTTACCTCTGCGTTTAAGTCTTACCCACCACATTACATACATTTTTGCTCATAGGCGCAACCCACAATATTTTATGTTTTCCAATAAGTTCCGCAAGTTATTTTGTTTAAGTTGTGATGTGATATCTTCTTTGCATATTTAAATCGTTGAAGTTTTTTTTTACTGTTAAATGCCCGCAGGGTATTTTGTTTTGGGTGAGATGCGACATGCGCAATTGCATATGTTTTATTTTTCAATTAAGCACCCGCAAAGTTAAACATTTTGCGATGTGATGTGATCGTGCCACCGCACATCGTAACTGTAAAGTCTTAAGGATTTCTGTTATGGAAACAACTTAATTTTTGTGCCATGTGATGGAGGGTCGGACATGACGTGATTTCAAAGCTAGAATGGATAATATTTTAGGTCTACGATTTTATGTTTTGTACATTGCTTTGTCTAAAAACAACAACACTGCTATGTGTGTTGTTTAATGAACAAATGGGCTTTGACGATAAAGGGATAATTGGTTGTTACCCTTCCATCAAGCATTGAACATCATTTAAGTTTTCCAGGCTTCAGAAATTTGTATTGAAACCTATGTAATTTCATTTTGTTAGTGTGATGGAATAGAAAAACAAATTTCGTTTTTCTCTTGTGTTTTACACTGTCTCTGTTTCTGAATTTAATTTCCATAGTATTTTTGCATTTTCTATGTTGTGGGGGAAACTGATATCCCTCTGTGTTCGATTATTCAAAAATTCCAACAAAAACCAAAAACACTTAATTTGACATCATAAAAAGTGAGGAGCACTAGATTTCTATAAATTACATCACTGAGACTTCAGATTCCAAAAATTGTCTGCGAAATTTCACCCGAAATTAACCAAGATAATGAGCCGGAAATTGGCAAGAAAAACACGTAACGTTCAAACTACATATCGGGGCTATGTTGCGTTGGGTAGCAGCTCTCTTCTAACTTTATTGACCATGGTGCAAAATTTATTATATTAACACACCGACAGAGTGTCGCCTTTTTTCGTAGAACCACCCATGGAGTCATTTAGACCACGGTGTAAAATCCATTATATTCACACCTAAGTGTAGTGTTTATTCATACAACAACCCATGAAATAATTTTCAAGACTGAATTGGCTTTAAAAAAAAGAACAATTGATTTCCAATGCATTAAAGAATCTATATATTGACAATTATTACTGTGATATTTTTTTCACCTACATTTTAAAATTAGGCACCAAAAACTCTTGAAGTGTTCCGTTGAAAATGTAACTAGGGCATGTAGAGGCATGAATTATCTATTGCAATTTTGTTTCAGTCTAGTATTTTGACGATGGGAAATTGGGGAATGTGGAAAAAAATAGCCATCTACTATCATCACAATGTCACATGCATTCACAGGAGATCTCCTCTCACTTCATACTTTAAAATTATATCACAATGAGTATGTCATTACCGTTTTTTCATTTTATTTGTTAAATATGACATTAGCCTTTGAGAATTAATGGTTATGGTTGATTCCATGGTGCTTATTATTTTTGGGTTGAATTAATTAATAGTATAACATTTTATTGTAATTGTCATTTCATGAAGTGTTTATCATATAACCATGGTAAGGAAACATATTTGTAATTCAAAGTGATTAATCTTTCAAAACGACCCAAATTATTAAAAAAAAAAAAAAAATCCAAATGCATAAAAATGAGATTCCAAAAATAAATAAATCTGATTATCCCATGTCAAACGGTGGGCCTTATTTTCTAGGGTATATGCTATGTTATATTTAAACGACTTTATATCTAACATTGGGCAGTATATGCCACACTGGATTAAATGGCGGATAGCCTAGGAAATAAGCATTGCATGTCAAACACGAGATGATAAAATTATTAGATCGTACCGATTACTGAAAGTCCTCATATGCTGAAAAACATGATTACATAGAAAATGTGATATTAAGTAAAAGTTATCTATCATGGTAAATATTTTCACTCTTTATGATGCAATCTACGTATTATTTGGAAAAAAAGAATTGGAAATCGATTGTTATATTTTATCGAGATGGTATAATTGCGCAAATAGTCAAAAGTGGCTTAGAAAAAACAAAAAATTGTTTGAAATCTTTTTTATAGTGGAGTTGGATTCAATACCATCAAAAACCTTTAAGGCACCCAAAATCTTAAACGATTTACCAAAATCCTGCCTGGATTTTATCAAAATTTTGCTAAAATTTCCATGATTTTCAGGGAAATTTTGACTAAGGTGTTATAATTGAAGACATAAATGGAGATACCATATGGGAAGACCACTAGTGGTTCAAATAGATTCCCTAATGGACCATGTAAAAACTTCATTCTCCCTAATGACATGAAACGTTTGACGACAACGTCCAAGGTGACTATAAAAGAGGAAGCAACACCACGAGAGATGTGCGAACACAAGATTTGAGATATAGGAGGAATAAAAAAATGACCAAAGATTTGGGTTATGGGAGGAGTAGAAAATTGTATTCATAGTGTGTTTTGGAACCCAACGCTTATGCCAAAACAGAGAAAAAATAGTGCAAAACATCAAATTCTTTAATCCTCTTCCATTTTGTCAACTAGTGGGAAGGAGCATATTAAATAAAGCCTATCTACTTGGATGAAGCCATATTGGATGTTTTTGGTAATGCAATTACATGTAGAATATGGATATCCTAGTATGTGATTTATTATTCAACATGAAATTGTGACAAAACAAATTCTTTCAAGTGAATTCTATTACCAAGGATCTCACCACACTATGATTCTCTTAAGAGACTGAATTTTTTATGTTTCAATGTTATAGTAACCCATATCCCATTTTCTATAGGCCATTTTTTCATATTCAATCAAGTGATTGTCCTAATGGGATCAATTAACATATTATTCCCGTTGTCATCATCTTACACAAATCCCTAAGAATGTACCTTTCATCCATCAGAATTTCAACCCTAAAATGACATATCTGAGCCAATTTTAGGACCAACACTCCCTGCAAGACTACAAGGGTGTGCCCACCTATAAGTTCCTCCAGTGTGGTCAATTTTGGTCACCAGTAGGTTACTCTCCTTTGCACCTACATTGGTTCTAGAATTACGGGAGAATGATCATGATTTCAGAAGCGTCACCTTCTAGGAGTTTCTAGAAGTTGTTTCAAATACATACCATGGATTGACATTTGGATCCTATTCTACTCTACTTTGGAGTTTTCACCACTTACCCTTTGATCTGATCCCTCCATCAAAGGGGGATCTAAGAACTTAGAATGGTAATTGGATAAGAACTCCTAACTTACTCGACTCTTCTATATATTTACCCTCTCATATGCAAGAGGTAATGGATGGTTTTTTAGAGTGATTCTTCCATTATGTTGTTGTAGTAAGTAGTTATTATCTCATGCATAGGATGAATGGAGGTGCATATCACGATAATGAAAGGAAAAGTTAACAACTTGGATGAGATCTTCTACAAGTTGAACTGCCACTTATGGTTGTAATATCCTTCCATTTATATTAATACAGAGAATTATTTATTTTCCTATATGTGATGTTATTTTATATATTTGAACACCATGTTGATCTATTGAATACAGTATTTAGATGATACTCCATATACCTTGTATTTTCTTGGATTTTCTTACCTCACCGTGCAGGTTCTAATTTTGGCAATCGGAGCTCGAACTGGGGCTTCGAAGAAAAAGAAGGAGTGAAGTGCACGAAGGGTTCTAGGTAAGACTTACTCCATCATCTATTTACTTTAAGGAAAAACTTGGGGTTTCATTTTTCTCTTTTGTTCTAGATTAGCCACCAACCTAGGGGAGATACCTTTGTTTGCAATCTTAAATCACCTATAACAAATTTCTTACTCCAAATATTCACTTTTGAAGGTAAAGTGTGAAATGGTAAAAATAAAAAGTCATTTTGAATATTTATGGTCATTTTCTAATTATTTTAGTATTTTTTAGTATTATTACCTAAATATGCTTCATTTTTACTTTGAAAGAGATATGTTTAATCCTTCTTGTGGTGTTTTGAGCAAGTTGACAACTATTAGTAGATTTTTATTAATTTTTAATAGGTTACATTGACTAAAGAGAACACTTTTATCTCTTTTTTAGACTCTATAAACCAACAAAAAAGGAAACCGTTGGTGCCCCTTTAAGTTATTTTCATACTCCCAAAATATGAAAATATTTTCGATTACTTGTCCTTTTGAGCTTGTAAAAGTAAATGAAAAGACGTCTACTGCATATAATTTAAACCCTTTTCTAGAGTGAGATACAATAACTACACAAAATTAATACCTTAGTCAAACATGCTTAACTGGTTCTCTTAAGTATTGTTTTCTACCTCTTTGGACTCAAGGTATTATCTACTAAAAGGGACATGTGGAGTTTTGTTTTCTACCTCTTTTTCAAACTCTCAAAACATGAAAAATATTTCAAGTTTTACATTCGTTGGACTAGTTAAAACATCAAGAAGTGATGGAATTTTCAAACATGACAAGGTCAAAAAACACCTTCTCAGGGTTCATAATATGCTCAAAGGGATTCATCATAAGGATGAAATGACAGATCAAGCATACGTTATCCTCCTCAAGATTGCTAAAAACTAAAGATTTACTAACCAATATGTTGGGGAAACTAGGAAAGCAGGGGTTTCCATTTTTAGTAAATGGATGTGAGTCTCAGTTGAACATGACCCTTTTCCACTTCATATTTGTGGCCATTGGGTTGGGTAATATTTTTTTCTCTTCGTTATCATACCATTTTTCAGAGCCTCCATTTTGGTTTTCGGTTAATGTGGCCAACTCCATTCAGTGTCATCAATGTTCAAGAGAATTCCTTCATTTGATCTCCACTAAAATAATCTTAAGCCTTCATTTTAAGTCTGTCTTTCTTGATTGAGTTCCATATTAGCATAATTATGATAATTTTGTATCAATCATGATACCAATTTCGTATTGTTCATGAGGGATACATCAAGGCCCTCCTGCGACGGGTCACCACCTGTCAACATCAACACATCATCTAGGAAGTTGGCTTAGAAAAACCCCTTTGGTACCTTGGTTCTTGCATACATAAATGACAAGTTTCCTCATTCTCAGCAACATGTTTACATAAATGGCCTTCACCCGAAAGATCTATGTGGTATTTGACATCAGCTCATTTACTTGCAGCATACCAATTGTACTGTAGTACCTTGAGAGGCATTAACATCATGGGTGGTTTCTCTCATGTTTGTTAACGACTTACATAATCGACTAGTAATTATATGTTGTCTACCATGTTCCACTCTAGATCATTTTTTCACATCGATAGACTCATACATTAGTTGGTCATGTGAAAGAGATAGAAGAACCCATATCTAGTTTCCTCCATTCAGGTTGCAATTTCAATAGTTATACAAAGATCCCAATGTATTATGGGTGTGATTATATAGACATTCATCCAACCATGGCTACATTAGTTGCATCTATGGACTCGTCTTTTGATCATTACACATGTTATGTTAGCTTATGAGAGGAGTATGGGTATGCCTCCCTCAAAAACAAAATTTCATGATAAATGTATTGTAATAGATGAAGCTCGCCAATTTTCCTTGATCCCTACTTGTCACAAGGTAAAGGACTATAGTCGTCAGTCACAATCTATGACTTTTTACTTTAGGGGCATTCTGTTATAGGCCATTTTCTCAGATCCAATCAAGTGAGTCTCCTAATGGGATCAATAAAAATCTTATTCCCCTTGTCATAATCTTTCACAAATCCCTAATCATGTACCTTTCATCCCTCAGAATTTCAACCCTAAACTTCCCTATATGAGCGACTTTTAGGACCAATGCAACCTACAACCCTACTTGGGTGCAACCACCTACAGGTTTCTCCACTGTGGTAAGCATTGGTCATGAACAAGATTCTCTCCTTTGCACATTTTTTGGTTCTATAATTATGGGAGAATGATCAAGATTTTGGAAGCTTCACCTTCTAGGAGTTCCAAAATTTGTTTCAACTAATTACCTTGGATTGACATTCAGATCCTATCCTACGTTACTTTGGATTTTTGACCACTTATCCTTTAATCCTATCCATCCATCAAAGGTGGATCTAAAAATTTAGAATGGTAATTCGATAAAAACTCCCAACTTACCCGACTCTTCTATAGATTTACTCTCTCTTATGCAAGAGGTAATGGTTGGCTTTAGAGAGCAATTCTTCCCTTATGTTGCTGTAGTAAGTGCATAGGGTGAATGGAGGTGCATATTGTGACAAGGAAAGGATGACTTAACATCTTGGAGGAGCTCTTCTACAAGATCAACTGCCACTTATGGTTTTAATATCCTTCCATTTATATTAATGCAAAGAATTCTTTGTTTTTGTATATGTGATATTATTTCATATATTTCAATACCATGTTTATATATTGAATAAAGCATTTATATAATACTTCATAGATATCATAGTTTCTTAACTTTTTCTATCTAACTTTCCAGGTTCTAATTTTGGAAATCAGAGTCAAAATTGGTTCTTCCAAGCTAAATAAGGAGAAAGTGTGTGACAGATTCCAGGCACCCCTCACTCCATCATCTATTTAATTTAAGGAAAATAATTGGGTTCCTTGTCTCTCTGTTATTCTAGGTTAGCCACCGACCTAGGGGAGATACTTTTGTCTACAATCGTAAATCCTGTATAACACAATTGTCATTAACTATTGAAAAATAGTGATAGAAAGTAAGTATGTCATTTCTAGTCTATCTATGACTTCACCATGCCACAAATTTGTATAATATTTATTTTCTTATGTTCTAATTCTTTTAGAACTATGACAAAAAATAAGTTTGTTGCCTGAAGTCTCTCTATCTAGACATAGTAAGACAAATAAAACAAATTTTCACACCACAAAAAAACTATTTGTATGTTACCTTTCAAAACCAAAATACATCAAACTATTATACTGCATATAATATCCAACATATTCTAAAGTATGATATTTCTTTCGAGAGAATATATCAACAACATCCAACAAAACCAAACCAATTGTACTAATTTAAGTGTTGATTCTAACACCATCCCTTAATGCTTGTGTTACAAACATCAATACAAAAATCATAAATCATAAATTATAGTACTAAATTTACAACTTAGATATTTGTTTGATCTAGTCATCATTAACACTTACACCAACTTTGCAATCTCCTGGACTATGCTCTTTCTCCACCACAAATTCGAGCTTACCACTTGATCTATTTAAGATCAAAATTCATATGACCATCATTGACCTACTTGTAATGATTAACAATATTTACATACTCATGTTATTGAGGTTTCCGCAATAAAAATTTTTAGCAAGTGAATCACTCTATGGACATATCTCTATTTCTTGGATACTTTTCTTTCAACTTCCTGTCAGGTTCTAGGAAGGAAATATGGATAATGAATATATTTATAATTTTGTAACAGACTTGGGTTAAAAATTTCATGTAATAAAATTTAATCAAGGAAAAAAATAAGACCAGAGTTAAGGGACATTTATTCCAATTTAAATGTTGGGAAAAACATCCTAGCAGATGTTCATTTCAGTTATTATAGCTAAATGAATTGGCAAAGGCAATTGCAAAGGATTTGGAAAGTAAAAATGATATTTTGGCACATTTATTTATGAAAATAATGGAAATTAAGAGAAAAGGAATATGGGAGCTCACATGTTGCATGCGAGGAGGAAAATGAAGGAAAATAATGAAAAATGAAGAAGATAGAGGGTTCGGTGATAAAATGGTTTATGAGTATCAGTCGACAATAATTTTATGGTTAATATTTTTTGTAGAAATTATAAAAACATATGCATATCAACAGATTCAATCTAATATAACAATGTACTAAATATAGATATTGAATCCTTCTAAAAATCAATTACGGAAATTAAAAACAATCGCCAATCAGATTAAGAAAAGAAAGAATCGAATCAAACCACAACACAGATAATTTCTCAAGGAAATATTGCTGCTCAAAACCCCTTTATCTTCTATTGTATATTCACCATGGAATCATGAAACAATTACAATGCACTGTTCTCACAAGAGTCTCTTGCACTCTCACAACTGTCTCACACTGTCCTGGACAAAATAAAACAACACTTAGCCAATTCTCAACCTCTAAACAACTTGCCTTGCTTGCATAATTCATAATGAATGCAATCCCTATTCTTTAGGAATTTTGGCCTTCCAAATCTGTGGAAGGATCAAAGACAATAAAATGGATTTTTTATTGCATGCGGGCAACCTACTAATCACACAACTGATAGTTAACATCCCTTTAACCTTTGTCTCCACTAGGTCTCCACTCCAACTGGAATGCATTCAGCTATTCATAGTAAATCGTGAGTTGCATGAAAGATCACTGATTCTGAATTAAATAATATTTAATTCAATTGATCTCTCACTTGTGCAACAAACAATTATAACTTGTTCAACTGACTCTAACTCACCTAACTAAATTAATTGATTACTCATGCAGTAAACTAATGCACCAACTGCAATTCGAACTCCATAACTAATAGAATTACTTTACATGCCTCGCCAACCACCCTCAACTTGAAATACATGAGCTCACTGAGTTTATCACACTCATTTAACTATTACAAGTGATCATGAGATAAGATTACATTTTATTGTCCAATTTAATTAAGGGATAATTAAATTAGACATTGCACCAATTTAATTAATTAAATTTCCCTTCACATTCATGTATCGCTAGGACCTATTGGTCCCACATTAGTGTGTATGCTGAAATTTCTTGCTGGACTTCAACAATCCCTCTCAATAAGAAAGGGATTATCTGCCACCCTGATCTTGCCTCTATGGTATTCAAATTTTCTCCTGGCAAGTGCGTTCGTCAGAATATATGCATTTAGATCCTCCATAGGAATGTACTGAAGTAACATAATGTGCCTCTAAAAAAAATATTTGAGATGGTGGTACTTGATGTCTATGTGCTTGGACCTATCATGTAATATGGTATTAACTGAAAGTTTAATGCAACTCTGGTTATCACAAAGTATAACAGTCGGATCCATCTGAGAACCAAACAAACCAACCATGGTCTTTCTCATCCAGATGGCCTCACATGGAGCTTGAATTGCTTGCATGTACTATGCTTCAGTTGAATTGAGTGCCAGAGATCGCTGCTTCCTGCTGTACAAAGAAATTGTGATCGATTCTATGTTGAAGATTCCTCTTGATGTGATATTTTTGTCTGATGGACTACCTGCCCAAACTGCATCTATGAAGCCTTGATTCTTCACTCCATTTGTTTTCCTGTACCATAATCCATACTCTGTAGCTCCCCTGAGATATCTCAAGACATGCTTCCCCACCTTCCAAAAGAGCTTGGTTGGATTAACTATAGCTTGACTAAACTGGTTAACTATGTAGCAAATTTTTGGTCTGGTGTTCACCAAGTACATCAGTGAACCCAATACCTACCTGTAGACCATAGCATCCACTACTTCTCCTGAAGTAGCATCCTCTTTCCTCCAATTTCATAGAAGAGGAGTGTCCATGGGTTTATAGCTCTCCATGTGAAACTTACCAAGTATCTCTTTGGCATACTTTCCTTAAGAAACAAAAATTTCACCACCTCGTTGCCATATTTCCAAACCAAGGTAATAGTGAAGGAGTCCCATGTCCTTCGTTTTGATCTCCCTTGCAAGATCCTACTTGTAAAAAGTTATCAGTTGAGCATTATGTAATATCCCTATTTTTACTGCTTTTATTAAACAGTTGAAAGTCCTCAAGGTCAAGTGACCTAGAGGAAAACAATATTTGTGGACATATTGTATTTTTAAATTTTTAAATGGGGAATTTTAATTATTATGCAAAGACTAGATTATATTAGAGACTAGGATTTCAAGTACATGAGGATGGAATTAAATCCAAAGAATTTCCCAAATTCTCAAAAAATGCTTGGAGAAAATAAAATAAATTAAAATATTAGATTGGAGATAAAAATCTAAAAGATACCTCAGTAAAGTGGAAAGTTACCGAGAAGAGGTGAAATACAAGTAGAAAGAAGAAAAAACTAGTTTTAAAGAGCTTACGTGGAAAAAACAAAAGTAAAGCCTGGGCTAAAGGAAAACATCATCTTGATTTAACTAGATGCATTTATGGAAACATGTTGAGGGAAAGCAAGCTTAATAATCCATTCCATGGTGGACAAGAGGTTGTCTACACCTTGGAGAAATTTGTCTCTGCTCAGGGGGAGCTGTGGAGAGAAAGCTAAAGGTTGGGTCCCAAATAGTCTTAGCAAAATTGGTATGCACAAGTAATTTAATTTTGTATTATTATTTTTTTTTTTATGATGAGAGTTAGGGTAGGGATGATTTATGTAGAAAGATATGCGGAATTATATTTTTTGTATTATTAATTACTGTAACACATCTCTGTTAATTATCAGTTACAAAGTCTTATGTATTTAACATAACATTCTATAAAAAGAATCAAATTATTAAATGCAGAAAATACACAAGTAAAGGTGGAAATGATGTAAGAGCGATATTTAATATAATTATGCGGTAAACAATAATGAAACAAAATCTAAATATAGTAAGAGATAATTGTCGGTCTATAAGAAAGCATGATTGTACCAATTATATCTAAATACCTATGTTATATATTAACAAAAAAATTGTATATAGATATTTATTCTTATGCTTAAATAAGAAATTAATTATCAATTACATATTCAAGTACTAGAAGATATTACAAGGAAATATCATACATAAGTATACCATTACAAGTACCACTACTTATAAAAATGAATGTTTATCATTATAATCATAACAGAAAAAAAAGTATTAACAATGATAGAAATTATCATTACAAACTATCATGAATTCTTTGACAAAATTCAAATGTTCTGTATAATAATTACAAAAATTATACATGAGTACATATCCTTGAATTTAGTGGAGTGAATTCTACACGTGATATTGACCAACCTGTAAATAGAAGAAATAAAATAAACTATCAAAGTTGGAAGAATGAATACCCAATTTCAGGAAGGGTACAATGAGAGAAGCACAATACCTACACAAAAATACCATATACAAGGATTAGTATATGAATATAATAAAATAAATAATTAAATAAAATACAAGAAAATGACGAAGGTAATTGAATTAGAAGTATTACCTCGTTAGTCAAATGTAAGCCATGGAATCATCTCTGTGCAAAAAGAAGAAAATAAATAAGTTCATTCGGGTAAATGAATAAGAAGATATTGTAGTAACAATATTCAAAACATTAAATTAATCTTACCGATATTCTATTAACTGAGGGATGTACTGGAAATGCGACATGATCTCGAAGAGCTCCTATACATTAAATCATTTTATTAATTGAGGAAATTAATAAAATGAGAAGTAATAATTAAGAGAAGAATATTAAAATATCTTATCAAATTAAATTTTGAATAAGTAACAAATATATATTTATAAGTTATAAATATAATTATATAAATAAAATAGACTTTTGAGTTTAAAGATAGAGTCATAAAAATTTCATATCTATGTAAATATAAATGACAACTGTGATTCAAATTGAAATGAAATTGAAGACCCTCTTACATCAAGTGAAGTGGCCATTGTTTCCATATATTATGGATAACATAGTATGACAAAAATTAATTGATTTTGAGTTATGACAAAGTAATACCAAACAGAGGAAACATAATGAAATTTAAACATGGAAAGATACATAATAGTATTAATGGAGATACTCAATTAATTATGTAAGAAATCGAATTGCATTCCCTACTATAAGGGTTTACTGTGACAAATAGAAATTTGATCATCGTGGAGGATGCGACGATGTATGTATTCTTGAGGGAAAACGACTCTAAAACATAATCGTTATAATACCCAACAAAAGGGTACATTATAAGTAATTATTCATAGTGAAGGAAATACAAATATGAATGAAATCTATAGAGTATAAAATTTAATTAGACAAAAATTTTTATATGTAGATAAATCAAACCATTTCATATATAATTCTCTGGAATTAACCAAGAAAGCCATGGAATGAAATACAAATTCGTTATGACGAGGAATTTTGTATTGGGTCTAAGTCCAGACAGAGAATACAAAATCGTATTCCCTTCTAGGGAAGTAAAAGGAAATTTCATTTCTTAGGATTAAGAAAATAAATTGGGGCAAATTGATACTAAAATTTTAACAAGCAAGGTATTTTAATAAAAGAAACCCTATACTTGTATAAAATATTTAATTCCCTAATAGGAACGAAAGGAAAATCGTTCAACGAATGATTATCTCAAACCCAAAGAGAAGCTACTCATAGAACATATTCAAAAATCGAATAAATTTCTCACAGGAAGAAAGAAAACGATAAAAAATGAAGCTAGGAGTAATACACTCAACAAATTTAGCATGACCATTGATATAATAACTAGAGATAGAATTGGTTGTCCTAAAACAATGCGTTAAATTCTTACCTGGAAAATGCTAAAATGGTGTTACGTCAGGAATTCGAGGAGTAGTGGTTAAAATAAGGTTAAATTCCATTTCGTAAGAAGGCCTTGGATTCACCAAAAGAAAGCATAATTTGTTAACAAATTTAATTCTTAAACTAATAAAACCTTAGACCACTTAGTTAAACAAAAATGAAAATTAGGCAGTGACAGAAATGAACTAGACCATGAAAACTTGTTTACCTGAGGCTGAATAGATAGCCGTAAAGTGAACGAGCAAGCTACGAGGAGGCATACCAGGGATGAGGATTTACTCGACATTTCCAAATGCAAATGAAAATCCAAAAAATGGCAAGCCATCGAAAACCTAACAAAGAAAACTAAGGGAGAGGATACAACCTCATCCTCACCATAAACGTGGCATTGATCCATGGTGCAAGAACTTGAAAATATCAACCAAGCCATGTGATGGGTTTAATGGACGGAGTACAATACATTTAAGAAATGATAACCTCAAACAGAGGAATGACCTCCAAGAGCTGTCAAAATTTATGGTAGGGATATGATATAATCCCAATACGAATTTGCAAATATCAAAACATTGAAACCTTATCCTAGTATACCATATGTGATGTCAATTAATTGATATATGGAAAAATCTAAGGTAATAAACCAATGTAAGATCATAAAAGGGAATTGATTGTATGTGATAATTTATATGGTACCAAAAATGATTAATGTACAAATAATGCAGAAAAGAGTATATGTGAATGTTTGATATATATTATTTGAACCTCATAGTAGTACTCACATCTATGACTTCAAAGAATTAATTCGATTATAATTCTAATGATTAAGTAATGGTGTTATGTTGAATTTGTTGGATAGAAAGTATAAACGATGCTCATACACCATTGAAATAGTTAAGTGTAAATTAATTATTTGTGGGCTAAGGGTTATGTCTACACTTGGATATAAACCCTTGTTCTATTAATCTTTAAAGCTAGAGTCAAAAGGTTAAAATAGTTTTTTATGAATAAGAGTATGGAGTATAATGTTAGAATATAAACTATATATTCTAATAGATTAATTTATCATGATAATTATTAAAGTTATTATTTTAATAAAAAAGAAAGAAAAAGCATATGATTATTAAGATGTAAATGAATTGTAAAATACGTTACTATTATAACAGAAGTGTGTAGAATGAAGAAATGTCCCAAAGGACAATCAAGACTAAAAGAGAAATTGTGGAATCATTGAGGGATGGTCTAATTATCATTAACAACTGATTTTTATTTTAATCACAAAATTGATGTCGTTAGAAAAGTTGTTAATGACCGAAAGTACACCAATGTTAAAACATCGAAATGTGACGAGAGTAAATAAAGTCAAAGATGACAAAGTAGCATAAATGGTATAAATATAAAAAATTATTGGGTAAGTAGAGTTGCTGGAAATGGTATCAGAGCCCATGTTGAAAACAATAGGCCTATGTGTCCCAACACAGAAAAGAAAATATAAAAACCCAAATTATGCTGCTTTAAATTATTTACAATTTTTAGAATTTGATGCACTAATTTATTTATGTATGCATTGATTAAGTGTAGAAAAGTACAATTGTTATTATGAGTGACATGGGAGGACTATATGTGGATCTGGAGGTGAGGGAAATCCACTAGATCAAAATGTTGAATTGCTGGATATGGTCAGGGATATGCAACGAGAATAGATTCAGCTGAAAACCAACAATGAATGATTGTTGCAAGCCATTGAAAAGAAAGAGAGGTTGATCAAAGAATTAACCTCAAGGTATAGTCACGAAAGTGAAAACCTTGGAAAAGAGAGGAAAGAAGCTGAAACTAGATTAGAAGGATATGAGGGCAGTGAAGCATCAAAACAATGGTCCAGAAAGAAAAAGGAATTGCAAGGAGAATTTTGGAAAATCAAACCTCCCACTTATGATGGTGAAAAGGAGGAGGATGCAAAATCTTGGCTTCTAAACATGGTTAAATACTTTCAAGTCTATGAATATGGAAGTAACATGAAAGCCAAATTGGCCTTTTACCAACTACATGGTAAAGATACCCTTTGGTGGGAAGAAACTAAAATGGTACATGTGCTGGATGAAAAAATTGTTACCTGGGAGGACTTTCAAACAAAATCTAAGTCTAGATATCAAAATGAGAGATATTATGACGACAAAGCAAAATAATTTCATGAGCTAAGATTGGGACAGGTCACCCTTGATGATTTTGTTACCAGATTTACTAACTTACTTCTTTATGTGCCTTATATCATAGAATAAAAGGATAAAGTACATCGATTTTTAAACTGCCTACCTAATATATATAAAGAGAGAATAGAATTTGACAATTCAAAGACAATGGATGAAGCTGTTAGTAAAGAAAGACTATGTTATCAGTAGTTCAAAGGTAGAAATGATCAGCTAAAAATTTAGAAAAACAAATAAAAAGGGAAAAGTGACTCTAATTTTGAAAGAGTAAAACCAGCATACTTGAAACTTTTTGGGAAAAACCATCAAAGGAAGAAATTTAACAAAACTGGAGAAAACTAACTAGCACAACCACAAACTAGGTCTAAGTAGATGGATGTAAACAAAAAAAAGGAAGATGTTGTAAAAATGAAAGAACCATTAAAGTTCTGAGGGTGTGGAGAACCTAACCTATTACGTGTCTGTTCTCGTAGAACAGTTTAGAACATTCAAGTGTTACAAGAGGCGACTACTTTGAACGGCATTTCTAGAAACATTCCAAGGATTAGTGCTGCATTTCAAGATCGCCATGCTGAACAACAGTAAACCATGACATAAATCGAAGGTATGATTGCTGAACAACCAGTTTCTGTTTTGATAGATCCAGGAGAAAATTTAAGCTATATAAGTCCTCAGATGGTGGAAAAGTGCAAGTTAAAATTAGAAAAATTTCATCAAGCATGGTTAATTCAGTTAGCTACTGGAACAAAAATAAAAGTTAGCCATAAACTTCCAAAAATTGTTGTAAATTTAAATGGGTATGAAGCTGAAATGAATTTAAAAAATTTTCCTCTAGGATCATATGATTTGTTAGTGCGAATGGACTGGTTAGAGAAGAAGAAAGAAATAGTTATTTTCTTTGAAAAAATATTTCATTTTATAGATGGTGAGGGAAGATCTGTGATAGTGAAAGGAAAACTAAGAGCCATATAAATTGGGAAAATTTTTGCACTACAGTTAAAAAAGAGAGCAAGAAAAGGTTGTCAAGTGTATGCTATACAAGTGGAGGAATTGAGACAACAAACTGAAAAATATGTTATAGAAAATTTACAAGTAATCAGAGAGTTCAAACATGTATTCCCATAGGAAATCCCCCATCTATCCCCTATAAGAGAAATTGATTTCTCAATTGAATTGGTAACATGAGCTGCACCTGTCTGTAGAGCACCTTATAGAATGAGTACTCCTAAATTGTTAGATCTGAAACTGCAACTATAGGAGTTATTAGATAGAGGATATATAAGACCAAGTGTGTCCCCTTGGGGAGCACCGATACTGTTTGTTAAAAGAAAAGATGGCACATTCAGGATGAGCATAGATTACAGACAACTAAATAAATTGACCATAAAGAATACATATCCTCTGCCAAGAATAGATGACTTATTTGACCAAGTGAGAGGAGCCACCATCTTCTCAAAGATTGATCTAAGAACAAGACATCATCAACTCAGAATCAAAGATGAGGAAATTAATAAAAAAAAAAATTGGACTACATATGGAAACTATGAATTTGTAGTCCTACCCTTTGGACTTACTAATGCACCTGCTACATTCATGTGTTTAATGAATAGTGTACTGCACAAGTATTTAGACAATTTTGTATTAGTGTTCATTGATGACATTTTGGTATACTCCAAAAATGAAGAAGAACACAAAGAACATCTCAAACACTTAGAGAACATAA
Organism: Pinus albicaulis; assembly: GCA_034641835.2. NCBI lineage: Eukaryota > Viridiplantae > Streptophyta > Pinopsida > Pinales > Pinaceae > Pinus > Pinus albicaulis. The sequence goes on along the minus strand of CM076576.1, from coordinate 694,832,513 downwards.
GTTATATGCAAAAATCAGTAAGTGTGAATTTTACAAGAACCAAATTCAGTATTTGGGTCATGTGATTTCAGAGGATGTCTTAGCAGCAGGCCCAGAGAAAATACAAGCCATTATGGATCAACCTATACCTACTGATGTCCCAGCCATAAGATCCTTCATAGGTATTGCTATAAACTACCATAGGTTTGTGAAAAGCTTTACAACCTTGACTTGTCCTATTACTTATTTATAGAAAAAGGGAGTAAAGTTTGAATGGACAACAAACTGTCAAAATATTTTTTAACAGTTAAAACTTAAAAATAACAACTTCCCCCATATTTAATATTGTTGATCCAAACAAAGTATTTTTAGTATGTACAAATGCATGTACAAAAAGATTAGGAGGAGTATTTCTACAAAAAAACTCAGTCATAGCATATGATTCAAGAACATTAAAGAAACATGAACATAATTATACTGTATATGGCTTAGAAGTAGCTCTTGTGATACATGCATTGAAGATGTGGAGACATTATTTGCTAGGAAAGAAGTTCATATTAATGACATATCACATAAGTTTGAAATAATTCTTCACTCAACCTGATTTTAATGCTAGACAAGCCAGACAGTTATCTTTCCTTAGTCAGTTCGATATGGAAATCAAACACATTAAAGGAAAGGAAAATAATATTGCAGATGCTTTGAGTAGGAATGTTCATCAAATTTTGAACAATGATGAAATTATTGTGAATTTTGACATAGAAAAAATTATACAAGAAGTGATGATGCAAGATCCAAAGTATGTGAAATTGCAAGAAAATTTGTAGAAATCTAGAATAGTTGGATATACTCAAAATTAGGAAGGGTTGATTTATTACAAACAAAGATTGTATATTCCAAATGTGTCATCATTAAAACTGGAAATTTTAGATGAGTATCATAAAATACCTTATGCTAGACATCCTAGTTATCAAAATATGATTTCATTATTGAGGAAGAACATGTTTTGGCCAGACATGAAGAAAGATGTGGTTGATAAGCTAGATGTTTAGAATTCTAGTAAGTAAAAGTGAAACATCAACATCCAATAGGATTGCTGAATCCTTTACCTATCCCAAAATGGAAGTGGGAAGTGGTTTCCATAGATTTCATTACTAGATTGCCTAGAACTAAGTATCAACATGACTCTTTAATGGTGGTTGTAGAAAAATTGACTAAAGCTGCACACTTTTTACCAGTGAAATCTACTTTTGGCATGACTCAAGTGGCTAATATATTCATGAAAGAAATTTCCAAGCTACGTGGAATTCCTAAAATGATTATATCAGACAGAGATGCAAAATTTACTTCAACCTTTTGGAAAACTCTGTTTGGAGGAATGGGTACCAAATTGAACTTTACTACTGCATACCATCATAAAACAGATGGACAAAATGAAAGGACCAATTATATTTTAGAAGACATGTTACACATGTATGTTATGGATAGACCTACAAGATGGGAAGATGTTCTGCATTTAGCATAATTTTCATATAAAAATAGTTACCAAGATTCAATAAAGATGAGTCCTTTTAAAGCATTGTATGGAAGAGGGTGCACACGCCGCTTTGCTAGAGTCAACCGAAACATAAGTTTATTCTTAGACCTAAAGTATTGCAGGAGATGGAAAGAACTGTGAACAAGAGTCAGAAAAATATTAAAAGAACTCAAGATTGACAAAAGAGCTATGCCGACAAAAAGAGTATTAATAGAGAATTCAAAGTGGGAGACCATGTTTACTTGAGGATTAAGCCTAAAAAGAGTACCTTATATACGGGTAGTTGTGCTAAGTTAGCACCACGCTATTGTGGACCATTGGAAGTTCTAAAAAGATTGGGGCCAGTAGCCTATAAATTGGCTCTAACTAGTCACATTAGGGTTCACAATGTTTTTCATGTTCCTTATTGAAAATGTACATGATCCTACTCATGTAATTGACTGGACTATGATACAGGTGGAAACAAAAGTGAAATTTCTTCTAGAGCCCCTTCGTATACTTGCACGGGAGAAAATCGAGCTTTGGAATAGGATGATAGCTAGGGTGAAAGTGCAATGGAGGAACTTTACAATTGAAGAATCTCTTTGGGAGAGAGAAGAGGAAATGAAAGAGAAATACCCATCACTATTTGAAAAGTCAACTAATATTTTGCAACACCAAGGATGGTGTTTTGTTTTAGAGGGGGAACATGTAATATTCTTATTTTTACTATTTTTTTAGACAGTTGAAATTCCGAAAGGTTAAGTCGACCTAGAGGAAAAAAATGTTTGTGGACATATTATATTTTTAAATTTTTAAATGTGAATTTTGAATTATTGTGCAAATACTAGAGTATATTGGAGAACAGGATTTCAAGTCCATGAGGATGGAAATAAATCAAAAGAATTTCCCAAATTGTCCAAAAATCCTTGGAGAAAATAAACTAAATTAAAATATTGGATTGGAGATAAAAATCTAAAAGATACCTCAGTAAAGTGGAAAGTTACTGAGAAGAATTAAAATAAAACTAGAAAGAGGAAAACGCTAGTTTTAAAAAGCTTTTGTGGAAAAAACAAAAGTAATGCCTAGGGTAAAGGACAACAACATCCTGATTTAACTGGATGCAATTATGGAAACATGTTGAGGGAAAAGAATCTTAAATAAGCCATTCCAAGCTAGACAAGAGGTTGTCTACACTTTGGAGAAATTTGTCTCTGCTCGAGGGGACGTGTGGAGAGAAAGCTCAAGGTTTGGTGGAAAATAGTCTTACCAAAATTGGTATGCACAAGTAATTTAATTATGTCTTATGATTTTGTTGTCATGATGAGAGTTAGATTAAGGATGATTTATGTAGAAACATATGTGGAAATCATCTTTTATGTATTATTAATTAGTATAATACCTCTCTATTAATTGTAAGTTACAGAGTCTTATGTATTTAACATAACATAATATAATATATATAGTTAGTTTGTATAGTTACATAGACAAATTAAATTAGTAAGCCAATAAACAGAATGCCTGAACCCAAGTAGGATGGTTTAAATTTGCTGTTAGGTTGAAATAATATAATTATTAAATGCAAAAAATACATAAGTAAAGGTGGAAATGATGTAAGAGACATAATTAATATAGTTATGCGGTAAACAATAATGAAAAAGAATCTAAATAAAGTAAGAGATAATTGTCAGTCTATAAGAAAGCATGATTGTACCAACTAAATCTAAATACCTTTGTTGTATATTAACACTAAAATTTTTTTATAGTTATTTATTCTTATGCTTGAATAAGAAATTAATTATCAATTACATATTGAAGTACTAGAGGATAGTACAAGGAAATATCATACATAAGTATACCAATATAGGTACCAAATACTTATAAAAATGAATGTTTATCCTTATAATCATAACAAAAAAAATGTATTAAAAATGACAGAAATTATCATTACAAACTATCATGAATTTTTTGACAAAAGTCAAATGTTCTGTATAGTAATTATAAAATTATAGATGAGTACATATCGTTGAAGTCAGTGCAATGAATTTTATACATGATAGTGACCAACCTGTAAATATAAGAAAGAAAATAAAAGGTCGAAATTGGCAGAATGAATAACCAATTTGAGGAGGGGTAAAATGAGAGAAGCGCAATACCTACACAAAAATACCATATACAAGGATAAGTATATGAATATAATAAATTAAATAAAAATAAATTACAAGAAATTGGCGAGGGTAATTGAATTAGAAGTATTACCTTATTAGTCAAATGTAAGCCATGGAATCATCTTTGTGCACAAAGAAGAAAATAAATAAGTTCATGCGGGTAAATGAATAAGAATATACTTTAGTGACATTATTGAAAACATTAAATTAATCTTACCAATAGTCTGGTAACTGAGGAATGTACTAGAAATGCGACATGAACTCGAAAGAGGAGGAAGAATTCATGTATATTAAATAATTTTATTAATTTAGGAAATTAATAAAATGAAAAGTAATAATTAAGAGAAGAATATTAAAATCTCTTATCAAATTAAATTATGAATAAGTAACACACATATATTTGTAATTTATAAATATAATTATATAAATAAAATAGACTTCAGAATTTAAAGACATAGTCATTACAATTTTGTATCTATGTAAATATAAATGACAATTGTGATTCAAACCTAAATGAAATTGAAGATCCTGTTACATAAAGTGAAGTAGCCATTGTTTCCATATATTATGGATAGCATAGTATGACAAAAATTAATTGATTCTGAGTATCACGAAGTAATCCAAAACAAAGGAAACATCATGCAAGTCAAACATGGAAAGATACATAATAGTATTAATGGAGATACTCAATTAATTATTTAAGAAATTAAATTTGGATCCCTATTATAAGGGTTTACTGTGACAAATAGAAATTCAATCATTGTGGAGGATGCAAAGATGTTTGTATTCTTGAGGGAAAGTGAATGTAAAATTGAATCGTTATAATACCCAACAAAAGGTTACAATCATAAGTAATTATTCATAGTGAAGGAAAAACAAATATGAATGAAATTTGTAGAGTATAAAATTTAATTAGAGAGACAATTTTATACGTAGATAAATCAAACCATTTCATTGATACTTTCTCTAGAATTAGCCAAGAAAGCTGAGGACTGAAATAAAATTTTTATATGAAGAGGAATTTTGTATTGGGTTTAAGTCTAGACATAGAACTCAAAATTGTTTTCCCTTCTGTGGAAGTAAAATGAAATTTAATCTCTGAGGATTAAGAAAATATATTGGGGCGAATTGATACTAAATTTTTAACAAGATTTTTTTTTTAATAAAATAAACCCTATATCTGTATAAAAGATTAAAATTCCCTAATAGTAATGAAAGGAAAATCATTAAACAAATGACTATCTCAAACCTAAAGAGAAACTCGTCGTAGAACATAATTCTTAAATCAAATAAATTTCTCACAGGAAGAAAGGAAATGATAAAAATATGAAGTTAGGAGCAGTATGCTCAACAAATTTAGCATGCCCATTGATATAATAACTAGACACAGAATCTTTCATCATAAAACAATGGGTTAAATTCTTACCTAGAAAATTCTAAAATGACGTTACCTTAGGAATTCGAGGAGTAGAGGTTATGAGGAAGGTTAAATTAATTTTTTTAAGAAGGCCCTTCATTCAAAAAAAGAAAATGTAATACATTAACAAATTTAATCTTGAAACTAATAAATCTCAGACCACCTAGTTAAAAAAGAAAAGAAAATTCGCCAGTGATAGAAATAAATCATACCATGAAAACTTGTTTACCTAAGGCTGAACAGATAGTTGTAAAGCGAACGAACAAGCTACGAGAAGGCATACTGGCCTCGGTGGAAAACCATATCCGAAGATTTACTCGGCATTGCCAAATGCAAATGAAAATCTCAAAAATGACAAGCCATCGAAAACCTAATGAAGAAAAATGAGGGATAGGATAAGGCCTCATCCTCACCATAAAAGTGGCATTTATCCAAGCTGCAAGAATTCGAAAATATCAACGCGGCCATGTGATGAGTTTAATGGACAGAGTACAATACATTTAAGATGTGATAACCTCAAATAAATGAATGGCCTCGAAGAGTTGTCAAAATTTATGGTAGGGATAGGATATAATCCCAATACCGATTTTCAAATATCAAAACATTGAAACCTTAGCCTAGTATATCATATGCGATTTCAATTAATTGATACATGGAAAGCTATAACCTAATAAACCAGAATAAGATCATAAAAGGGAATTGATTGTATGTGATAATTTATATGGTACCAAACATGATTAATGTAATAATGTAGACAAGAGTATATGTGTAACATTTGATATATATTATTATAAACTCATAATAGTACTCACGTCTATGACTTCAAAGAATTAATTCGATTAGAATTCTAATGATTGAGTAATGGTAGTATGTGGAATTGGTTGTATAGGACATATCGACGATTCTCATACACCATTGAAATAGTTAAGGGTAAATTAATTATCCATGGGCTAAGGGTTATGTCTACACTTGGATATAAGCCCTTATTCTATTAATCTTTAAAGCTAGAGTCAAAAAGTTAAAAGAGTTGTATATGAATAAGAGTATGGAGTATAATGTTAGAATATAAAGGATATATTCTAATAGATAACTTTAGCATGATAATTATTAAAGTTATTATTTTAATAAAAATGCTAGCTAAAGCATAAGGTTATTAAGAGGTAAATGAATAATAAAATAAGCTACTATTATAACAGACGTGGTACAGTGATGAAATGTCTGAAAGGATAATCAAGAATAAAAGAGATATTGTAGAATCATTTAGGGCTGGTCTAATTATCATTGACAACTGAGTTTTATTTTACTCACAAATAATGATGTTATTAGAGAAATTGTTAATGACATTAAGTACACCTATGTTAAAACATCGAAATATGAAGAAATTAAATACAATCAAAGACAACAAAGTAGCATAAATGGTATAAATATATGTATTTTTTTGGGTAAGTATATTTGTTTCACATCAACTGTCAAAATTAGATCAACATAAAGTATGATAATCAAGATCTTATTATCAACCACAATTTGGTACAGGTAAATAGCTATCAATCTAAGTGTGGCAAGCATGAGGTGCTTGCTTCAGCCCATACAATTCTCTCTTGAGTTGGCACACATGCGACTCACTGTAAAGGATATAGAAACCTTATGGCTACTCTATGTACACTTCCTCCTCAATAACTCCATTAAGAAACACAATTTTCACATCCATCTGATGAATGTACCACCCTATCTGTGCTGACAGTGCAAGGATAGATCTAATGGAAGAGTACCTCACAACTGGTGTGAAAGTATCCTCGTAGTCAATCTCCTCAACTTGTGAGAATCCGCGGGCCACAAATATACCCTTGTACTTCTCTATACTCCGATATGCTACTTGTTTCACCTTATAGACCCATCTAGATCCAACCACTGATTTTCTAACCGGTCTCGGGACAACTTCCATGAAATATTCTTCGCAATGGAGTCATACACCTCTTCCATATTGTCAACCCAAATTGGATGCTACACTGCTTCCTCAAAGGAAGATGGTTTTGTCACAATACACTTTCTCATAAGAGCCATGTATCCAATAAAACTGTCTGGAGACTGTCTCTGTCTACGTAGTGAAGTAGGGTCTCCTAAATTCTCTGTCGCATCTTGTCTCGATCTATCAACTTCCCTAGTGCACCTTCTACCTTTTTGGAGGATGGCTCTGCATGAGTATTTTCTGCCACTCCATGATCCTCTGCATGTGGCTACTCCAAATCTTGAGGTTCATTCTTTGGAACCAAGAGTTCCTCCTCTGCATGCAAATCCATCTCCATCTCAAAGGGACAATTGCATGCCTTTCTCCTCATCAAATTTTATATCCCATCTCACAAAAGAAATCATGTTGTTTGGAAAATACACCTGATATTTGTGGGGAATATCAGTGTACCCCATAAATATCACAATCTCAGTTGTTGGTTCGAGCTTCTTCCTGGCATCTTTGGTCACATGCACATAAATAGATGAGCCAAAAATCTTAAAATGTGCAACATCAGGTTTCTTACCAGTAAAATCCTCCTCTGGTGTACCCATTCCAAGTATCCAACGAGGAAAAAGGTTTTTCACAAATACTTCTGTGTTGGATGCCTCTGCCCAGAGATGTAATTGTAGGCCCTGATCATGCAACATCAGTCCTGCTGCACCCACAATTGTTCTGTTCTTTCTTTCTACGACCCCACTCTGTTGTGGGTTATGAGGAAAAATCAACTCTCTCTAAATTCCATATTTGTTGCAAAATTTGTTGAATTAATTGGAGATGTAATCTCCCCCATTGTCGCTCCTAAGACCCTTCACATGCTTCCCCGTGTCTTCCCCACCAGTGCTTTTAACTTAAGAAATTTTGAGAACGTGTGATATTTCTTCTACATGAATTAGATCCAACACTTTCTAGAAAACTCATCAACAAATATCACATAGTACTTATGCTTTGTTTTCGAAGCAGTAGAGAATGGTCCACAAACGTCTTAATGGACTCTCTTAAGGATTTCGAAGGCTTGGTTATATTTCTCATGAAAAGTGGCCTTCGAATACTTACCCATAGAAAATCCCTTCCATGTGTCTGATTGTGCAAGAGAACCCTTGGGAAGGCCAGTAGAAATCTATTGCATGAACTTCAAGGCTTTTTGGTGTAGATGACCCAATCTCCTGTGCCATAACTCACCCTCATCCCATCTCACCACTTTGTTCGCCTTACCCATCAATGTTGCGGAGCCATCTACATCAAGTTTATAGAGATTCTTCACATGAATCCCATTATTCTTGGCTTTTCCTATTGATTTGTTTCGAAGGAAATATTTTCCTTCACTAAAAACAACATCATATCCTCTATCCTCCAACATTGCAACTAAGACCAATTTTTTCTTCAAGCATGGTACATGGATTACATATTTTAATAGAAATGGATTACCTGACTATCTCTAAAATGTAACTGTACCAATCCCGGTAGCACTGTAATGCCCATCATCACCCATTTCTATATGCATCTAGAGGTCCTTCTCATCCAAGATACTAAAAAGTCCTTTGTCTATTGTCATGTGAAAAGATGCACCACTATCCAGGTACCACACTGATCCCATTGCACTTGACACCATGCATGCAATGAGTGAGAAGTTAAGCTAAAATTGCGAGGCAAAAGCCTCTCCAGCTGCAGATCCTGAAGCCTTCTTGTTCTTCTTCTTTTGTGGAAAATTAGTGGCATAATGTCCATGCTCGTGACAGAGAAAGCACTTCACTCTGGACATGTCACGCTTCTTGCCATCTTTGCTCGACTCAGATTTGGAATGAAATTTATTTCCTTTCCCCTTCTTCGCCTTGGAAACCAAACCTCCATCTTCTCATTATCATTCTTAGATGAAGATCCATCCCTGGTATTCTGCCTAGATTCTTCTTGTACCAAATCTAACGAAAGTCGTTCCCAATTTGGAATCTTTTCCCTTCCATTGACAGAGTCCTGATAACTATGCCAACTCTTGGGATGTCTTAGAAGACCTACGCTCGCCAAGTCATCATCCCCGATAGTACTTCCAAAGATCCCAAGCTCATTCCAACATTGGACAAATTTTGTTAAATATTTCAGAATGGTGTCGCCTTTCTCCATTTTGATTTTCCTGAGGTGGTCCTTCAGTGCCAATTTTCTATGATCACTACTACTTTGAAACAGATCTGTCAAATCTTTCCACATTCCATATGGTGTCGCTTTGCCATGGAGACTTCAGAAAATGTGGTCTCGTACTCCCTCTAGGAATATCCTCCTCATCTTTGCAACCTTCTTTTTCCAAGCATCAAGATTTGCAGTATCTACTACAGTGGGTTTGGGGAAATCATTGTCAATGAATTTTTTCAACCCATTTTCCTCCAGTATTTCCTCCATCCTATACTTCCATGCAATATAGTTAGAGCTTCCCTCGAGTGGATACTACAATCTCAATCCATTGAAACCCATTTCGATCCTAATTCGCGTGTCGCACCAACAATACTTTTGAAAATTCGAATTCTATTCAGTCACAAACACAACTTCTCCTCCACTATAGTTATTTTTTGTGCTCTGATACCATGTCGAAATTATAAAAACATATATATAGCAATGGATTCAATTCGATCTGACAATGTACTAAAGCTAGATAATTAATCCTTCTACAAATCAAGTGTGCAAATTAAACAAGATTGTCAATCACATTAAGCAAAGAAAGAATCCAATCAAACCACAATATAGATAATTTCCTGGGTAAATATTGCTTCTCAAAACCCCTCTATCTTCTATTGTATATTCACCATGGAATCATGAAACAATTACAATGCACTCTTCTCAGAAGAGTCTCTTGCACTCTCACAACTATCTCACACTGTCCTGGACAAAATCGACCAGTACTTAGCCAATTATCAACCTCTAAAAAACATACCTTGCTCGCGCAATTCCTAATGAATGCAATACCTATTCTTTAGGAATTTTGGCCTTCCAAAACTGTGCAAGGATCATGGGAAATCCAATGGATGTGTGGTTGCATTTGGGAAACCTACTAATCACAGAAATTATAGTTAACATCCCTTTAACCTTGTCTCAATTGGGTCTCCACTAGAACGAACATGCATGCAAATATTAATCATAAATCATTAGTAACATGGTAGATCACTGATTATAAATTAAATAGTATTTAATTCACTTGATATCTCACTAGTGAAACAAACAGTTACAACTATTTCAAGTGACTCTAACTCACCTAACTGAGTTAACTGATTACTCATGTATTAAAGTAATGCACCAACTATAATTCAAACTCCATAACTAATAGAATTACTCAGCATGCCTCACTAGCCACCCTCAACTCAAAATACATGAGCTAACTAATTTGATCACACTCAGTTAACTATTACAAGTTATCATGAGATAAGATTACATTTTGTTGTCTAATTTAAAAAAGGGAAAATTAAATTAGATACTGCACCAATTTAATTAATTAAATTTCCCTTCACACTAATGTATCACTAGGACCTGTTGGCCTCGCACTAGTGTGTGCGCTGCAATTTCTTGTTGGACTTCAACATTTTGGGCTCCAACCCTTTTTAAGTTATGTTTTGGAGCTTTTTCATTATTATCTCTCTCACACACTCTTGGATACTTAGGATTTTCTTGGAAAAATTCACCATTGGACTAGGAAAGAGGAAAGAAATCAAAGGAAGGACAAGGAAAGGAAAGGCAATAAAGTATCAAGAAATGAAGAGTTTGCTGCCATCCATATTAAGTTAACTCCATATTAATATGCATCTATGGTACACTACCATTATTTCATTGCATCTATTTTTATAATCATACAAAACACATGTGTCCAAATGAGCCTTGGTTGCAGCATTAAAAATTAGGGTTAGAATAAGTATATTACGGTACACTTGACTAAAATTAATATTATAGTTGAACTTAGTGCTTCATTAATTACAAGCTTGTTTCATAGCATCACTTGAGGAGAAGGCTAGAAGATTGTTCTTCATCGCATAATTCATGAGTTTCTCATCTTCCTTGGGGGACCAAATATCTTTCCTTATATTTCACTAGGGATAACCCTTGTCCCTGTCTTTCTCTTCAACTCATTTTTCACTCCCCTAACAGTTACTCTTTTGTGTGAGCCTGTTCGTAATGCAATCTGCAACGACAGCTCAAGGTAGGATGACATTGGCTAGTCAGGTATTGGGTTCTAGTCATCAAAGAGTATTAAAAAAAAACGTAGATGAGATATTAGAAAACCTACATATGGATGGAGCCCACCATTCTCCATTCTTCAATTGTCTGCACATCAAAAATTACCGACTCCTTGCTTCGTATTATTTTTAATCTTCAATTTTATGGATTCTTTACTACTCCAATACTTCATACCACAGGCAGCCAAATCCGTTTCTCCATGGATCCAATGTAATCAAAACATTGGTCTTCAAAAAAATGAAATTTACCCAATATTCTATGTACTTTTAACACCAAATGCCGAAGCATACAAATTTAACTGATGGGATCTACAACATCCAAATCTGGGAGGTAAATAGAAAACTTCGTGATTAATTAAAGAGGTGACATAAAAATTTTTACCTTCTTAATGTCTGACATTAATTTTTGAAGGAACAAATAAGTCATGAAATTTTCATTGAGGATATTATTGTCCATTGGATTGCATGATATTGTGAAATCCTTCCAAAATAAAAATTGATTTATCATCCATTCACCTATATCCAAGCACAATGTACTTATATGTGATGCTTTGATATTTTTCATTGCGAAAAATCATGATGATCATAATTTTTAAGACTACAAAGTTTACAAGGATATATATTCTAAAATTTACCTTAGACATGACTTTTTCAATCAAAAATTACTATAATATTTTCCTTCTTCTTCACTGGATTTATTGCAGTTCAACTTTGAGATCATTAAAATCTTTCTTGATTCACAAACATGATATTTTCAATGCTTGTTTGTGTTGAACACCATGTTAAACACACACATGGTGTATGAGAAAGATAAACACACACACACAAGAGACTCAATACACAATGAAGGATAAGCGTGAGGCTTTCGTATTTTTTCCATGATACATGATGTACATTTATAGTACAATGGTGTGACTCTTGGTTTCACATTCTAAGGTCACTTGGACTCCATTGTGACTTTTCGCATTCCACACCTACCCATGTAGGATTAGGTGTTCCAAAATCCCCCCTTAATCCGAAGGGGTATGTGTGAGTCCAAGAAGAGAGTTGAAATACAAATATGCAAAGTATACATGGTAGCACTTGGGCTGAATCAAATCTGAAATGTTGGAAAAAGGAGGTGGTTTAAGGATGACCACCAACACTGGAACACAATACTTGTTGTAGTTCCCGGAACTCTTCCAAAACTGGCAAGAAGCTGAAGGCTTCTGCTAGAGGAATTTTCCCTCATAAAAAAGGGAGACCTTCAACCTAAAAGAAGGGAGGTCTACTACCTGTGATGGTTTTAGGATTACAAACAAATCTGGAATGCTTTCAAGCATTTCCTGGAACTCAGCCAAAGTTGGAAAGAAGTTGAAAGCTTCTGCTAGAGGAAGTGTTCCTCATATATGAAAGGGAGACCTTCAACCTAAAAGAAGGGAGGTCTACTACTTGTGATGGTTTTAGGTTATCCACCAACCAAAGATGATGGTTTAAGGTTGTCCACCAATCGAAGGCATGCTCATGGGCATCCGTGTCTCTGGCTACATATCTGAATCTAGAATGACGAATTATGGCTCAGGCTCGCTTGAACTGCTGTGTCTCTGGCTACAATTCTGAACATGGAATGAGAGATTGTGGCTCAGGCTCGCTTGATCTGACGTCAAAGCTTGTACATGACCACCATTTTCCCCCCTTTCAGGGACAAGGTGAGATGATGGCGAAAACTCAACTGCAAGTTTACTCAATATCCGTGAACAAGTTCTAACATGTGTCGTAAACATCTTCTTGGCTGCAGATGCCCATTGCCAAGAAGTGATCCATCCAAGATGAATCTTGGTTCTTGCAGGAGGCTTGTGTCTGAAGCATCTGTGTGAAGAACGAGTGTGTCGACCACAGTGCTTGCATGGATGAAGATCAAAACATTGATCTTTCATATGGTCAACTCGATCACAGTGTTGGCATTTCTCAATCTGTTGTTGTTGTGGAACATGATCTGGAACAACTGCAGGTGAACTGTCATACAGGAATCTGGCACTCTGAAATTTGATGGGCTTAGTGTAGTCTGGAATATGAAAGGATACATCCTTATCATATCCAAGACTAGTTCTGTGCTTGTTGTGGACAAGCTCTTCCCAAGGTCTGATGATGGGCTTGAGAAGTGCAGGCTGAGCTGCTGCATCTGCACGTACATCTGCTCTAGTGCAAGGAACTGAATGTGAATCAACTACAACTTTACTGACTTGCTGCTGATGGGAGTCCTTCTCAATATTCTGAACAGAAACAGGTTTAGAATGGTGACTCTTTTTCTGAAGTTCATCTTGTTGAAGCTGAGATTCCAATTGCAAAAACTCAATATTTTCTTGTGCATCTTGCAAACAACTTTTAATGTTACAAAGAGCATTCTTGCTCATTTTTATCATGTCATCAACATTGGAATGAATGAGGTTATTCAACAACTCTAATTCCTCATTGATTTTAGCCATTTTCAACAACTTAGGCTCAAAAAATGAAAGGGTGTCAGCTTCAACCGAAAATGCACCCGTTTACAATCTGATTCAACTTAACTTCAATAAATACAAATGGTTCAAGAGAACTTCCAACTATGGAAATATCAAAGTACAAAATCTGATGATTGCAACTATGAAGAAGCAATACAATGTCAGTTCAATACACTATGCAGCAAAAATGTGCAGCAAAACACTTGTGCAAGAGGCCTTTAAGGCAACTGATTTTTCTTCTTCAAAAGAGCTATTTTGCACCAAAAACAACTCAACTCAACTCAACAAAAGGAGGAGGTTCACAAGCTTGGATGCTTGACCTTGCTGCAGAATGCAATAGAACTTAAGAGAAATTCCACAAATAAGAAATTTTGTGTCCAATTAATGAATGCCACTGCTGTTCAAAATGAGGACCAATTTGTCTTCACATGTCAATCTCTTTAGAAAATCACCCTTCGATAGATGCCATAAATTATTCAATATAAACTTCACTTTTCTTCTCTATGTGTACAGTCCATTTTCTTCATATTCCATTTCCTTCATTTCTGCTATTCATATTCTCTCTATGCTCTTCCTCTCTTCCTCTCTCTCTGCTGTTTTTTTTTTTAATTAAAAATTAATTAAAAAAAAAAATTTGAAATTTGGAGATTGGGAAAATTTGGGAAGGGAAATAATTGAAAAGTATATTTGGGAGGGAAAAAATAGAAATTAATTAAAATAGGGATTAATTAAAAGAAAAATTAGTTAAAATGGGGATTAATTTATAAATGGGGAGGAAAATTTATTTGAGTGGGGGGTATTATTAGAAAAAAGAAAGAAAAAAATTTAAAAATTGAAAAAGGGAGGCCGAGCGGCTATGTGGGAAGAGCGGTGAGATGGGACGTAGGTGAGATCTCGGGTGTGAGGGCGTAGAGGAAGCCGAAAGGCCGTGGGAAGCGCAGATGGTGAGGGGGTTGCCGTGGAGCGATAAGGGATATGAGAACGCTGTAGTGGGTAGGATAGGGGTGTGGACGGGGAGGCAGAGTCGTATGGCGGGTGGGGAGGCCATGTTGGGAGGAGAGGGGCCGGCTGTGTGAAGCAAGGAGGGGGTAGCATAGTTTAGGTTGAGGGCTGGGGATGGCGGGTAGAGCTGTAGGAGAGGGCGGAGGTGTAAAGGGAGTCGGCGACTGTTGAAGTGGGGAGAGGAGTCAAGGGGAGGGTCGAAGAGGCTGTGAGGGAGATGTGAGGGACACGGGTAGAGCGTGGAGTGATAAGGGTTGGGTGCATAGGAAAAGGGTTGTAGTGATCAATTCCTAGTACTCTTCATTGCTTGATTACTTTCCTTACTTTCCTAGTCCTATAGTGTGAATTTCTTAACCAAGGCCTTCACTTTTCTTACTTACACATATTTTTATGTGCTTCTCGATGCCTTTACAATTTCCCCCTAAACCCTTTCCATCAAAACCCATTGTAATCAGTGTTTTTGGATCCCTTTTATGTTATTATAAAAACAACCTAGTTAGTTATATTCAATAAGATATTCATGTTTGGAAACATCATCAATATCATTTTTTACAGACTCAATACAAGAGAGACATTTGTACATCAACATTTTTATTAGTATCCAAACAACAAATAACAACAAAACTATAAATCTTTTGAATTATGTCACTCACATCACAAATTCTATAATGCTTTATTTATTTCTTATTCCATTTATTTTACATTAATTTCAAGTTCTAATAATATATTAGATTGATTAATAATTCTTGTTTCATTAGTTCTATTAATTTGCTACGTTATCATGTTTTTCCAAAATTTTAGCTACAAATTAATCTATTGATTTCAACTTTTCCTCTAATGCATCGATGTGTTGTGTAGAAAGAATAAAAAGTTCATGATAAATTATTATCTTTACTCATTTTATCTTGTGACCTAAATTCGATAGCTTAGTCCATTATCAAATTATTTTACTTATATAATTTGTGTATTTCTTGTCAAGCATCATCAAGACCATACTGTAGCAGTTAAATACCATGATTAGTAGTTTTTAGTATTTACCCCCTTTAACCATTTTAAATATCATAATTACTCAAATTAAGCTGCTTGGTATGCTTAATAATGTTCCATACTTTCAAAAACCAACAATTAGATTTAGGTGTTGAGTACCATTGATAATGCACCAAAAGTATTCCAGTACACCAATACTTGAAACATTGTTCTCAAAAAGAAACTTTTACAAGACTTTAATGACATTCTTTGAATTTTTCTCTCTAACTTTGACTCAAGCTATGAAAAACTCATCAAATATTGTTAACCACTCACATATTATTAACCCACTCTTAAAATTATCTCAACATAGACACCTTACTTTAGACCATGAATGAAAATATGCAAACACTTTTTCGGAAATTCCCCTTTAACCATTCACCCATATGAAGATAAATACTAAGAAAAATATTTAATAACTACACATTGGTGGCTATTACTCTTTTAAAACTTAACCCATTAGAATAAAATTATAAACTATACATCTAACTCGTCTTTATCTCTCTTGGAATATAATAAAGCCACCTTTTGATATACATTATTTTATGTTTTCAATAAACTTAAACTATATTTGAAAAATAAACTTTATACCTTTCTAGTCTAAAATTGGAGGTGATTCACTCCCCTGACTTATTTTATCATATTTTTTTAGTTTTTACGTGGTGCCAAAGATCATAATATGCTTTTTAATCACTTCTTCCTAGCCCAACTAAGTTGAATTCACAATTAAATATGTTGTTGTCAGAATAAGACTCTAGCATGCTCTTACATTGAAGTAAGCCCATTACCACCATTATTTGAGATATTACATCTTTATACCAATTTTCTTCTTGAGAAGGGATGATTGTTTTTCATTGACTTGTCGCAAGTTGATTAGGATGATATCCATGGTAGTTATTTATATATTTTTGCCACTACATTTATTTTAGTATAAGGATATCTTCATGTATCTAAAACTATTCGATTCGCGATTCTTTCACTAATACCATGTGTGGCCTCAAATCGATATGTGACCCAAGAACTTCTATAATTTTGAATGCAATGAGGTGTTTCCTAAAATTTCACATTACAAATGACCTACAAAATATTAAGAGGATGTCGATAATTCTCTCACTAGTCACAAGAAAATAAAAATAAACATTGGCCTAAACAGTATGGATTTGGATGCTAACGTTGTAATGTTATTCAGATCGTGATATTCCATCAATTCTAAGAGATCATTCTCCTCGTGTCTATAATTATTAATGTTTTTTTGGGTCATGCATGATAGAACAGATTGATGTCTTGGAAAAATTAACATATGCATGAGTTTTTGAGAAGCCTCCTAGGTACTTATAGGATTTATCATTTATGCTTGTTTGCTCTTGCAATTCGACACAACTCCACACACCTCCAGATAGCCTCACAATCATTCCTCACAACTCCACATAGTTCCATGCAGCTCTAGACATGTCTAGGAAGCACTAAATAGCTACATGTCTTGTATTTAATTAGCTCCAAAACCTCATCTCTAGTTACCTCACAGAGAATACAAATGAGAAGTTCATTTGTAGAACATGCAAAGTTATTCCTAGGAAATTGTATATGTGAACATCATTTTCAATGACATGTAATGTTAATACATACATTATAATTTCTAACAATGTTATACATAGCAATATATACAACATAAATTTTTTTATAGGATGTCTCAGAAGAAGAGTAAGAACCTAACTTCAAATTAGGCATCTAGACAAAACAAGGAAATAATATTTACACACAAAAATATGTAAATAAAACCTCAATATTGTCTTAATGATAACATTGTATCACTTTACAATAATGAGATAACTTTCTTAATTGCATCAATTATCTACCTACATATCTGAAATCTGATTTAGAGAATCACAAAACAAAGAAAAGAGCATAACATAACAACTCTGGAAGCAATATCATAATTTATTATGAGGGGGGAATGATAATTTTATAAACAATGAAAACATTATCCTTATTTTTAATTTGTAATTACAAAATATATTACATAAAAATCAAATATATTATTAGATAAAGAAAATACATCGAGATGTTCCTTATTTCTTAGTTTTTTTTATATGTTTCTATTTTTTCTACTCTTAGGTGTTTCCAAGTAAGGAAAAGTAATTTTTCTTGGTTCTCCAATCAGTTAGAGGTTTTTGATTTGTTGTTTCTTGAAAAATAACACTAAAGGGAGTGAACCAAAGTGTGATTGACAACTTCAGTTTGTCCATTTGTTTGTGGGTGAAAGGTAGTGGCGAAACGAAGTTGGCAACCCAATAACGTTTGTAGAATGTAGTAGGAAGGCCACTTAAAAATTCCATGGAAATGGATTCCCAGGGATGAGAGGGAATTGGTAATGGCTAATTCAAACCATGCTTACAGGGTTTTTCTTTGTGAACAAAGAGAATATGTGTGAATGATTTTTTCCACTTTCTTGGCTAAAGAAGGCCAATAGAAGTTGCGTTGAAGAATGAGAATGGTATTGGTTGTGCCAAAATTACCTCCACATGAAAATGAATGTGCTTCACAAATGAGAAGGAGACAATCATCAGATTCTGGTACAAATATTTGGTAAAGTTTATACAACCAACCAGCATGAATGGTGTAATCAAGAAAGGGAGTTTAGTTCATCACTTTAGGTTTCTATAGAGTCTCCCATATCTTCCCAAATATTGTATCTGTTGCATACAGATATTTCTAGGAATCATATGCAACAAAACACACCTCTTGAATGTGTAGGACCTGAGTAGGTGGTCTACTTAACCAATTAGCCATTTTATTTTTTGTCCCCTTCTTAAATTTAATCAGGAGGTGTAATTAGTTAATGTAAGTAGCCCAATTTAGATGGCATAATTGCGCTTGAATCTTGCATTGTGAGTTCATGAAGATCATTAGAAGATGATCTATATGGAGGATTTTCTCTTTTCCAAGAATTTAGTGGCTCTACTACTTCAAATATTGCTCTAAAATATAGAATTCCTTTTCATATGTGTTGTACATGAGCTTATCTTCACCAAGCGCATCAGAATGGTCGGCCAAAGGGTGGGCTCCCTATTTAAGAACAACCCCAATGGAGAATTAAGAGAGATCAATTTCTAGCTCAAATGGTTGATTCATATCTAGAAATAAAAGAAAAGTGGTCGAACATAATTCATTCTTGAGTCGATAATTTTTCACTTAGATTCAACATCTCAAATAAAATTTTCTTGATTTCACAACCAGTATAAAGGTCAAGCCACTTATGAGAAATGAGACAAAACTTGTGTAGAAATTAATACCTCCCATGAAGCTCTTGACTTCATGTGCATTGGAAGGTGTTTTACATTGTGCGAAAGCCTGTACCCAAGAGGGATATATGAAAACCCCTATGGTTTCAATAATAAATCATAAATATTGAACTAATGTTTGTCCAAAATAGGATTTCTTCTCCTTGACCTAAAGTTGATGTGTTCACAATAAATCAAGTATGTTGCAAACGTGTTTAATATGGTCTTCCCAATATTTACTGAATACCAAAATATCATAAAGGAAAATTACCATAAACTTACCCAAGTTTTCCATGAAAAAATCATTAATGAATGTCCTAAATGTGTCTAGAGAACTGGTTAGCCCAAATGTCATGAACAACCATTCAAATATCCCAGACATTGTTTTTGAAATAATTTTTCCATGTGTCGTTTTCATGCATGTGGACCTGATGGTAGCCTACAATCAAATCCATCTCTGTGAAGAAACAAGCCACATGTAAGTGGTATAAAACATTCCAAATGCAAGATAGGGGGTACTGGTTTTTAACAGTGTCTTTATTAATGACCCGGTATTCTATCACAAAGGCCCATTCAGAAGTATCATTTTTGGGAATAATAAAAGCTAGAGATGCACATGGAAAGGATGAAGGTTGAATATGACCAGATCTCAACAATTTTTCATTTCTGTGTTCTATCCCAGTGGCCTCTTAAGGAGTGAGGCGATAAGATGGGGTATTGGGTAAGCAAACACCAAGAATCAGGTCAATTTTCTGTTCAACGGAGCATTCTAGAGGCATCCTTATGGGTTGGGTGAACACATCTACAAATCCTTGGAGTAGAGTAACCATTTCATGTTCGACCAAATTGGTGAGGTTGTCTGGCTTGACAGGGTAAAGAAAGAAAAAATATATACATTGGTTTAAGTTGAATCTCTTAATGGGAGATTTTCCAATACAAGGTTGTGTTGATGTGCTAGTTGAGGATTTGAGCACATAGGTGTGACCATCGTGATGCAAATGGTATTGGTGATGATATTTAGCATGATTAACAAAATTTTGGGCTTCTTGGTATGGAATTATCAGTAACTAATAAGAACAGTCGAGAGATGAAACATCGCATACCATAGTATCACGGAAAGGGACAATAGAAAAAGGTTAAAACCCATCATTGGGAGGTGGTAAGATGAAGAATGTCATTTTGGACCGAATCAAGCATATAAGGGTGTGGGTGTGGACTGGTTGGAAGGAAAAGGCCTTGAACCAAGTCCCGTGCCACAATATTCTTTTGACTCCCATTGTCGATAATAAGAGTAGCTAACTCGTTTTTTTTTTACAATTATGGGTAAATAGAGGTGTGTTTCTCATTAGTAGTCATAAGGATGAGAGAGGGGTCCACTTCGGTAGGGTTGTTGATAGAAACAAATGCAAGAGGGGTAGTGGCATTTGGTTTCTAGATATTTGTTAGAAGAGTCTTGTTAGGGCATAGATTATTTATCACTTTACAATTTGCAGAAGCATGTGAGTTGTTCTTATGAAATGTACGCAGGGGGGTATTGTGAGGTGTGAGGGGTGAGGAAAAGGCTACATTAGAAGAACCAAAGGGAGATGGACAATTTTTGGATTGAAGAGATCGTATTCGAGGAACCACTTTGTGTTCCACAGTCAGAGCCGAAATAAGTTCCTTTCCCAATGAAGTACTATCAAACAACTAAACTTCTCTGCGAAAAATCATTAGCAACTAGAAATAACTTTTATAATAGGTACTTCTTCTGGATCAGATATATGGAGTTGAATGGGGAACTTACTGAAGACATAAATCTAAACTTGCACTGACTGATTTGTTAGTTCTCGAAGCTATAACCATTTGGCAAGGATATTTTGGATATCTCATGGGGGATAGAAGTCTTAAGGCCTAGAAAAAGTTATCCCAAGATGTGATAAGTGTTGATCTAGCCTCTATTGGTTCTCCAAGTTCGAATTCCAAGGAAAAATTCCCAAGATGTGTATCCCACCATTTTTTTGTTGGGCCTTCAAATTGTAGTCCAGTGATTTGAAGTTTCATTTCCTTTTTCATCATTGGACATTTCATGAAATAGTTGGAGAGACTACGGAGCCAAGAACTAAGAGCCTCACCATTAATTTGGCCTGATAATTTGAGAATTTGAAAGTGTGTATCAAGATGAAATTTCCCTATAGGGTGTCGTTTTTACTGCAACGTAATCTTCTCTTGAAGAGGCATCGCTAAGTTATGGACTAGGGAGTTCATAGTTGAGGGAATGGGAGGCACAACTTTCATCTATCGAATCGATTGAAATCTATGAGCCTAAAAAAATGTATTTGAAGAGGTGGATGGATTCCAAGATCTTATGAAATGATTCCAATTGATCTACCTAAAAATTTGAAAACTGATATAGAGAATCACATAACAAAGAAAAGAGGATGACAAAACAACTATGGAAACAACATCATCATTTATTATGAGGGAGAGATGATAATTTTATATAAAATGCAAACATTCTCCTTATTTTTAATTTGTAATTATAAAATATATTTCATAAAAATAAAATACATTATTAGATAAATAAAATACATTGATATGTTTCCTTCCTTCCTAGTTTTTCAGATGTTACAGACTTTTCTACTTGTAGATGTTTTCAAGGACAGTAGTGCAATTTTTATTGGTTTCCAAATCAGTTAGATGTTTCTGATTTGTGTGCATGTCTTGGTTTCCCAATCAAGACCATACATAGGGCTTCATCATATAGCATCAACATAGCTCAGTATCTCAGCCATATCCCTAACTATCTACATAATATCTAGATGAATATCTCCATAAAATTCTCAGTTGATTTGATATTATCTCCATCCCTAGCCTCTCTCTTTGTACTCATATTTGATACATAAAAATACATTTTTTGCAGACTCTACTTTCATTAATATATTATAATAATTTCATTTATCAAAATTATGAATTATTCTTTCATTCTTCAAGGTGAAAATTTTTGTTTCTTGAAATTTATTCTGTTTTCGCCATTTTTTGTTACAACCCAAGAAAAATATTTCTTTTCCTGCTTTCCTCCATTTACTTTTGTGATATTAAAGTAGGTTGAGGCAATATTCTCTTATGAACCAAAAAAAGATATATGGTTCCTACATAAACTCCAATGACAGACACATGTGTATCCCTATTCCTTGTTTCAATATAATTAGAAAATTACATAGCTTCCATAACATTTTTAGAATATTTTACGAAATGATTGTGCTTAATTTCTTCCTTTAATCCACCCATGTAATCTTGAAACAAATAGTCACCACTTATGTTATGCACTCATGTGGCCAATAATTGAAATTATAAATTATAATCTTCAATATCAACTAAGTGCTTAGTTGTTTTCAATTGAAAAGAGTAATGTTGTTCCCAAAATTTCTTTTATTGTTCACTTCTAACTCTCTTATAAAAAACCCCTTGAGTTATTATAATAATGAAGGTTTATTTCAATTACACATTAATACCATTGATAGGGTTTAATATCAATGCATAAAGTCAATATGTAAATCCTTTGCTTATCATCTAAAATGTTTAATTCAATATGTTGTTCTATTTGGTTCACCTATGTGATGACCTTTCTCTGGTAAATTTATTTATTAAACTCTTGAAAGGTTTATACCTTTTGGAGACAATCCATAAGTAACTCAATTATTCAACACCTAACAATTGCCTATTATTGGAAATTTGTTCAAGATGGACACTACCTTTATTTTTGCAAGGCCCTTAAGTCACAATATCAAATTTGGGGATCATCTCATCTAGCACTTGTATGAAAATATTCTCCAATTGTTCCATATTCTTCTCCATTTCTTCCACATGTGCATACATCTTTCTTTCCAACTATTCTATAGTCTTTCCCACATTTCATTCTATTTATATTAGTGTATTTATGAAATATTTCTTTTCCATTGACATATCATTCAGTTTGTTAATTTGGTTTTCTAATTTGGACAATTTTTTTTAACTCTTTGTTTTCCTCATGAGTCATGAATGGGAATTTTATAGGTTTGACTGGTGAACTAACATTGTTATAACCCCTTAGAGCTATGACAAGCTACTAGGTCCTTAGGAAAATGGATTGTGGGGTATTATATATATTTCCTATATATGTACATTAAACAATAGTACATAGGCTAATATCTCAAGGAATTAACTAAGGAGGATTAATCATTTCCTTAGCCATACTAATAGACTATGAAGGTATGATAAGATAGTATCCTTAGGAGCTATTCTCAAATGTAATATAGTAACAAGATATCCAATTAGCTTATTTAAAGTTGGTTTATGGTATACCTAGGGAAATTTTATATGTGGAAAGGTACAAGGAATTCAGATTCAATATATAGGTAATCTTTGATGTAATCCTACTCGAAGGGGTACTAATAGTGGTTAGAGAGGTTTTTGTAGTTCTTACATGTATTATTTTCTCACTACATTATTACTTGTTGAACAATAAATTAATATGTTATATAAAGACATCATAACACATCTCTAAAAAATATTGAAACATGAACTTTCTAACCCTTAAAAAATATCTTATAATAACAAAAAAAAATTGTAAGATAGATTTTGAGACTATTATTATCCAAATTAAGAATTAGCATTACTTTTCTAGATGTATTATTATTGGTGTCTATTGTCCTGTCAAAATGTATACCAAATTTGTGTTACACACTACAAACACTAATCCAAACAATGCACCAATGGTTTACCTTTATTTTGATATATCTCTAAACTTGAACCCTTTTGAGTCCAAAAATTTGACAAAATTTTGACCCATAGTACTCTGTATCACTTATTATACTCTTGAGCATTTCACTATTCGAAACTTTATTGAAAAAAATTATATATATAATTTATAAAATCTTTTTAAAATTTGATTTCAAGGTTAACTATAAATCCTAATTCCATAGAGTATATGCATTAAAATATAAAGAACTAGAATCTATAATTTTTCCCATACATTATGATATTTCTACTTAGACTCCATAAATATTAACTCTATGGAATTTTGTATAAAATAACTATAAGTAGAGTTTAAATACCACTAATTTAACATTGTTTCCAAGATCAGATAAAAACCTTATTTTTCATTGATTATATCTCCAAAATTATAACAAATCATAAGCTAAAAAAATCCACTCATACTATGATATCTATAATTAGTCTTCACAAAATGTTACCATATCAAACTTCCTATAAGTATAGTTATTATAAATATTCAAAATTACGTCTAAATCTTTTTGGATTAATCAAAAACCCTATATTCTATAAAATAGGTCTAAAAATGTATAATAAATACAAATTTAAAATTTTAATCATATATTGATATTTCAACTTAATTTTTTTTTCATAAAAAAATTCCTATATAAAATTTAAGGTCGGAGGACAAATTCTGTTTGAGCCTAGACGTTTATTTAAGTGAGGGACTTATTTCAAGATCCGTATTAAATTTATATAGAAACAAATTTTAAAAGAAAATATTTTAATGTTATATATACAAAAATTTCTAATATCTATTATGAATAAAATATTTTAATATGAGTTAATATTGATCTACTTAAAATATATATATCATTAAAAAATACAATTTAAACAATTAAATATTACACATTATTTTTTTCACTGTAAAATAAGTTTGCATCTGAAGAAATTTGATCACTCCTATCTCATATTAGATCCTTGCTTAAAATAGATCTATGTTAGTTATAATAAAAATTCTTATATATCTTAATATTGGAGGATAAATTCTAAAATATTATATAAAAAACATTTTACAATAATTCCAATTAAAAAAAATTAAGAAATGATATATATGAATAATTTTTAATTTAGATAAGAAATAAAGGTCCGTGACGTTAGCTAAACAATATAGTTATAACTAATAAGTTAATAATTAGGGCAACCATATATATTCAATTATGAAAAATTTACTACTACATTGACATCAACATTCTTAATTTATAAATAAGATTTGTTTCAATACCATGAACCAATACTATAATCATTAATGTCAGATACCAAGAAAACCACAATTCATTTTATTTGACAGTTGTAATTATGATTTTTTGATTTTTTTCAATTAATTAATTTAATTAAAAAAAAAAAAACATAACCATTTTCTAAATAAATCTTAATATTTCAACATTTAATAATCAATATAGTACTAAAATTATTTTAAAATATTCTATAAAAGTTTAATCCCTCCCATCCCCCGATAGTTATTAATAATTAAATTAAAATCATTAAAAACTCTATTTCTAAATAAACACAGCTATTAACATTTATTAAAAAAATTCCATATTACTCCTAAAAACTAGAGACCAAACTGAATTTTGTCATTTTAGCGCTAGAAACTAGACACTAAACTATCGTATAAGAGGCAATTGTGCTTTAACCAAATAGTTACATTGCCTGATTCACCTTCACAGTGAAACTCGAACGGTCTACTTCGCATTGCAGGAATTGCTGTTCCTTGCCTTCTTTAATGGGAATGTTTTGCATGATGAAGACTTTACGGAGGCAATTGATAGGTATTCTGCCTATGAATATTAGTATAACTTATTATTACCGCATTGACTTCATTGGGTTGAAAATCTACACATTCTTGCAATCATGTGACCTTGACCCTGATAAAATTTACAGATTGTTGCTATCAAATGACCTTGACCCTCATAAAATTTACAGATTCGACATCTGATCAACTTCGATGCGCCATTAAATTGCGGGTGCTATGAATGGCCTGCGGCATGGATGTGGCGGGCATGACTGATGGGATGTCTTCTCATGTAAGCCCACACAATCCTCCACATCATGAGTAGTATAAGCTCCACCATAAACAGATTCAGTCAAAACAGCTGAGTTTAAATAAGAATGAGTAGTGTTCCACCGAGTTAATCCAGAAGGTGCCGTGAACAAAGAATTGTCGATCACGATTTCATTCTCATTTTCATTAATGACATCGACATCATTTTCAATTTTCCATTTCGATGAGTCGCTGATGTCATCCAGAGCGGGAATATTGTCCGTACACCCTAGAGTTTTATGAGGAGCTTCATGAGCTGACAATGTAGTCCACAACTCTATTACGTGATCTCTTCTTGATGCTTGCTAAGTTGGAAATAAAAAGGGTTGACAGAAGCCCTCAATTGTTTGAGTACATATAGAATCAATCGAGTGCTGACAATAACAAACTAGCTGGTTCGTCGTGGAGACTGGATCAATGGGGAGCACATTATTTTGCAACTTTACTGGTTCAGACTTTAAATCCTGACACGAGAGTCAGGATTTAAAGTACTGATTTTTTGGACTGAACCCTAAATGAATGGATCCATAAATGACTGGTGCCTTTCATGTATCTCGTCCAACCGCTTCCCAGACTGAAACCACTTTTGCTCATCATGTGCATAAACAATCGGCTTGCTATTTGTTCTTGTTCTAGGCGTTGGATTGCGTGGAGGCCGTGGAGTTGGAGCCGACGTGGAGATTCCTTTTGATGCAAGAGTTCCAATAATTATTGATCTCATTGTCCGTACGCCCAGGCAAAGGCGCAGCAATTTGAGACCACCTGTGTGGTCAATGCCATAAATTCCGTAAGTCCATTAACCGAGGTGAAAAATCTCTACGAGAGAAATCAGAGAACAGAAGAGGACCGATTTAGGAAAAGAAAATAACGTAAACCTGTTACCGAGGATGGACTGTAATGGTATGATCAATTGTTTTTCTTGGAGTGAAATTCCAACTCGTTTAAAGACCGGCCTTAAGTAGTTAATCCATCTCGGCATGCAGCTCTTTCCGTTTATATATACGGTAGGACAAAGTTGAGAAACATTGATAAATCTGGTCGATTTTAAAAGCTTTTAAAACTATATAATGATTCACCATATTTTTATAAAGAAATTTGAAGTTCTAATAATTTCATTTTTATCTTTGAAAGTTTTATGATGTACCAATTGGGTGAAATTTTTTTTTAGAAAAATAGACATTAGCCAATTTCGTTTTAAAAATTAAATAGAGATTGATTATAAAAATATTAGCCCTTACAATTTTCGGAATACTAATGCCTATAACAAGCTTCTTTTCCTATAATAAGCTTCGTTCCAACCCTGTGGGCTGAATTATCAGCATTTTAAAAAATATGCATTAAACAAAAAGTCTGCCTGTCATTACATTCGACGACCAAGTGTAGACGAGCGACAGTAGGTTAAAAGAAAAATTATATGTAATTTTTCTACAGCATCCTCATATTCCTTGCGATTCCTTGCGGGAGGGTGTGAAGAGCGTGAGGAGAATAAAAGAAAGCATACCCTTGATCTAACGGGCATAAACATGGGATAAAAAGAGCAAGCATTTCTTGATTATTTTAAAGTTCCTAATTATATAGATCAAGATTATGATGTCTCAAGACAATCTTAGTATTCTTCCATAGATTTCCCTTTAAAAGGAACATTGCAGTTGTGTTTAAATTGGCCTAGGTTGTTCCATATTTCAATGGGGTTCAAATGAATTGAAAAGACTAGAACTGAAATAAAAGTAGTGTAGTGGTTGTGTTGGTGTACATGCGATGTGTATTTTTCTTTATATGCACATAGTTAGTTTTAATTAGCTTTAGTTCAATTCTAGATATTGTATGTGATGTGCATTTGTCTTTAGCTAATTAACTCTAATGCTTACATGCGATGTGTACTTGTCGTTAGTTAGTGAACTCTAGTGCTTGCATGTGGTGATTGTGCACATTAGCAGAACAAAAGGCACACCTAACTTCAGTTAGCTTTAATTATCCATAGTTATTGCATGTAAAACTAAGCTTAACTTAGTTTCTTTTATGTGTTTATTCTAAAACTAATACTGATGAATTAATTTCATTCTCAATTCAAATTTTCTTTTTCAATTCTCACAAGTTTGTGCAATTATTCGTTAGCTATATCCATATTTGTGCTCTAATAATTTTACATGGTATCAGAGCATGGACCCATGTTCCATTCCCCCGAGTTGTGCTTGAGGGGGTGTGTTGATTCGCCTGAGCTGTGTTTGAGGGAGGGTGTTGGAGTAATCACCACACCTCTATGGAATCCATAATTCCCACTATGGAGATTGTAGTTACCGGTTTGGAAGTTTACCAATACGTGTGGGTTTTGGTGTAACAACAAACCTCTTCATAGTATTAGAGCTATAAGTGTTTGGAGAAGTTGCACGAAAATATTTTTGGCAAGTTTGAACAAAAAATAATAGGAAATTTGCTCGAAGATTTGATTTGCAAATCAATATCGGAGAACAACCGCAATTGTCGCTGGCGACTACAATGTGAAAAAGAAGGAGTTCCCATCTTCTGGGCCGATTCTTACTCGTATAACTACTTCCAATGGAAGCCGTAGATTTTTCTTCACCTTAGAGGAAAAGGCTTGTATCCTATAGTTATGAATATGGAAGATGAACCCAATTCTCGCCGTGTGAAACATCAAAATACGTCAACATGATGGACGAGGCTTTTTTGGTCTTCTATTGTTTTCAATATCTTTCAACATCACCGCATTTCCATGTGGACACATGCAACACTCGAATCAGTGCTTTGGACAATCTTGGAGAATTTATTTGGAGAGAAGGATGAGATGCGGTCTCATACATTCGTGAAAATGAGTTAAATTCCATAGATCCAAATAGATTTGAGAACATTCGAGATTTCTTTACAAAATATAAATCATCGCTACAACTACATGATTGCGGATCGATAAATCAAAATAATAAGCAGTCAATTTTATCCTTTCTTATTTTTTCGAATTAGGCCCCGAATATGTTAGTTTTCATTTCCATATTTGATACGCTAGACTTGCAACTCAAGGAAAAATGTAAAATGCCCAACTTTGATGCATTTATCGAGTCTCTTATTTCAGGAGTAGGATAAGCTCATAAAAATGGGTTCATTAAAAGCTCTCCAAATGCACATGCACTTGCCATGCATGAGAAAGGATAGCTCCACATGAAAAACCAACAAGAAATACAAAGGCAAAGGAAAGCCAAGAAATCTCAGATCCAGAGAGAGGGAGGAAATCCAAAAACCTCAGACGATTCTTCCAGCTCCAAAGGTAATAAGGGAAAGAAAGGAAAATTCAAGTGTCCTTATTGTAATATAGGTTATCATCTAGAATCTTCTTTCATGCAGAAGAATATTTATACGATGACAAAGACTCTTCAACAAAATAACCTTGGTCATCACATTCTAGAAAGTGCTAAGAAGAAGGCAGAGGAAAATCCATCAGATACAATGGGTAATGGGCATGCTTTGAATGCTCTTCATTCTACACCACAAGAATGGATCATCGATTTAGGAGCTTCACATCATATGGCTTCTTTAAAGCAATCATTTTCTTCTATAGATGCATAATCAAGACTTCTATTCTCACGTGGGACAATTCTCGCAGCTTGTAGGAACTCGATAAGGAAGAGTACAACTCGAAGACGAAGTTTTGAGAATGTCTCTTCATATTCCAAGGCTTTTTGTGAATATTCTTTTCAGAGGTATCAAATGACACACACAAGTACTCGAAAGGAAAGTGGAATTTAAATCGATTACATGAGAATTTATGACATGCAAACCAATTTGAATATTGCATCTTGCAAGGTAAATGATCAATGGCGTATGTATACATCTTTTGATTTTGTTCCTCAATCAGATTCTATTTTGCTACTTACGCATGCAAATGAAGAAATATGATTTGGCACGAGAAATTTGGGCACTTGAATTTCGGATATATGCAACAACTTAGCAAGCAAGGGATGGTCAAAGGATTTCCAACCATTGAATTTAAAATGGTGTTTGTAATGGATGTGCTCTTGGAAAACATCCAGAAGACAAGTTCGAGAAGGGGCATGCATGGAGATGTTCTTCACCTTTTGAACTTGTACATAGCAATCTCATTGGTCCATTTACAGTGCTTTCAATGAGAAAATCAAGATATGTGTTGTCATTTATAGATGATTACATGATATTCACTTGGGTTTACTTCATAAAAATTAAGTGGGAAGTTTTTCAACATATAAATATTTTCAAAGCGCATGCAAAAATTCAGTGTGGAAAATGCAACAAGATACTTCACAGAGATAATAGGACGGAATATGTCAACAAATATATCAATAATATTTGTAATGAAGCAGGCATACAGTTGCAACATATACTTCCTTACACTCCACAGTAAAATAGGGTGGCCGAAAGGAAGATTTGATCTTTGAAAGAGATGGCCAATTGCATGTTGCATGCAATATCTCTTTCGTAAAAATTATGGGTTGAAGTTATCAATTGTGCCTCATACTTCCAAAATAGATCTACTCATAAATATGTTACTAGAAAAAGACCAAAACATGCAACATGAAGTCATTCATTTCCACATTTTTCGATCTCGAGCATGGGCCCACATTGCTACACGGAAGAGAAAGGCTTTAGAGCCTCAAAGTAAAGCATGCATGTTTGATGGATATTTTGATGAAGTCAAAGGGTACATATTGCTTCGATATCAACACTAAAGAGATCTTTATTGAAATGAGTGTAAAGTTTGACTAAGATATTTTTCATCACCAACGGATGAACTTGTTACCAAGTTTCCATCACCACTCATTGATGAGTATGAATATGAAACTTTAGATTACAATTATAATGAAGATGAGCCTTTTCTTATGGCATCGTTGACCACCAGTTGTTGAACATCAAGATCATACTTCCTCATGTTGTTCGAAAGATTCTTGACCGCCCTAAACACAAAAATGGTGTAGCATGAGTGATTTCCCTTAATGATCCTGCCTCTATACCTCCAGCCTGAGGAAGATCCACAAGAACTCTATGGAGCTATGGAGCCATGCATGACCTTGCATGCTTATATGGTGCATACATTTGATCCATAGACTAATGCAAAAGAAATTAGGCATCCCGAATGGGAAGCGGAATGGATGATGAATATAACTCTCTCATTGAGAACTCAGACTTGGGATTTGGTTATGCTACGTTCCAATCGTAAACTTGTGAGGTGAAAGTGGGTTTACGGGACCAGGAAAGAAACAAATTTCCAAGTTAGTCAATATAAGGCATGATTGCTAGCAAAAAGATTTTCAAAAAGTACGTGGTGTTGACTATGATGAGACTTTTTCTCTCGTGGTGGAAAATGGATTCTTCTCCAGCTCTCTCCATTGCGTAGCAAGACAATGGGAGGTGATCACATGGATGTGAAGAATGTCTTTCTTCACGATCTCGAGGAGGAAATATACATGGAGAAGCCATAGGAATACATGCACAATTTCATCATGGTATGCAAAGTAAAGAAGTTCAT
The DNA here is from genome assembly GCA_034641835.2 of Pinus albicaulis. Classification (NCBI taxonomy): domain Eukaryota; kingdom Viridiplantae; phylum Streptophyta; class Pinopsida; order Pinales; family Pinaceae; genus Pinus; species Pinus albicaulis. Next base: position 694,801,084 of record CM076576.1, on the reverse strand, counting down.
ATATGGCCCAAGCAGCACCTAGAGCATATATTCAAAGATGGATTCTTATTTGTTATCTCAAAATTTTCTATGCTGCAAATTTGATTCCAATGTTTATTTTTTTGAAGAAAACGACTCCTTGTTGATGATAGTACTCTACGAGATGATATTTTGATAAGAGGTAGTTTATCTTCCGTCATTTTTGGGAGATTAAAACTCATTGCATAAGCGGTTTTCTATGATAGAGATGGGCTTGCTAAATTTATTCCTTGGACTAGAGATCAAACAAAGTGGTTCTGGGATTACCATTTCTCAACCAAAGTATGCTAGATAACTTTTGACACTATTTCACATGTGTGACTGTAAGCCAAAGAAACTCACACCTTTCTTATCGGGGATATAACTTGAGAATGGGAAATACACATCATTGGTTGATCTCACATTGTGGGAAGTCTATTTATCTCACTCACTCCCTATCCCGATCTCTCATATGTCGTAGGAGAATTTTTCAGATACATGCAAGAGGCACATGAGTTAAATTAGAACGCCGCAAAGCGCATTGTCTCGATATGTCTAGGGGACAATCACCTATGGGATTCATTATGCAACAAATTGTTCTTTAGATCTCATTGGGTTCACGTGCTTTCGCATTGCTGGCGAAAACATTGATCACAAGTGCACCTCGATTATGTACTTATTTTGGGATCCCACCTAATTTGTTGGTCAAGCAAGAAGCATGCTCCATTTATTTATGATTAGTAGAGGTAGAGTATAGAGGATCAATGAATGCCACTATTAAGGCCATTTGGCTACACCATTTCCTATCCGAGATTGGGATTAGTGTTCATCTTCCAACTATCATCCATGTGATAATCAAAGTACGCTAAATTTTTTGCAGAGATCCGGTAGAGGCGGCGTGGACCAAAGACATCGAGATCTAGATGCGCTTCATTATAGAACTCATTCTTGATGGGATCATTGATCTTCAGGTCTCTCTCCTTGTTCCGAGTAAGCCGCTCATATCTTCACCAAGACTTTCACTGAAAAAAAGTTTTGATTCGTGCGAGATCATCTCGAGGTGAAGGACATGACTTCCTAGAATTTGTCTTTTCTCTACTTTTCTATGCATTGTATATGGGCACCTAAAATGGTCGTGTTGTTAGGACTCATTCATTTTGCATCACACTCACCTAAGTTATGCTTAAGTGTTGGTGTACATGCACATATATGAGCTTTAGTTCACTCTAGATATTTGTATGAGATGTGCACTCTGTCTTTAGCTAGTTAACTCGAGGTGTTGTACATGCACATAGTTAGCCTTAATTAGCTGATAGTTCAACTTTAGATATTGCATGCGATGTGCACTTGTCTTTAGCTAAGTTAACTCCAGTGCTTCCATGCGATGTGCACTTTTATTTTAGTTACTTAACTTTAGTGCTCGCATGTCTGCATGCACACTAATAGAACATAAAGCACACTTTGCGTCAGTTAGCTTTAATTATCCATAGTTATTGCATGTACAACTAAGGTTTACTCAATTTCTTTTATGTATTGATTCTAAAACTAATATTCATGAATTAATTTCATTCTAAATTCAAATTTTATTTTTCAATTCTCACAAGTTTGTACAATTATTATTTAGCTAGATCCGTATTTTTTCTCTAATAATTTTAGAGGCTACTGCTTTAATCTCTTACCAGCGTGTCTGGCAATAGAGCTCCAGGAGCAAAGCAACCCGTGAGGTCGTTCTTCATGATATAATTAATGAGTCCTAACAATTGCACTTTCTGTGAGTTTTTGGATTTTTTGGTGCCTTTCGTAATCAATGAGAAGTTCAGAACGCCAAGGATTCATGTGGGCTTTTTGGAACTCAGGTGGTCACAAGCTTTTTCAATAAAAGCATAAAAAGAGACTGCAAACCTAGTAAGCATGGAGCCCACTGTTCTGCATGATTCAGTCGATTTGCATGTGTATGACTGTTAGCTACTTTCTTACGGCAACGAAATTCACCAAATTTTATTCTCGAATAACTCAAATTTCTACTAACCCAAGAGTTTATACTATATTATCACATGACAGTCAAAGCCAAATAAGTGACACCAAAAAAAGTTAGCTATTAAAAAAAATTTATAACAGATATTTGATTGGATATTATATCTAATCATAAACAATTAATTATCGTACAGATAGGTGTAATCCAAAGTCTTAAATGACCAAAATATTAAAATAAAAGTAAGAAAAGTAAGGTAGAAGTCTTTGAAAACTATTCTGGTAAAATGAAATATAAAATGTATAATTATAAAATTAAAAACAGATTACTAAAAATTTATCTTAATTTTTATCATTTAAAAATTGAGGCAAAGTGATTTTCAAGTTTTAAACTATATAAATCCATCAATATATAGTTTTAATTTTTCACATTATATATTCAACAAATAGGTCATAATAATTTTTTGTCTCCACCCGTCAAATATTATTTAAAACAATTATTAGTTTTATTTTAATATATTTGTTTATTTTGAATTCATGAAGTTACTGATAATTTGATTTATCACCACTACACTTATAGGTGTGATGGCTCCACCTTTTAAGATGGTACAAGGCGTAATTTTTACATTCTTATATATAAATAAATTTATCTAATTATATAAATTATTTTCTATTCAAAATAATTTATATATTAAAAATAATTTCTTTACAATTAAAACTATTTGAGGTCAATAGAGTCACCATACCAAAAATCAATTTCCAACCAGTGATGTCAACTCTATTTTTTGAGGCATTCATACCTTCAAATCATGTTTACTATCAAACTCTTGGCTTAGTAGAACTATGTTCCAACACTATGTATTCGTTGATAAATTAATGTGTTACTCAACCCCTTAGATGTATAGAATTCCAACTCCCCAAATAATGTATTTATTCAGGACATAGATAGATATTAAAATATGAATTGTCAATTATAGGCAAAATTCTATTTCCAATCGTCATTGCATGCACACCACTTAAAAGTAATTATTCCAAGTAGCACCTAGAGTTCATTAGCTAATTATAATTTCCATTATTGCAATGTGACTTCATAAAACTTAATACTATCTAGGTATATTATTTCCATACATTCCAAATTGAGGTTGAGTTGGAAAAAGATCTTGCTATAGAATATGTACACAATAGTCAATTTAACAAATGAATTAGGTGCTATAGGTAAATGTCTATGTTAATGAGGAAAATAAGACACCAAAAAATAGAGAACTAGGCATATTGTTGCATACACTTGTAATAAAAATTAATTGAAGTGTTATGGGCTCCATCCAAAGGTTCTTCTCAATTGAATCTTTATATCCAAATCAATTTTGTGAAAAAATTTCGAAAACAAGTTGATGAATGAAAATGTATCAACCTATGATTATGTAGATCATTCAAATCACAAGAATGTTTCTCCATGGGATAGACCCATTCTTCCCACAACTACTGCATGATGGATTAACGTATCTCAATCATAATTCTTTTCTTTCCTCCAAGAAGTAATTATTTAGGATTATGAGATAAAATAAAACAAAATTAAACCAAGTGATATGACTCTCAATGTTTATACATGGAAATAAAATTAAAAAAATTAATCATTATATGGTCCATTCAAAATGTATGCCCATTTTCTTCTTTTGGATCCAAATCAATTTTAGTGATAACAATGCCAAAAATAATTATTAAAGGAATGATGAGGAAACTACTTCATGATGTATGTAAAATTGTTTTGTGAAATTCATCGTAATGCTTCTCCATGGGAGAGAACCATTCTTTTCATGCCTACTTGTCGGTGGATTAACATTTCCAATGTCATTGATTATGTTTCCTCCAATTAGTTATCTCATCAAGCTAAACCTATTTCCTATTTGGATGTATTCTCTAAAAGCTGGGTAGTTCATTTCTTAGATGGAAGTATCCTCCTAACACTCGAATAAAAAAATCTCCCAAATTATCACCGTTGATTCTTCTTAGTCACTGAAACATTTTCCAAGCAAGAGTGAGTTCCTTTCTCTTGTAATTTGTGAAACATTATTTCCAAATATTCTAAGCAATATGCTAGCCATTTTGCATACTTATCTTCGAGCTCCATTTCTAATACGGGAATAACTCGACAGAGGGCTCATATTACATAGGTTAATGAAATAATCACCATCACATTTTGTCAAGAATTTGGAAGAAATAGCATAGGTTCTAATATAGGGGAATAAATCATGTCGCTCTTTGAGCTCCAAATTAATACATGATTAGGTATTTTTCAGGAATATATCCCTCTCTTCAATTTACATCATTGTGGGTGGATAAAAACTAACACCTCCCGATCAAAGGGAAGCTTTATCTTTCCTTTTGTAGTAACATATTTGTTTTTTCTCTCTTGGAGAAGTGAATACATGTGATGTTATTTTCTGCAAAGAATCAAAATTATATGGATCTCAAGGTTGTACTTAAATCACTCAACTCTTGATTTCAATCCTAAGAATGATATTTTATTAGAAATCCTTGTCGTTGTCACACTTTCTCATCCTTTTCCCTACACTATTGAGACAAGAAAATGATAAAAAATAGAGGTAATAGTTTAGGAAAATACATTGAAATGTCAAAGGCACAAGATGGTCTCCTTGCAGCTTAAACGCTCTTAGCAAATTTATGAGAGGAAGTGGAAGTCATGATAGATAATGAGACATACATCTAACGAGTCGGAATATGACCACCTACCTTTTAAATGAAAAGTATGTCATGAGTATGACTAAACTTTTCAAAACATTTCTTGAACCTACTATAATTAAAGAAAACCCCTAAGAAAGGAGACAAACGGATATAACCTCATCAAGAATCCCTCAATCATTATCTCAATGATGTTGTTTTTCCTTCCCCACCCAAGACATCTAACTTAAACCCCCACATGGACACCCCTTTGCATTCAAGTAATAATCAAGGTGAAATACCCTATTTATTAAATTAGTATGATGTACTTTATCATATGAATAATTGAAATCCTATTATGATGATTGAAATTTTGATCTTGTATTATGAAAATTTCTCTAAAATTACACCATTAGAAGAAATTCCTATCCCCCTTATTTATATTTCCATCCTAGATCCAGACTCTAATGAATAGCTATTTCACCCCCCAAAGACTATCTACTTAATATTACAACTCTCCTTTTGATAATAGGCATCTTCATATGAAAGATTAGATTGGGAAACACAAAAGAAATCAATAATAATGAGGCATTACAAAAATGCTCATTGCAATCCTAACCAAGAGGAAAGGGTGGAACAAGTAGACAAGGACAAAGATTTGGACACCCAACCTATATGTTAAGGGAGTATACGATAGAAGCTTTATAGATTTAAGAAATACGGGTGGATCAATTCCTCTCTAGGGAGGAAGTTGTAAGAATCATAGTAAATAATGAAGTTCATATCCTAGAACTATAGAGGACCTAAGAAGCCATAGGAAAATATTCATTGTCTTAAACTCAACTAAGAAATAGAAAATCACAAAATCTTGCTACTCTAATAGTAATATATCATGAAGCTTTATGATGTTTCTGCAGGTACTCTAAGAAATCAACACTCTTTTTCTCTTTCGCATGTGATGTGATCAACCCATTGGTTGGTGGTCTCCAAATATCACATCCCCATCGAAAAACAAGAGTAACATCATCAATGTGTACATGCATATACTATAACAAGAGATGGGTGTATTGCTCAAGAACACTCTCGATACATTGAAGGAGTGTGCCTTTCAGGCATATGAAGTACTAGTGTTGGAGACTAGAAGTTTACTCTTGGTATTGGGGGGAAAAAGGAGGTCATTTGGGTTCATGACCACTTCCTAATGAGCACATGAAGGATATAATTTCCACCAATTATCTAATGGAGAACCAGCTAATATTGATATATAAGAATTGACAAATATGATGATAGGTCTATCATCATAGAGCGGTGGGTCTAGACGGGTTCCTAGTTCATAGCTCATTTTTGAAAGACCCAATATCAATTTTCATCTTTTAGATTAGAATAGGTTTTTTCATCATCTAATCCATTTTATTTGATTCAAACCCCCTTTTTACTCATGATCCTCCCTCCTTGGATGTAGTACCTAAAACCTAGATCTCTTAGGTGTTCGGATCTCCAGGCACGGGGAAACTTCCATTGGCTAAATTTCACAAATGGGTTTGTTTTCTATTATTATTCCTCGAGATATTTAGACTAAAGCCTTAAAAACTCGGGAAATGGAGAAATTTAGATCTAGCTAAGGGAAAAAAAAATAGGCTACAAGATCAATTGGGGAAATTTCAAAGTAGAATGGAGCGAGTAGGAATTATATAACTCACGTTGATTGAGGAAGATGAAACTTTGTCTCACCTATACGTATCATTAAGAGTCGAATAAGAATGACAATGAATAAAGTCAATAATCATAGGACTCAATGTATGGAATATGAACACTAAATATTTTCACTAAATATGCCAAGTCGCTTTCATGGCACAACAATCCCAAAGTCATCATATCTCCTCAAGGTGTATTTAAATAATTATGATAGGACTGTACCACCAACCTTCCATTACTTTGTTCAACTCTAGTAAGAAATGGGATCTTTGAACATAGAGGATGAAACAAAAGATTTAGGATATCCCACATATAATCACCAAAGGAAAAATAATGGTCTCAATGCATCTAATATCTAAGTAGGAAGTTTTATCTATATTTAATTACTTTGACCCTAACAAGGATCATAGCTTTTGAATGGATTTACAATGAAAATTATACATTAAGTGTTGACAAACAATAACATTCAATATGCTCTAGATAATTAAATTCATTCACAAGTATGGATGATATGGGTGACATTAACTCACAATTCCATCACTAGTCCTAAAATACGTTAGCCCATGTTTATTTACTCACTTTAGGACCATTTATTTGTGTGACATATGTTACAAAATCATATCTAAAAATTATTGCAAATCACCTAAAGCGTATCCTCCCAAGGTTCATTTTAGAGAACCACAGGGATTTCGATGGATTGAATCAAATTATTGACACCATGATTTTATCCTAGGAAGAAATTTACTCCAGATAGTCGATGAATATGATACAACTATAATAGCTTCCATTCGAAGTTATTCATATTTTTCTCGCTCTATTTAGAGTTAACCACTCGATATCATCTTGTAATACCAATCCTTATATATATCCATTGGTGTAGGATATTTGGAGGACTTTTATTGGGCCTTAGACTAATTTCACTGGGCTTCCCACTTTTTCGCTTTACATCTTAATGGTAGATTTCATAGGAAAGTAATTAAAGCATGAAAGGGAAAATGGAAATAAAATGGTTATTTTATTTTTAGAGTAATCAATCTCACTAATAATTCTCAATTCTGATGCATGATACATTTTTTATAGGTGGGATATTATATCATCATCACCTCAAGGTTCAAAGATCCTATATTGTTTCATCTTTTCACTTCAGGGTCTTGCTATGTTAAAAACTAAGATCTTTTGATCTTTGAAGAATAACGAAAATCCTTACACTACATAGGCATCCCCTACGTCTACTTTCGTAGAAGAATGACGAAAATCCTTACACTACATAGGCATCCCCCTCGCTTGCACTCTCCTTCTAGTCCTCTCCGTAGCATCACATTGTGACTAAAAATTAAGGCTAATCCCTATAATGGAATCTTAATGGATTAGCCTTTCTATTACCTTGTGCTTATCCATTCTATTCTTTCTACCCATCTATTTCCTAATTCAAAATCCTCTCGGTGCCTATTAGATTTCACCAAGACTTAGCTTAAGAGTCTCACGATTTCAATGGAAATGAGGAAAAACAAACATAAAATGATATGATATGGCTAAATGGATTTTTTTTACACTAAAAAAACAACATAGTTGACTAAGCATCAAGGATTTTCCCCTTATGAACCTAGCTTTAGGAGAAAACTTGTTGTGGATACTTCTATGTGGGGAAAATGACTAGTGAAGAAATCAATCCACCAAGAATTTTTGAAAGTGAACTTCATCAATTTATTGGGTAAATTCCCTATGATCAATGGTGGATCTCAACTATGGAAACTGCTCCATGTTGTTCTTCCCCTAATTAGATATAAAATCTTATGGGTTTTGGGCCCTAGTTAAAAAATTGATTTATGGAAAAATCGTATCATGGGAATCCCTCCACTCACACGTAACCTACTTATTCTCCCACTACAACATTGATTTGAAAATAAAAGGTATGTTTTTCATGTACGACATCTCAAATTTTTCCATTTCAAGATATTAGATGAGGTAGAACATTGGAAATATTTCACCCTTTCTCAACTCTACCTTTTCAATCCTCCTTTCATTTCTAAATGGTTGTGATCCAAGTCCCAAGGAAGATTACAATTCTAGAGGATGGGGGAATATTCCCTACACTATCAAGCAAGGATATGAACACCACCTATTTCCAAATGGTTTTCCTCCAAAATCAGTAATTTTGTCCGAGATCTAACGTGTAGATGGGATTCCAATTATATCTCAAAATTTTGCTAGATATTATTCCACAGCTAGAAGCTTACAACAAAAAAGTGAGAGAAAAGGGGTCATACGGAGGTCCCTCCATTTGTATGTTATATAGGGTTCAATCTAAAGAATTTTTTCCATATTTTCCTTGAATGTGAATTTTCAAATCAATTTGGCAATATTCAATGATGCTTTGGCCTTAAGTGATCCCTATTTAGACTTTATAAATCCTATATTTGATTATTGGATAAATTTATATTCAGAAAATTTTGATGGCAAGGCAATTTTTATAATTTTATGGAATTCCCTCCTAAAATTCATATGCTTGAAGGTTTAGCTAGATAAACATATAGGAATATACTTTCATAGTCATTAAGTAGAAATTGATACAAGTGCTAGATAACTTCTAGTATAACAGGTCTTCACAAGACAACTCAAAATCATCACTAAAAAATATCAAATTCCTTGAGGCATCATTTATTGAATTTCACTTAATTCCCCAAATTACAATTCCTTCCAAAAAGAAATCCTCCTTAGAAGCTGATTTTGAAAATTTATGATTTCCAACCGTGGTTTCTTAAACAATGAAAATAATTGAGAAAGCTGAAAAAGTAAAATGGAGTAGAGAATTGTTCATCTCAATATTATGAAATAGTTAAATAGGAATACATTGGAAACATCGGCAATAAAATGACGCGGAGTAAACCTGAAAGTAAAAGTAAAAGCTGCACTATGACACCTAGCAGACAAGAAATTAAATGTAATGAATCCTAAAGCGAACCTAACGGACAGTGACATTAATATCTCAACATCCCCTCCTAATCTCAAGCGATCAAAAAGTGGAGGCACTAACAATGCCTAATTTCTCTCTTTGAAATTCAAATACATTCTTTCCCAATGGCTTTGTGAAAATATCTGCAAGGCTGATCTTTGGAACCACAAAAAGAAAGTGTGATGTCCCCATCATTGACAAGTTCATGAATAAAATGAAAACGTGTATCAATGTGCATTCTCTTTTTGTGAAAAAGCGTGATTTTTTTATAAAGAGAAATTAGCGAATCGTTATCGCAGAAATTGGAGTTGGCTCCTTTCCGAATATTTGAAATGTCTTTCAATAATCTTCTCAAACATCTTGCTTGACAAGATGTTATATTTTCTACTACATATTCTGCCTCCGTAGAAGATATTGAAATGATTGATTGCTTTCTTGGATGCCTATGTAATCAGATTTGTTCCAAGATGAAAAACATACCTCGAGGTACTTTTGCGATCATCTAAAGTCCCCGCATAATCGTTGTCTATATAACATCGAAAGTGAACAATTTTCGAATGTGTATAAAAAAAACCATAGTCTATGGTCCACTTGCAATATACCTTAAGATCCTTTTTGCAACCTTCCAATGAATAAGATTTGGTGACTCCCTAAACCTCGGAGACAAAACTTGATGCAAAACATAATATCCGGTCTAGTTGTAGTTAGATACAACAAACTACAAACTAGGCTTTTTATACGATATGGGATCAACAAATGGTGCTACATCTTCTTTGTCGAGTTTGGTACCTTGGCAGTAGCTTGGTGTATCGAAATGATTTTCAATTGGTCATGCTGAACTTTTGAATGATATCGGTGGCATATTTTTGTTGACCAACAAAATGCCATTATTAGATTGGTGAATTTCAATTCCTAGGAAATATTTAATGACTCCTAGATCTATCATATCAAACTTTGCTTGCATTGCTTCTTTGAAATCTTTCTAACATCATATTTCCCGTATAAAGAAGATCATCTAAATAAAGGCATACAATAAGAATTTTACCTTCATGAGATTTGGTATCACAATGTAGGTTCATGGTCGCTTCGGAAAAAGCACTTTTGATAAGATCGATGTCGATATGCAGCTGTACCAAGCTCTTGGAGCTTGTTTCAAACCATATAAAGCTTTCTTCAATCTATATACTTTATGCTCTTGTCCTTTGACATCAAAACCTAGAGGTCTGCTCTACATAAAATTCTTCCCCGTAATATACCATTTAGGAAGGCGAGATTTTACATCAAGGCTCGATAAACTTTCTATTTGTGTTGAGTTGCTGTGGACAAAATGGTTTTGATGAGTGTCTAACCTTGCTACTTTTTGGAGAAAATGTTTCACCATAGTTGACACCAAAATTTTGTGAGAATCCTTTGGCAACCAACCTTGCCTTATGTTTCTCAACTTTTCCTTTTTCATTTAGCTTGGTCTTATATACCCATTTTACACCAATTTTTGTTTTGTCTCTTGGGAGATTATAGCTAATTCCCAAGTCTCATTTTTTCTCTATGGCAACAATTTCTTGGTTCATTGCTTCGACCCAATGCTTCTCTTTAACTTGCTTCTTCAAAATGAGTCGGTTTGAGTTGAAATGAATGCAAACATATTTTTTTGTTCGAGATTCATGCTCCTACGTTCATATATCTCTCTACGATACTTCTTGTTTTATGTCCCTCTTTCCCTGAAGATGTTTGATCAACACTGTTGAATCGCGTGCTTGATGATGTTCCATTTTCTAGAATGTTCTGGTTGTTCTTGAACCCTGCAATCTTGGAGACCTGTGGTGGATAAAATGGCTGATTTGAAATTTCATCTACATGGTCAAACCAAGATTTATTTTCGAAAAAATTTCACATCTCCGCCTATAATGAACTTTTGGTAATGGGGTTATAAATTCTGCGAGCTGATACTTCATCGTAACCTACAAATATGCATTTCTTACTTCCATCATCAAAAAAATTTCACGAGTTTTTTCGGGAACATGAGAAAAAGCTACCGATCCAAAGATTCTAAAGTGTGACACATTTACGTTGTTTCCATCCCATGCTTCCTCGTGTATTTTATCTTGTAGGATTTCGGATGTTGGAGATCTCGTTAAGAACATACATTGCTATTGACAACTCGCTTCAGCCCAATAGTTATTCGTCAACTTCTTCTCCCATAGCATGCATCTCGCCATGTTCATGATCGATCGATTCTTTCTTTTTTTCTACTCCATTTTGCTATGGAGTGTATCTAGTTGTGTACTCGCATTATGATACCTTGTTGTTGACAAAAATGTTTTGAATTCATTTGAGCCGTATTCTCCTCCTCTATCTGATTTGAGTACTTTCAAGAGTTTTCCCACTGTCGTTTTTACGTCATGTTTAAACTCAATCTAGAGAAGGTATCTGATTTTTTTAAATACACCCATATCTTCTTGCTAAAGTCATCAATAAATGTCAAAAAGTAGAAACTACCACCAATGGATAATGTCTACATTGGACCACATATGTCGGTATAGACAAGTGCCAAAGGCTCTTTCGCCCTTGAGGTTGATGAGGGAAAACTGTCTCTTTCATGCTTGGACAAGACACAAACTTCACAATTATGAGACTTTTTCACCGATAGCAGGTGAGACCAATGACTATAGAGTTATTTTGAAGCAGCGTGAGACTCTTGACCGGAACATGGCCATACAGAATGCCATAGATGAGTTTCATATATTCTTGATATATTGTGGACTAAAGATTGGTTGGTATTTTGACTTCCAAGGATCAATGGAAACATCCTACTCTTGGTCTTTTTCAACTTTTGCTATCAATCTTTTATGAGGAGTTTTGTCATATATATAGTATGTGTTCTTTTGAAACAATACATCATAGCCATGTTCCATTAATTGTCCTACACTAATGAGATTATGTTTGAGCAGAGGAAAATAATAAACATCGGGGATGTATTTGTTTTGATTCTCGCTTAGTAAGAATAGGAACGGTATCTTTTCCTTCAGCTATAATACTTGTACGATCTCCAAGTGTTATCTCCGATGTTTTGGAAGCATCTATAGAAGAAAGAAGTTTCTTGTTGCATGTCATGTGATTACTTTGCATCCGTCGTCGAGCAACCAAAGATCTTCACTCTGTTTTTTCTTCTAAGAGATGGCATGATAGAAACATGGTTCCCTGAGGATTCTCCTTCACCGTTGGAGAGATTGATATAGCCCGTGTGCTTGATATGATTGTTTCTTTCTACGATCATGTTCATAGTGGCCAAACTTCTTACGGTAGTAACATTGAACACTCGATCTGTTCCATTTCGATTTTGTGGAGGTCTCCATCGCTCTCGTTGCATGATGATGATCAGATCTTCCATTGCTCTCGGCCTCGCCTCGCTTGTTGCCACCTCTATATCCTCTGCCTCTGCTCTGCGCAAATGAGAGTTGTGTTTTGAAGGCTTGTTCTGTGGAGTCTTCGTCGGGTTGAGTCTTGTTTCGTGTGCAGAAAGTGATCCAATGAACTATTCTACCGAGAAAGTTTTAAAATCTTTGGATTCCAAAATGGTGTCACAATCATGTCATATTTCTTTGGTAGACTTCGAAGAACTTTTTTCAACAACTTTCCGATGCCGTTATGGTTTCGCCAATGAGTTTGATCTAATTGACTATTCCCATGACTTTGGTCATGAACTGATCCACATTCTCGGTGTCGTTGATCTTTAGAGTTTCAAACTCGGCTCTTAATGTCTACGGTCGTAACCGTCTTCTGATCGTATCATTTCCTTGATACGCAGACTTGCAAAATATCCCAACATTCTTTTTGTTGTATGTCGCACGCTTTATTTTGTCAAAAATAGAATCATCAATTGAATTTCTTTGTATCCAACATTTGCCTCTCGTGCTCCTTCTTTCTCGACTTCAATAGGCCGCATTTCTCTCGATTATTGGTCATGGCCGCCCATGCTTCTTGGCTCGGCTCTACATAAGTAATCGAAGCATGTCCCAACAATCTTGTACTTGTAAAAAAATCTTCATTCTCAAATTCCAAAATTCATAAATTTTGCCAATCAAATTTAATGTTTGTGGCAAAGAACTTGAAGAGGCCATATTTCTTCAAATGTGTCTTTTGTAAATCTCCTCTAAATTTTTTTAAATCTCTTTTAAAGACTTTTAAAAAAATCCCTTAAAAACCTTATTTTAAATTTTCTCCCAAAAAACAACTTTCTTTTAAAAAAAGACTTCACCTTCACCGCATGCTCTTTATAAAAACCTTTGAACAAATTTCAAGTATAAAAAAACTTAAATAAAAAACTTTCACTTTTTTTTTAAATCGATGCCTCTTATGTAAACCTTTGAAAATCACGTAAAAGGGTTTGACCATTTTTTTAAATCGATACCTCTTATGTAAAAATTTGAAAATCACGTAAAAAAGGCTTTCACCTTAACGCAGGTAAATCCAACGCAAATTTATATCTATATTGGCCCGAGAATATGATTTATATCTATATTTCCTTACTCGGTTACCTACAACAACCCATGGAGTCATTTATACCACGGTGTAAAATCCGTTATATTCACACCCAAGTGTCGTCTTTATTCATAGAACAACCCATGAAATAATTTTCAAGACTGAATTGGCTTAAAAAATAAAAAAAATTGATTTCCAATGCATCACGGGATGTCTATATTGACATTTACTGCTGTGATATTTTGTTCACCAAAACCTGTTGAAGTGTTCCGTTGAAAATGTTGACTAGGGCATGTCGAGGCACGAAGTATCTATTGCAGTTTTGTTCCTTTCACAATGGGAAATTGGGGAATGTGGAAGAAAATATCCACCGGCTGCAATCACAACGTCACACGCATTCGCTGGAGATCTCCTGTCACTTCATACTTCAAAATTATAGCACAATGAGGAGGTCATTACTGTTTTTCATTTTCTTTGTTAAATATCACATTACTCTTTGAAAAGTAATGGTGATGATTGATTCCATGGTACTTATTATTTTTGGGTCGAATTAATTTATACTATAACATTTCATGAAGTATTGTGTTTATCATATAACCATAGTAAGAAAACATATTTGCAATTCGAAGTGTTTAGTCTTTCTGGCAAAAAGTCGTAATCTGATTTGGAATTATAGATTACGAATTATAAATTTTGAGTTTTGATGAGAAAGAGTTTTAAGTCTTTCAAAAAGCACCCAAATTGTTAAATTAAAAAAAATAAAATAAAGAAAGTGTGAGTAGCCCATGTCAAACACTAGATGACAAAATTATTAGATCATACCGATTACTTGAAAGTCCTGATTTGCTGAAAAATCGTGATTATGTGAACAATGTGATAGTAAGTAAAACTTACCTATCATGGTAAATATTTTCACTATAAAAGTCCTCATTTACTTAAAAATCGTGATTATGTGAAAAATGTGATATTAAGTAAAAGTAACCTATCATAGTAAATATTTTCACGTGTTATAATGCAACCTAAGTATTCTTTGGAAGAAAACAACTTTTGGAAACCGCTTGTAATAATTGGAGTCGCCTATCGTGGCCATAAAATTGGTAGGACGATCAAAATAGAATTGTTAGGACGATAAAAAGCTACTAAGAATTCAAAAATATTATAGTAGTAGATGTTTGAATCATGTTTTTTATATTGGAAATGGATTCAACGCCATCAAAAACAAAAACTTATGAGGTACCAAAAATCTTAAAGTTTGATAGTTGTAACCCTGGATTTTACAAAAAATCCCTACCCTATTTTATCAATTTTTTTCCAAAATTTCTATGATTTTCAGGACAATTGCAAACTAGTTAAACTACGATGTCATAATTGAAGATATAAACCGAAATAACATATGGGAATTCCATGCCACTAGTGGTTCAAAAAAATTCCCTAATGGACCACGTAAAAAATTCTTTCTCCCTAACGACATCAAACATTTGGATGACAAACTCGGAGGTGACCAAAAAAGACGAAGCAACACCACAAGAGATGTGCGAACACAAGATTTGAGGTATGGGAGGAATGGAAAAACGAACAAAATATTTCACGTATGGGAGGAGTTGAAAAATGCGACCAGAGTGTGTTTTGGAACCCACAATTTATGCCAAAACGAGAGAAAAATATAGTGCAAAAACAAAATTCTTTAATCCTCTTCCATTTTGTGAACTAGTGGAAAAGATCATATTAAATGAAGCCTATCTGCTAGGATGAAGTCATATTCGATGGTTTCGATGTTTTAGTGCTATCGTAACCCATTTCGCATTGTCATTAAATAATGACAAAAATTGATAGGAGTATGTAATTTGTAGTAATTTGTATGTAATAAGTGGTTTTCTATGATATAGATGGGCTTGCTAAATTTTATTCCTTGGACTAGATATCAATTAGAGTGGTTATGGGATTACCATTTCTCAACCAAATTATGCTAGATATATTTTGACAGTATTTCACATGAGTGACTGTAAGCTGGAAACTACACCTTTCTTATCAGGGATATAACTTGAGAATGGGAAAGACACATCATTGGTTGATTGCACATTGTGGGAAGTCTTCTTTATCTCACTCACTCAAGTCCTGATCTCTCATATTTCATAGGAGAAGTTTCTAGATACATGCAGGAGGCACATGAGTTACATTAGAAAGCTAAAAAATGTATCCTTCGATATGTCCAGGGGACAATCACCTATGGGATTCATTATGCAACAAATTGTTCTTTAGATCTCATTGGGTTCATAGTTTCAGATTAGGTTGGCGAAAACATTGATCGCAAGTCCACCTCTGATTATGTACTTAGTTTGGGATTCGACCAAATTTGTTGGTCAAGCAAGAAGAATACTTCCATTTATTTGTGATTAGTAGAGGTAGAGTATAGAGGATCAGTGAATGCCACTATTAAGGCCATTTGGCTACACCATTTCTTATCTGGGCTTGGGATTAGTGTTCATCGTCCAACTATCATCTGGTGTGATAATCAAAGTACACTAAAGTTTTGCAGCGATCCAGTGCAGCGACAGCGGACCAAAGACATTGAGATCCACATGCACTTCATTATAGAACTCATTCATGATGGGATCATTGATCTTCAATAATGTCCTATTTCCGAGAAGACTGCTCATATCTTCACCAAGACTTTCACTAAGAAAAATTTTTGATTCGTGTGAGATCGTCTCGAGGTGAAGGACATGACTACCTAGCATTTGTCTTTTCTCTAATTTTCCATGCATTGTATATGGACACCTAAAATGGTTGTGTTGTCAGGACTCATTCATTTTGCATCACACTCTCCTAACTTATGCTTAAGGGGGGGTGTTGGTGTATATGCACATATATTAGCTTTAGTTCAACTATAGATATTGCATGCGATGTGCACTTGTCTTTAGCTAGTTAATTCGAGTGTTGTACATGCACATAGTTAGCCTTAATTAGCTATAGTTCAACTTTAGATATTGCATGTGATGTGCACTTGTCTTTAGCTAGTTAACTCGAGTGCTTCCATGCGATGTGCACTTGGCTTTAGTTACTTAACTTTAGTGCTTGCATGTGCTGCATGTGCACATTAACAGAACATAAAGCACACTTAGCGTCAGTTAGCTTTAATTATCCATAGTTATTGCATGTACAATGAAGGTTTACTCAATTGCTTTTATGTATTGATTCTAAAACTAATATTTATGAATTAATTTCATTCTGAATTCAAATTTTATTTTTCAATTCTCGCAAATTTGTACAATTATTATTTAGCTAGATCCGTATTTGTGCTCTAATAATTTTACAAGCTACGGCTTATCTCTTACCAGCTTGTTTGGCAATAGAGCTCCATGAGAAAAGAAACACATGAGGTCGTTCCTCATGATATAATTAATGAATCCTAACAATTTCTCTTCTCTGTGAGTTTTTGGGTTTTTTTGGTGCCTTTCTAATCCATGAGAAATTCAGAACGCCAAGGGTTCATGTGGGCTTTTGGAACTCGGGTGGTCGCAAGCTTTTAAATAAAAGCACAAAAGGAGAAGCCCACCCTTCTGCAAGATTCAGTCATGGAGACAGAACCCACCGACCCTTTGATTTGCATATGTATGACTGTTATGCTACTTTCTTACGGCACCGGAATCCAAAATCATCCGATTTCATTGCAACGAATGTCACCAAATTTTATTCTCGAATAACTCAAATTCTACTAACCCAAGATTTTATGCTATATTATCACCGACAATCAAAGCCAAATAGGTGACACCGAAAAAAAATTAAAAAATTAGACAGTCAAAGACAAATAGCTATATACTATCTGATTGGATAGTATATCTAATCATAGACAGTTAATTATCGTACAGATAGGTGTAATCCAAAGTCTTAAATGACCAAAATATTAAAATAAAAATTGAGGAAAAGTAAGGTAGAACCGTAGAAGTCTTTAAAAACTATTCTGGTAAAATGAAACATAAAATGTATAATTATAAAATTAAAACAAATTACTAAAATTTTATCTTAGTTTTATCATTTAAAAATTGAGGCAAAGTGATTTTCAAGTTTTAAATTATATAAATCTATCAATAGATATAGTTTTTATTTTTCACATTATATATTCAGCAAATAGGTCATAATAATTTTCTGTCTCCACCCGTCAAATATTATTTAAAACAATTATTAGTTTTGTTTTAATATATCTGTTTTCTTTTGAATTCATGAAGTTACTGATAATTTGATTTATCTCCACTACACTTATAGGTGTGATGGCTCCACCTTTTAAGATGGTACAACGCGTAATTTTTACATTCTTATATATAAATAGATTTATGTAATTATATAAATTATTTTCGATTCAAAATAATTTATATATTAAAATAACTCTTTACCATTAAAACTATTTGGGCTCAATAGAGTCATCATACCCGAAATCAATTTCCAACCAGTGATGTCAACTCTATTCTTTGAGTCATTCATACCTTCAAATCATGTTTACTATCGAACTCTTAGCTTAGTAGAACTATGTTCCAACACTATGTATTCGTTGATAAATTAATGTGTTACTCAACCCCTTAGATGTATAGAATTCAACTCCCAAATAATGTATTTATTCACATAGATATATATTAAAATATGAATTGTCAATTGAAAGTAAAATTATATTTCCAATCGTCATTGCATGTACACGACTTAAAGGTAATTATTCGAAGTTGCACGTAGATTTCGTTAGCTAATTATAATCTCCATTATTGCAATGTGCCTTCATAACACTTAATACTCTCTATGTATATTACTTCCATACGTTCCAAATTGAGGTTGAGTTGGAAAAAGAGCTTGCTATAGAATATCTACACAATAGTCAATTTAACCAACGAATTAGGTGCTATAGGTAAATGTTTATGCTAATGAGGAAAATAAGAGAAAAAATAGAGGACTAGGCATATTGTTACATACACTTGTAATAAAAATTAATTTAATTGTTATGGGCTCTATCCAAAGGTTCTTCTTAGTTGAATTTTTATATCCAAATCAATTTTGTGAAAATTTTGCGAAAACAAGTTAATGAATGAAAATGTATCAACCTATGATTATGTAGATCATTCAACTCACAAGAATGTTTCTCCATGGGATGGACCCATTCTTCCCACAACTATTTCATGGTGGATTAACGTATCTCAACCAGAATTATTTCCTTTCCTCCAAGTAGTAATTATTTAGGATTATGGAAAAAAAAAAAAAATTAAACCAAGTGATATGACTCTCAATGTTTATACATGGAAATAAAAAAAAAATCAATCATTATATGGTCCATTCAAAATGTATGCCCATTTTCTTCTTTTGGATCCAAATCAATTTTAGTGATAGCAATGCCAAAATAATTAGTAAAGGAATGATGAGGAAACCACTTATGATTATGTAAATTTGTTTCGTGAAATTAAAATAATGCTTCTCCATGGGAGAGAACCATTCTTGTCATGCGTACTTGTTGGTGGATTAACATTTCCTAATGTCATTGATTATTTTCCTCCAATTAGTTATCTCATCAAGCTAAGCCTATTTCCTATTTGGATGTATTCTGTAATGTGGGTAGTTCATTTCTTAGATGGAAGTATCCTCCTAACACTCAAATAAAAAATTTCTCCCAAATGATCACTTGTTGATTCTTCTTAGTCACGAAACGTTTTCCAAGCAAGAGTGACTTCCTTTCTCTTGTTAATTTGTGAAACATTATTTCCGAAAATTCTAAGCAATATGCTAGCCATTTTGCATACTTATCTTGAGCTCCATTGCTACTATGGGAATAACTCTGATAGAGGGCTCATATTACATGTTTAATGAAATAATCATCGTCACGTTTTGTCAAGAATTTGGAAGAAATACCATAGGCTCTAATATAGGGGAATAAATCATGTGGCTCTTTGAGCTCCAAATTAATACATTATTAGGTACTTTTTAGGAATATATCCCTCTCTTCACTTTACATCATTGTGGGTGGATAAAAACTAACACCTCCTAATTAAAGGGAAGCTCTCTCTTTCCTTTTGCGGTAACATATTTATTTGCTTCCTCTTTTTGGAGAAGGAAGACCATGATGTTATTTTCTGCAAAGGATCATAATTATATGGATCTCAAGGTTGTACTTAAATCACTCCACTCTTGATTTCAATCCTAAGAATGACATTTTATTGGAAATCCTTGTCAGTGTCATACTTTCTCATTTTTCCCTACACTATTAAGACAAGAAAATGATAAAAATTAGAGGTAATAGTTTAGGGAAATAAGTTGAACTGTCTAAGGCACAAGATGGTCTCCTTGCAACTTAAACACTTCTGAAGCAGTTACAGAGGAAACAGAACTTCTGAATCAGTTACTAGAGGAAGTGGAAGTCATGCTAGATAATGAGACATACATCTAATGGATGGACTATGACCACCTGCCTTTTAAATGAAAAGTATGTCATGAGTATGACCACATTTCAAAACATTTTCTTGAATATACTATAATTCAAGAAAACCCCTAAGAAAGGAGACCAATGGAAAAAAAAAAAAATATAACCCTCATCAAAAATCCCTCAATCATTATCTCAACGATGTTGTTTTTCCTTCCCCACCCAAGACATCTAACTTAAACCCACACATGGACACCCCTTTGCATTCAAGTAACAATCAAGGTGAAATTCCCTATTCGGTAAATTAGTATGATTTACTTTATTGTGATGATTGAACTTTTGATCTTGGATTATGAAAATTTCTCTGCAATTACCCCAATAAACGAAATTCCTATCCCCTTCTTTATATTTCCATCCTAGATCCAGACTCTAACGAATAGGTATTTCATGCCCCAAAGACTATATACTTAATATTACAACTCTCCTTTTGATAATAGGCATCTTCATATGAAATATTAGATTGGGAAACACAAAAGAAATCAATAATAATGAGGCCTTCCAAAAATGCTCATTGTAATCCTAACCAAGAGGAAAGGGTGGAACAAGTAGAAAAGGACAAATATTTGGACACCCAACCTATATTTTAAGGAATATATAATAGAAGATTTATAAATTAAAGAAATACAGCTGGATCAATTCGTCTCTAGGGAGGAATTTCTAACAATTCTAGTAAATAATGAAGTTCATATCCTAGAAATATAGAGGATAATGAAGCCTTAGGAAAATATTCATTGTCTTAAACTCAATCAAGAATGAAAATCACAAAATCTTGCTACTCTAATAGATAAAACTTGAAAATAATGTGGCTCTGCAAAAAATTAAACGCATATGGTGAAAATATTCAATAAAGGTAGTAAGATATCATGGAGCTTATGAGGTTTTGTGTACTCTGAGAAATCAACACTCTTTTCTCTTTCTCATGTGATTTGATCAACCCATTGGTTGGTGGTATTCAAATATCACATCCCCATTGGAAATTAGTGTAACATCGTCAATGTGTACATGTCTATACTATAATAAGAGAAAGTGTATTGCTCAAGAACACTCTCAATACATTGAAGGAGTGTGCCTTTAGCATATGAAGTACTAGTGTTGCAGACTAGAAGTTTACTCTTGGTATTGGGGGGAAAAAGGAGGTCATTTGGTTCATGACCACTTCAATGAGCACATGAAGGATATAATTTCAAATATTTATCTAATGGAGAACTATTTAATATTGATATATAATAATTGTCAAATATGATGATAGGTCTATCACATAGAGCGGTGGGTCTAGACAGGTTCCTAGTTCATAGCTCATTTTTGAAAGACCCAATATCACTTTTCATATTTTAGATTAGAATGGGTTTGTTCATCATCTAATCCCTTTTCTTTGATTAAAACCCATTTTTACTCATGATCCTCCCTCCTTGGATGTAGTACCTAAAACCTAGATCTCTTGGGTGCTGGGATCTCTAGTGCAGGGAAGCTTTCATTGGCTAAATTTTACAAATGGGTTTTTTTCTATTATTATTCTTCAATATATATTCAAATTTTTATATTTTTTTTCTAATATTTTACCTTAAAATACATTTGAGTTTTATATAATATTGTATAAAATCATTATGAATTTGAATATCTTCACAAAAACATCGCCAAATTTTTTATAGTGTGTATAGTAGAGACTCGTAAATTTTACTAAGGTTCCTACATTTTAAGTTAAAATTTCATCATCAAAATTTCCCTTAATCCAATGTATATTTGGGAAAATAAAATTTAAATAGACTAAAGTTTCCTTAAAATCTTGGGAAATGGAGAAATTTAAATCTAGCTAAGAGAGAAAAAAAAACCTACAAGATCAATTGGGGAAATTTAAAAGTAGAATGGAGCGAGTAGGAATTATATAACTCATTTTTATTGAGGAATACGAAACTTTCTCTCACCTATATGTAGCATTAGGAGTCGAATAAGAATGACAATGAATAAAGTCAATAATCCTAGGACTCAATGTATGGAATATGAACACTAAATATTTTCACTAATAGGCCAAGTCACTTTCATAGCACAACAATTCCAAAGTCATCATATCTCCTCAAGGGGTGTATTTAAATATTTATGATAGGACCAAAGCACCAACCTTCCATTACTTTGTTCAATTCTACAGTAAAAGGGGATCTTTGAGCATAGTGGATGTAAACAAAAAGATTTAGGATATCCCACATATAATCACCAAAGACAAAAATAATGGTTTAATGCATCTAATATCTAAGTACGAAGTTTTATCTATATTAAATTACTTTGACCCCAACAAGGATCTATGGTTTTGAATGGATTTGCAATGAAATTATACATTAAGTGCTGACAAACAATAAAATTCAATATGCTCCAGATAATTTAATTCATTCACAAGTATGTAATGATAAGTGATGACATTAACTCACAATTCCATCACTAGTCCTAAAATAGGTTAGCCCATGTTTATTTACTCACTTTAGGACCATTTATTCGTGTAACATATGTTACAAAATCATATCTAAAATTATTGCAAATCACCTAAAGCATATCCTCCCAAGGTTCATTTTAGATAAACACAAGGGATTTGATGGATTGAATCAAATTATTGACACCATGATTTTATCCTAGGAAGAAATTTACTCCAGATAGTGTAGAAATTAAAAAAGAATCGTTATTGAATAAGGCATAGCCGATGCATATGATACAATCTGTAATAGCTTCTGATTCAAGGTTATCTGCATTTTTTGGTTCTATTTAGAGTTAACCACTCAGATATCATCTTGTATCATCAATCCTTAGATATATCCATTGGTTAGTACGAGATTTGAGGACTTCTATTCGGACCCTAGAAAATTTCACTAAGGCTTCCCACTTTTTCCCCTGCTTTACATCTTAATGGTAGATTTACTTAGAAAGTAATTAAAGCATGAAAGGGAAAATAGAAATACAATGGTTATTTGATTTTTATAGTAATCAATCTCATTAATCGTTCTCAATTTGCAGATGATACATTTTTTATAGGTGGGATATTCTAACATCATCACCTCAAGCTTCAAAGAGATCCTATATTGTTTCATCTTTTCACTAGGCTGCTATGTTAACAACTAAGATCTTTTGATATTTGAAGAATGACGAAAAATCCTTACACTACATAGGCATCCCCTCTACTTTCACTCTCCTTCTAGTCCTTTGTAGCATCACATTGTACAAAACATTAAGGCTAATTCCTATAATGCATTTCTTAATGGATTAGCCTTTCTATTTACCTTGTGCTTATCCATTCTATTCTTTCTACCCCATCTCTTTCATTCTCAATCCTCTCGGTGCCTATTAGATTTCACCAAGACCTAGCTTAAGAGTCTTGTAGATTTCAATGGAAATGAGGAAAAACAAACATAGAATGATATCATATGGTTAAATGGAATTTTTTTTACACTAAAAAATAACATATTTGACTAAGCATCAAGGATTTTCCCCTTATGAACCTAGCTTTAGGAGATAACTTGTTGTGGATACTTCTAAGTGGGGAAAATGACTAGTGGAAGAAATCGATCCACCAAGAATTTTTGAAAGTGAATTTCCTCAATTTCTTGGATAAATTCCCTATGATCAATGGTGGATCCCAACTATGGAAACTCCTCCATGTCGTTATTCCCCTAATTAGAGATATAATCTTATGGGTTTTGGGCCCTAGTAAAAAATTGACTTCTGGAAAAATCGTATCATGGGAATCCCTCCACTCACATGTAACCTACTTATTCTCCCATTATAACATTGATTTGAAAATAAAGGTAATTTTTTGTGTACGACATCTCAAATTTTTCCATTTCAAAATATTAGATGAGGTAGAACATTGGAAATATCTCACCCTTTCTCAACACTACCTTCTCAAACCTCCTTTCATTTCTAAATGGTTGTGATCCAAGTCCCAAGGAAGATTACAATTCTAGAGGATGGGCGAATATTCGCTACACTATCAAACAAGGCTATGAACACCACCTATTTCCAAATGGCTTTCCTGCAAAATCAATAATTTTCTCCGAGATCTAGTGTGTAGATGGGATTCCAAGTATATCTAAAAATTTTGCTAGATATTATCCCATAACTAGAAGCTTACAACAAAAAAGTGAAAAAAAGGGTTATATAGGGTCCCTCCATTTGTATGTTATATAGGGTTCAATCTAAAGAATTTTTCCATCTTTTCCTTGAATGTAAATTTTCAAATCAATTTGGCAATATTCCATTATGCTTTGGCCTTAAGGGATCCCTATTTAGACTTTATAAATCCTTTATTTGATTCTTGGATAAATTTATATTTAGAAAATTTTGATAGAAAAGCAATTTTTATAATGTTATGGAATTCTCTCCTAAAATTCATATGCTTGAAGGTTTAGCTAAATAAAAATATAGAAATATACTTTCATAGTCATTAGGTAGAAATTGATACAAGTGCTAGACAACTTCTAGTGTAACACGATTTCACAAGACAACTCAAAATCACCACTAAAAATTATAAAATCCCTTGAGGCATCATTTATTGAATTTCACTTAATTCCCCAAATTACAATTCCTTCCCAAAAAAAATCCTCCTTAGAAGCGGATTTTGAAAATTCATGATTTCCAACTTTGGTTTCTTAAACAGGAAGCATTTACACATTATTTTTATGGGGATTCTAAGTGCAACGCCGCAATGGCATATGCCACGGGTGAGTCGAGGTATGTCCTAGACGAACTTGTGTATATTTCTATGTTTGGATCTTAAAGCCACCACTATCAACTAAGAATAATGGTATGCCCTTGTGTATATTTCTATGTTTGGATCTTAAAGCCATCACTATCAATTAAGAATAATGGTATGCCCTTTTACAAAGGGTGCATCCAGCATCCTCATTCAAACATGGTCCTCGTATAATATTGGGCGATCCTTAAAATGAAGCATATCATGTTCAGGTGGGTTCATCTTTTGTTTGACGTGCAATTATCCGATTAGTGTTTAGGCTATTAGCTTTTGTTCGGGTAACGGGCTATGCCCACTATCTACAAAATGTACCCTCCCGGAATCTAAATTAGTTAAGAGACCAACACGATTTAAGATTTAAGATATTTGTGGAAATAAAATCACCTTACTTAACCATTAACCATTAGACAATTTTTTTGAACACTAAATCTCCTTACTTAATCATTTGACTACTTTTTTAACATTAAATTTAATTATTAGATCATATTTTCGGTTTTGGTTAAATAGTTATGAAGTAAGTTGTTGTAGCACTCATCACAAGTTCAATTCCTTTCCCATCTAAACATGTTATGAAAATGAAATTAAAAAATGAAAAATTGAAAAATACTACCTAACTTCCAAAATAAAAAATAATATAAAACCCTACATCCTCGAGACTAAGCTTTATATACAAGCTTACAGTACACAAGTTTTCATCCTTTGTTTGACGTGCACTCATCCAACTCCACGGACCCTATGGTAACAAAAAGAGGAAATCACAGCAATTTGACAAGCCAGATGCCCTTTCCGTTCCTCTCTTCCTTTGCAGAAGTTACTTTCATCCTGCCCATGAAAGGTACTTCGATATGACATATGCTTGACGAGATTAGTTTGCCGCTAATCGTGTTTAGGCAGTCATTTTTTATATTGCATCGTCGGCACCTACCTACCGTACTCTCTTTTTCCGGAAGACGGATTCTTTTTTCCTTACTCGGTTCCCTTATGGAATATGATTTATAACTGCGCTTCAAATCTATTTTATCTGACGTCTGTAGCACTCTAAACATTAGACATTTTTTATTTTTTTGGACATCCTGAAAAACCCAGGAGCACTTGATTTCTATTATAAATTACATCACTGAGACTTAAGATTCCAAAATTCTTTTACCAAATTTCACCCAAGATTAACCAAAATTGTTCCGTTGGGCGGCGGCTCTCTTCTAACTCAATTGACCACGGTGCAAAATTCGTTATATTAACACACCGAGTGAGGGCCGTTTTTTTTTGTACAACCACCCATGGAGTCATTTAGATCACGGTGTAAAATCCGTTATATTCACACATAAGTGTCATCTTTATTCATACAACAACCCATGAAATAATTTTCAAGACTGAATTGCCTTAAAAAATCAAAAATTGATTTCCAGTGCATCACGGGATGTCTATATTGACATTTAGTGCTGTGATATTTTGTTCACCTATATTTTTAAATCAGTCACCAAAACCTGTTGAAGTGTTCCGTTGAAAATGTTGACTAGGGCATCTCGAGGCACGAAGTATCTATTGCAGTTTTGTTCCAGTCTGGTATTTTGACAATGGGAAATTGGGGAATGTGGAAGAAAATATCCACCGGCTGCAATCACAACGTCACACGCATTCGCTGGAGATCTCCCGTCACTTCATACTTCCAAATTATAGCACAATGAGGAGGTCATTACTGTTTTTCATTTTCTTGTTAAATATCACATTACTCTTTCAAAAGTAATGGTGATGGTTGATTGCATGGTACTTATTATTTTTGGGTCGAATTAATTTATACTATAACATTTCATTGTGATTGTCATTTCATGAAGTATTGTGTTTATCATATAACCATAGTAAGAAAACATATTTGCAATTCAAAGTGTTTAGTCTTTCTGGCAAAAGTCGTAATCTAATTGGAATTATAAATTTTGAGTTTTGATGAGAAAGAATTTTAAGTACTTTCAAAACCACCCAAATGGTTAAATTGAAAAAAAAAAAAAAAAAATGATGTGAGTAGCCCATGTCCAAGAAAAAAAAGTAAGTAGCCCATATCAAACACTAGATGATAAAATTATTAGATCGTACCGATTACTGAAAGTCCTGATTTGCCGAAAATCGTGATTATGTGAACAATGTGATAGTAAGTAAAAGTTACCTATCATGGTAAATATTTTCCACCTAAAA
The DNA here is from genome assembly GCA_034641835.2 of Pinus albicaulis. NCBI lineage: Eukaryota > Viridiplantae > Streptophyta > Pinopsida > Pinales > Pinaceae > Pinus > Pinus albicaulis. The sequence goes on along the minus strand of CM076576.1, from coordinate 694,773,940 downwards.
GTCCTCATTTACTGAAAATCGTGATTATGTGAAAAATGTGATATTAAGTAAAAGTAACTTATCATGGTAAATATTTTCACGTGTTATAATGCAATCTAAGTATTCTTTGGAAGAAAACAACTTTTGGAAACCGTTTGTAATAATTGGAGTCGTCTACCCGGGCCATTAAATTAGTAGGACGATCAAAAGCGAATTGCTAGGATGATCAAAAGCGACTGAAATCTTGGTAAAAAGAATTCAAAAATATCAGTGTGTGAATCATGTTAATATCAGTGTGTGAATCATGTTCTTATAGTGGAAATGGATTTAACGTCATTAAAAACAAAAATCTGAAAGCATCCAAAATCTTAAAGTTTGATAGTTGTAACCTGGATTTACAAAAAATATCTACCCTATTTTATCAAATTTTCTCCCTCCCTAATGACTTCAAACATTTAGATGACAAACTTGGAGGTGACCAAAAAAGTGGAAACAACACCACGAGAGATGTGCGAACACAAGATTTGAGATATGGGAGGAATGGAAAAATGAACACAATATTTCAGGTATGGGAGGAGTAGAAAAATGCGACCAGAGTGTGTTTTGGAAAACATCAAATTCTTTAATCCTCTTCCATTTTGTCAACTAGTGGAAAAGAGCATATTAAATGAAGCCTATCTACTAGGATGAAGCCATATTCGATGGTTTCGATGTTTTAGTGCTATCATAACCCATTTCCCATTGTCACTAACTAATGGCAAATATTGATAGAAGTATGTAATTTGTAGTCTATCTAGGACATCGCCATGCCGAAGATTTGTAAAAGTTTTATTTACTGATGTGATCTTTGGTACCATTACCTAATGGAAAATTATGAAAAAAAAAAAAAATTCACCACTTAAAGTCTTTCTACTCAGACAGTAAGACAAAGAAAACTTTGCACACCACAAAAAAGTTATTCGTATATTAACTTTTAAAACCAAAATTCATCAAATTATTATAATGCATATAATATCCAACATATTTAAAACTAAGAGATTGTTGTCAAGAGAATATCTCAACAACCTTCAACAAACCCAAGCAAATTGTACTATTGTAAGTGTTAATTCTAACACCCTCCCTTAATGCTTATGTTGCAAAGATCAATACAAAAATCACAAATTATAGTACTAAATTTACAACATAGATATATGTCTGATATGGTCATTATCAACACTTACACCCACTTTGGAATCTCTGAGACTGTGTTATTTCTCCGCCACAAATTCGAGCTTGCCAGTTGGCCCATTTAAGATACAACTGTCTTTGACCATCATTGATGTAGTTGTAATGATTATCAAGATTGACATAATCGGCTTGTGGATGTTTCTGCAAGAAAAGTTGTCAAGTACCTAAATCACTCTATGGACATACCTCCATTTGATGGATACTTAGCTTTTAGCTATGCACCCGTTTCTAGGAAGGCAGTATGGATAAGGAATGTATTTAGAAGTTAATCATACAAAATGACCCCTTAAACATTTAAACATAAGAACTTATGCTTTTGGCTACATATGAGCCACTAGTCCTTTCACACATAAACAATTTTACAAACAAAAGATAATTTGTATATATTTTTCCTTACTTCACATGCCCCATTAGCTTTATAAAAAACTATAAACATAATAAATTCAACGAGATCTTCACATGGCACCACATACAACAAGAACCCCAATTTGAATTAGCTACTTTGTCCTATAATGGGTTTTTCATCTTTCCCAATGAAGAAAAAATAATTTTATTACACAACCATGGGCTACGAGTCTCTAAAGTCATCCATACCAATTCATAGCCACCCTTTTCAAATTAATCAAAGTCTAACACATAACTAAAATGAGGATCATGTTTACAAGGTCACCACGAACGACCCAAGCCCATCAACTTTTCCATCGTCACCTTCTGAAACAACAAATCACACTAGCGGAAGGGCATGTTCTAAGGCAGAAAGGGCTTTAGATTTGTAAAATTACAGTTTTGAGGGATGATGATCCCACCCAGTTCTTGGGCACAACCCAACATGGCTTAGCTTTTGGCTAAAAATCTACCTTTTGAGGAGCCTACTACGAAGTGGACTACGCAATGGAGCTTGTTAGATATCCTATGCAGTATCATAGGGGATTCGAGGTTCGTTAAAGCCCCTCCTTTATTTGATGGGTTTTGGGTTATATTTTTTTGTTTTGTGAAGCCCATGGAATTTCGCCCATGGTATTGTAACAATGAAATAATATAAAAAGGGATGTAATGCTATGATAGATAGACATGTCATATCAGATGGTTATGATTAAGTCTTTGTAGTTTGTATTTAGTGCACAAAGACTTTGGAAGAGTTTTGCAACAAAGTGCGTAGAGACCCTAGAAGAGTTTGCAGCTTAGTGTGCAACCACCTATAGCCTAGATCGTAGGTTAAAGAGTTGATTGGACTTGAAGATCCATTATAATAAAGAAGCAGTTTGGGATGATATTATGATATTCTTATGTATTTTTTTTATGTATATCTATTAATTTTTATAGAAAAGTTGTTTCTATATTTTCTTAAAACCTGTTGTTGCGAAGTATTTATTACAATTGCATATTGTATCAACAAAATACTAGATTATGATGTTATATGACTTGTTTATATGATTGATTGAATGTGGCGAAGTAGTTACCAGTGTTAATGGTAATATAAAAGAGAAATACCACATTTGCGAGTCCCTCAATGTTGTAGAAACTTGGTTCTACATCCTCCCATAGTAACTTCGGGTGAGACTGCAATCTACTTGTAATTCATTGCCAAAAGGGCAAGTGGTTGAGGGTTTTTTTTGTGTGAAGTATAGTTTGAACTTGGTTCAACACAAATTGAGCCAAAACATGGTTTCGTTGCCAGGAACAAAATCCGTTTGAGGGAAATGTGGATGTGGCACCCATCGAAGAAGGAAATTTAAGACTGGATAGTCCAAAAAGAAAGATATTTTGCAGATCAAGAAAACATAAACCCTTATTTGACATCTAAGGCGTGGTTATAGAGGTATATTTTCAGAGATAAGTATGAATTTTTCTTATTTTCTTTTCAAAACAAGTTGTGCGAGTGGATATCGAGGTTGACTGGAAGAAAGGATTGTTTTAAGAATGACGAAAAGATAGTGTGGACTCCTAAGTTGATAGAGTGACTCAAGATAATTAACAATAGGATTTCAAGGGATGTCTATTTCTAGATTGATAGTATCTTGGGAGGATTCATTACTCAGTTCGGAGTAGACTCGACTATCTAGTACATCACCAAATTGAAAGAAATAAAAAAGAAGTGTACTGAGTCTGTTTTGGAGTTGGATTAGAGATTTCAGTTGCTATTAGATTAGGTGATCTTCGACATAGCTCTGAAATAACATCAAGATTGGTTTATATATTACCATTGATGCAGGGGAAGATAGAAACTCAAGCCAAAGCTATGGATATTGCAATGAATATGGAAGCTTTACCTACAGTATATACAAGTGCATGTATGTCACAAATCTCGAATGAGTTGGAGAACCTAACTTTGTAATTACAAGACATCAATGAAGTAAAGAACTTAGAGAGAATTATGGTGTACAAAGTGCAAATGAGAGGATCATTCTAAAGATCAGTGCCCCTTCTTCTGGGATTACATGGATAGTTGGGCACCAAATCCCTTAAATGCGAGATCCAACGTGTGGTGTGAAATATGCAGGACAAGAGGCCAACATAACTTAGAGGAATTTTACCTGCCACATAAATATGTACAGACTCCAATGAATCTATTTTTCAAATTCTATAAATCAGTCGGACATGATGAGAAAATTCTCCGAAGTTATGACCTAATGATGGAGCATAGTACTCAAGCTTATAGAATGAAAGTGAATTAATATGGACATGAAGACAATGGACACAACGGTGGTCAAAGTGGCTACGAAGGAAGAGGTCAAGGAGGTGGAGTTGGTAGAGCATGTGGAGATATCATTTTCTAGAACTATGGCTAGCCTTGTCACTTTGAAAGATATTGTCAGAACCACACTACGTCATGTAAGTATTGTAAATATTTTGACCATGTAAATGAAGAATGTCTTGTACTTATGGTGAAGATGAAAGAAAAGAGGAATAAGTAGCCTATCCAGAATATTCAAATTATGAATTCTGAAAGGAGGATTGAAGAACCTCAAATTATTATTGTTACTAGAAGTGGAGTTGCAACTGGTAGTGATACGGAGGATGGAAAGAAGGAATTTGAAAATCTAGGTGCATGGGTAAGAAAGATTATAGAGAAATTTTCTATTTTTGATATTTAAAAATAAAAAGGAGTATTCATGGAATCAAAGTGAATTTTTATGGTTGTTGGATCTTCGACCTATAGTGCATAACCAAGGCCTAATAATTTCAAAAGTGTCATCAATTGTGACACAGAGCTGAGATTCGATGTAGGATCGAACACTGACACAAGGCCAGGACTCAAAAAATAACACAAGTAATTTATGGTCTTTTGCACAGAATTGTATGAGGTTAGATCTAAGAATTTTGTGATCCATAATACTTTTTTATGAATTTTTTAAGAGATAAAAAGGCTATAGAAGGACTTTAGGATTAGATAGACTCATGTGCATCGAAAGAGCCACTGCGAAGAGAAATGCATGCAATCAATAACGTGCATCAACAAAAGAGAAATGGAAGAGAAATGAGGCTCATTGCACAGATAGGAGAATATGAGATGGACTAATTTATTCTAGATATGGGATCTGATGCTAATGTCTTGATGAAACAAAAGATTATCCCTATGGGAATATTACCAGGTGTCACAATGGAAATTAGAGGAGTGCACACTACTACTGATTTCGAACTAATAGAGATTGTTGGTGATAACAATCCTTATCCTATATTATCCAAGAGAGGGACGAAATCTAAAAGCTCTACATGATTCTTCCCGCTCCAAAAGTAAGAAAGGAAGGAAAGGAAAATTCAAGTGTCCTTATTGTAATAGAAGTTATTATCCTGAATCTTCTTGCATGCAGAAGAATATTGATATGATGGAAAAGACTATTCAACAAAATAACCTTGGTCATCACATTCTAGAAAGTGTCAAGAAGAAGGCAAAGGAAAATCGATCAGATACAAGGGGTAATGGGCATGCTTTGATTTCCCTTCATTCTACACCACAAGAATGGATCATCAATTCAAGAGCTTCACATCATATGGCTTCTTTAAAGGAATAATTTTCTTCTCTACATAAATCAAGACCTCCTATTCTCATGGGGGGGAATTCTCCAGTTGCAGGAACTGGACAAGGAAGAGTACAATTCGAAGATGGAAGTTTTGAGAATGTCTTGCATATTCCAAGGCATTTTGTGAATCTTCTTTCAGTGTATCGAATGACACACATAGATACCGGAAGGAAAGTGGAATTTACGCCAGATTCCATGAGCATTTATGACATGCAAACCAACTTGAATATTGTATCTCGCAAGGTAAATGATCAATGCCGTATGTATACATTTTTTGATTTTGTTCCTCAATCAGATTCTATTTTGCTACTTACGCATGCAAATGAAGAAAGTAGGATCTGGCATGAGAGATTTGGGCACTTGAATTTCGGATATATGAGGCAACTTATCAAGCAAGGGATGGTGAAAGGATTTCCAACCATTGAATTTAAAATGGTGTTTGTAATGGATGTGCTCTTCGAAAACATCCAGAAGACAAGTTCGAGAAGGGGCATGCATGGAGAGCCCCTTCACCTTTTGAGCTTGTACATAGTGATCTCCTGGGTTCATTTGCAATGCTTTCAATGAGAAAAGCAAGATATTTGTTGTCATTTATAGCTGATTACACACGATTCACTTGGGTTAACTTCTTAAAGCTCAAGTGGGAAATTTTTCAACATATAAATATTTTCAAAGCGCATGCAAAAAATCAGTGTGGAAAATACAACAAGATACTTCACACAGATAATGGGATGGAATATGTCAACAAATATATATCAAAAATATTTGTAATGAAGCAGGCATACAGTTGCAACATATAGTTTCTTACACTCCACAGTAAGATGGAGTGGTCAAAAGGAAGATTTATCTTTGAAGGAGATGGCCAATTTCATGTTGCATGAAAGATCTCTTTCGTCAAAATTGTGGGTTGAAGCTATCAATTGTGCCTCATAATTCCAGAACAGATCTGCTCATAAATCTGTTACTGGAAAAGGACCATTTTAGGCTTGGAATAGCATGCAACCTGAAGTCAGTCATTCCCACATTTTCTGATCTCAAGCATGCACCCACATTCCTACACAGAAGAGAAAGAATTTAGAGCCTCAAAGTAAAGCATGCATGTTTGTTGGATATTTTTATGAAGTAATAGGGTAAAGATTGCTTGATATCAACATTGAAGAGATATTTATTGAAATGAGTGTAAAGTTTGATGAAGATATTTTCCATCAGCAACAGATGAACTTGTTACTGAGTTTCCATCACCACTCATTGATGAGTATGAATATGAAACTTTAGATTACAATTATGATGAAGATGAGCTTTTTCTTGTGACACCTGTTAGACCACCAGTTATTGAACATCGAGATCATACTTCCTCATGTTATTCGAAAGATTCTCAGCCACCTTGAACACAAAAATGGCATAGCATGAGTGATCTCCTTGATGATCATGCCTCTATACCTCATTTTGAGGAAGATCCACAAGAACTCTATGGTGCTATGGAGCCATGCATGCCCATGCATGCTTATATGATGCATGCATCTGATCCACAGACTAATGCAGAATCAATTAGGCATTCTGAATGGGAAGCAACAATGGCTGATGAATATAACTCTCTCATTGAGAACTAGACTTGGGATTTGGTTATGCTACCTTCCAATCGTAAACTTGTGAGGTGCAAGTGGGTTTATCGGACCAGGAAAGGAAAAAATGTCCAAGTTAGTCGATATAAGGCACGATTGGTAGCAAAAGGTTTTCAAAAAGTACGTGGTGTTGACTATGATGAGACTTTTTCTTCAGTGGTGAAAATGGATTCCTTTTCGCTAACTCTCTCCGTTGCAGCAGCGAGATGATGGGAGGTGCATCACATGGATGTGAAGAATGTCTTTCTGCACGGTCATCTCGAGGAGGAAATATACATGGATAAGCCACAAGAATACATGCACAATTCATATGTGGTATGAAAACTAAAGAAGTCTCTGTATGGCCCCATGCAGACACCTAGAGCATGGTATTCAAAGATGGATTCTTATTTGCTATCTCAAAGTTTTTTATGTTGAAAATCTGATTCCAATGTTTATTTTTTGAAGAAAATTGACTCCTTGTTGATGATAATACTCTACGTGGATGATATTTTGATAAGAGGTAGTTGAGCTTTTGTCATTATTGAGATTAAAACTACATTGCATAAGTGGTTTTCTATGATAGAGATGGCCTTGCTAAATTTATTCCTTGGACTAGAGATCAATCAGAGTGGTTCTGGGATTACCATTTCTCAACCAAAGTATGCTAGATATCTTTTGACACTATTTCACATGAGTGACTGCAAGCCAGCAACCACACCTTTCTTATCAGGGATATAACTTGAGAATGGGAAAGACACATCATTGGTTGATTGCAAATTGTGGGAAGTCTTCTTTATCTCACTCACTCCTATCCTGATCTCTCATATGTTGTAGGAGAAGTTTCTAGATACATGCAGGAGCCATATGAGTTACACTAGAAAGCTACAAAGCACATCCTTCAATATGTCTAGGGGACAATCACCTATGGGATTCATTATGCAACAAATTGTTCTCTATCTCATTGGGTTCACAGTTTCAGATTGGGTTGGCGACAACATTAATCACAAGTCCACCTCCGATTATGTACTAAGTTTGGGATTCGACCCAATTTTTTGGTCAAGCAAGAAGCATGCTTCCATTTATTTATGATTAGTAGAGGTAGAGTATAGAGGAGCAGTGAATGCCACTATTCATTCCATCTGGATACACCATTACTTATCTGACCTTGGGATTAGTGTTCATCATCCAACTATCATCTAGTGTGATAACCAAAGTACACTAAAGTTTTGCAGAGATCCAATGCAGGGGCAGTGGACCAAAGACATCAATATCCACATGTACTTCATTATAGAACTCATTCATGATGGGATCATTGATCTTCAGTACTCTCCTAGTTTCGAGAAGACTGCTGATATCTTCACCAAGACTTTCACTGATCAAAAGTTTCGATTCGTATGAGATCGTCTCGAGGTGAAGGACCTAACTGCCTAGCATTTGTCTTTTATTTACTTTTCCATGCATTGTATATGGGCACCTAAAATGGCCGTGTTGTCACGACTCATTCATTTTTCATCACACTCACCTAAGTTATGCTTAAGGGGGGGTTTTGGTGTACATGCACATATATTAGCGTTAGTTCAACTCTAGATATTTCATGCGATGTGCACTTGTCTTTAGCTAGTTAACTCGAGTGTTGTGCATGCACATAGTTAGCCTTAATTAGCTATAGTTCAACTTCAGATATTGCATTCGATGTGCAATTGTCTTTAGCTAGTTAGCTCAAGTGCTTCCATGCGATGTGCACTTGGCTTTAGTTACTTAACTTTAGTGCTTGAATGTGCTACATGTGCACATTAACAGAACAGAAAGCACACTTAACATTATTTAGCTTTAATTATCCATAGTTATTGCATGTATAACTAAGGTTTACTCAATTTATTTTATGTATTGATTCTAAAACTAATATTGATGAATTAATTTCATTCTGAATTCGAATTTTATTTTTCAATTCTCGCAAGTTTGTAAAATTATTATTTAGCTAGATCTGTATTTGCACTCTAATAATTTTACAAGCTGCTACTTAATCTCTTACCAGCGTTTTTGGCAATAAATCTCCAACAAAAAAGAAACCCATGAGGTCATTCTTCATGATATAATTAATGAGTCCTAACAATTGCTCTTCTCTGTGAGTTTTTGGGTTTTTTGGTGCCTTTCTAATCAATGAGCAATTTAGAATGCCAAGGGTTCATGTGGGCCTTTGGAACTCGGGTGGTCGCAAGCTTTTAAATAAAAGCACAAAAGGAGACTCGTAAAACTGGTAAGCATGGAGCCCACCCTTCTGCAAGATTCTGTCACGGAGACAGAACCCACTGACCCTTTGATTTGCAAATGTACGACTGTTATACTACTTTCTTACAGCACCAGAATCCAAAATCATCTGATTTCATCGCAACAAAAGTCACCAAATTTTATACTTGAATAACTCAAATTCTACTAACCCAAGAGCTTATGCTATATTATCACTGATAGTCAAAGCCAAATAAGTGACACCGAAAAAAATAGTTATTATTAAAAAAGAAAAAATTATAACTGATATCTGATTGGATAGTATATCTAATAATAGAATGTTAATTATCGTACAGATAGGTGTAATCCAAAGTCTTAAATGACCAAAATATTAATAATAAAAATTGAGGAAAATTAAGCTAGGAGTATTTAAAAACTATTCTGGTAAATTGAAATATAAAATGTATAATTATAAAATTAAAACAAATTACTAAAAATTTATCTTAGTTTTATCATTTAAAAATTGAGGCATAGTGATTTTCAAGTTTTAAATTATATAAATCTATCAATAGATATAGTTTTAATTTTTCACATTATATATTCAACAAATAGGTCATAAAAATTTTCTATCTCCACCCATCAAATATTATTTAAAACAATTATTAGTTTTATTTTAATATATCTGTTTATTTTGAATTCATGAAGTTACTGATAATTTGATTTATCACCACTACACTTATAGGTGTGATGGCTCCACCTTTTAAGATGTCACAACGCGTAATTTTTACATTTTTATATATAAATAAATTTACCTAATTATATAAATTATTTTTTGTTGAAAATAATTTATATTGTAAGAAATCTTTTGGTAATAATCACATGCAATGGAACATTTTCGACGCGTTTCGAACCAGCCAATTTGGTTGATCATCAGGACTCGGTGATGATTACAATTAAAATTATTTGAGGTCAATAGAGTCACCATACCCAAAATCAATTTCCAACTAGTGATGTCAACTCTATTCTTTGAGTTATTCATACCTTCAAATCATGTTTACTATCAAACTCTTAGCTTAGTAGAACTATGTTCCAACACTATGTATTCATTGATAAATTAATGTGTTACTCAACCCCTTACATGTATATAATTCAACTCCCAAATAATGTATTTGTTCAGTACATAGATAGATATTAAAATATGAATTGTCAATTGAAAGCAAAATTCTACTTCCAATCATCATTGCATGCACAACACTTAAAAGTAATTATTCCAAGTAGCACCTAGAGTTCATTAGCTAATTATAATCTCCATTATTGCAATGTGCCTTCATAACACTTAATACTCTCTAGGTATATTACTTCCATACATTCGAAATTGAGGTTGAGTTCGAAAAAGAGCTTGCTATAGAACTTGTACACAATAGTCAATTTAACCAATAAATTAGGTGCTATAGGTAAATGTCTATGCTAATGAGGAAAATAAGACACCAAAAAGTAGAGAACTAGGCATATTGTTGTATACACTTCTAATAAAAATTAATTTAATTGTTATGGGCTCCATCCAAAGGTTCTTCTCAATTGAATCTTTATATCCAAATCAATTTTGTGAAAATTTTGCGAAAACAAGTTAATGGATGAAAATGTATCAACCTATGATTATGTAGATCATTCAACTCACAATAATGTTTCTCCATGGGATAGACCCATTCTTCCCTCAACTACTTCATGTTGGATTACCGTATCTCAACCATAATTCTTTTATCTCCTCCAATAAGTAATTATTTAGGATTATGAGACAAAAAAAGTTAAAATTAAACCAAGTGATATGACTCTCAATGTTTATACATGGAAATTAAAAAAAAAAAAATTAATCATCATATGGTCCATTCAAAATGTATGCCCATTTTCTTCTTTTGGATCCAAATCAATTTTAGTGATAGAAATGCCATAATAATTATTAAAGGAATGATGATGAAACCACTTATGATTATGTAAATTTGTTTCGTGAAATTACTATACTACTTCTCCATGGGAGAGAACCATTCTTGTCATGCCTACTTTTGGTGGATTAACATTTCCTAATGTCATTGATTATGTTTCCTCCAATTAGTTATCTCATCAAGCTAAGCCTATTTCCTATTTGGATGTATTATCTAATGTGGGTAGTTTATTTCTTAGATGGAAGAATCCTCCTAATACTCGAATAAAAAATTTCTCTGAAATTATCACTTCTCGATTCTTCTTAGTCATGAAACATTTTCCAAGCAAGAGTGACTTCCTTTCTCTTGTTAATTTGTGAAACATTATTTCCAAATATTCTAAGAAATATGCTAGCCATTTTTCATACTTATCTTGAGCTCCATTGCTACAACAGAAATAATTGTAAAAGAGGGCTCATATTACATGTTTAATGCAATAATCACCATCACGTTTTGCCAAGAATTTGGAAGAAATACCATAGGTTCTAATATAAGGGAATAAATCATGTGGCTCTTTGAGCTCCAAATTAATACATGATTAGGTAGTTTTCAGGAACCTCTCTTCACTTTACATCATTTTGGGTGGATTAAAACTAACACCTCCTGATCAAAGGGAAGCTCTCTTTCCTTTTGTAATAACATATTTGTTTGCTTCCTCTTTTTGGAGAAGGAAGACCTTGATGTTATTTTCTACAAAGGATCATAATTATATGGATCTCAAGGTTGTACTTAAATCACTCAACTCTTGATTTCAATCCTAAGAATGATATTTTATTGGAAATCCTTGTCAATGTGACACTTTCTCATCTTTCCCTGCACTATTAAGACAATAAAATGATAAAAAATAGAGGTAATAGTTTAGGAAAATACATTGAACTGTCTAAGGTACAAGATGGTATCCTTGCAACTTAAACACTTCTGAAGTAGTTGCCAGAGGAAGTGGAACTTCTGAATCAGTTACCAGAGGAAGTGGAAGTCGTGCTAGATAATGAGACATACATCTAACAGATGGACTATGACCACTTGCCTTTTAAATGAAAAGCATGTCATGATTATGACCAATTTTCAAAACATTTTCTTGAATCTTCTATAATTCAAGAAAACCCCTAAGAAAGGAAACAAATGGAAAAAAATAAAAATATAACTCTCATCAAGAATCCCTCAATCATTATCTCAATGATGTTGTTTTTCCTTCCTCACCCAAGAAATCTAACTTAAACCCCCACATGGACACCCCTTTGCATTCAAGTAACAATCAAGGTGAAATCCCCTATTCAGTAAATTAGTATGAAGTACTTTATCATATGAATAATTTCAATCCTATTGTGATGATGGAAATTTTGATCTTGGATTAGGAAAATTTCTCTGAAATTACCCCAATCGAAGAAATTCCTATCCCCCTTCTTTATATTTCCATCCTAGATCCAGAATCCAACAAATAGGTATTTCACCCCCCAAACACTATGTACTTAATATTAAAACTCTCCTTTTGATAATAGGCATCTTCATATGAAAGATTAGATTGGGAAACAAAAAAGAAATCAATAATAATGAGGCCTTCCAAAAATGCTCATTGCAATCCTAACTAGGAGGAAAGGGTGGAACAAGTAGAAAAGGACAAATATTTGGACACCCAACCTATTTTTTAAGGAATATATAATAGAAGCTTTATAAATTCAAGAAATACAGGTGGATCAATTCCTCTCTAGGGAGGAAGTTATAAGAATCCTAGTAAATAATGAAGTTCACATTCTAGAACTATAGAGGATCAAGAAGCCTTAGGAAAATATTCATTGTATTAAACTCAATCAAGAATGAAAATCACAAAATCTTGCTACTCTAATAGATAAAACTTGAAAATAATGTGGCTCTGCAAAAAATTAAACACAGAGGGTGAAAATATTAAATAAAGGTAGTAAGATATCATGGAGCTTATGAGGTTTTGCATACTATGAGAAATCAACACTATTTTCTCTTTCTCATGTGATTTGATCAACCCATTGTTTGGTGGTCTCCAAATATCACGTCCCCATTGGAAAATAGTGTAACGTCACCAATGTGTACATGCCTATACTATAGCAAGAGAAAGTGTGTTTCTCAAGAACACTCTCAATACATTGAAGGAGTGTGTCTTTAGCATATGAAGTACTAGTGTTGGAGACTAGAATTTTACTCTGTATTGGGGGGAAAATGGAGGTCAACCCATTGGTTGGTGGCCTCCAAATATCACGTCCCCATTGGAAAATAGTGTAACATCACCAATGTGTACATGCCTATACTATATCAAGAGAAAGTGTGTTTCTCAAGAACACTCTCAATACATTGAAGGAGTGTGTCTTTAGCATATGAAGTACTAGTGTTGGAGACTAGAAGTTTACTCTGTATTGGGGGGAAAAAGGAGGTCATTTGGTTCATGACAACTTCAATGAGCACATGAAGGATATAATTTCCAATGATTATCTAATGGAGAACCAGTTAATATTGATATATACGAATTGACAAATATGGTTATAGGTCTATCACATAGAGGGGTGGGTCTAGACAGGTTCCTAGTTCATAGCTCATTTTTGAAAGACCCAATATCACTTTTCATCTTCTAGATTAGAATGGGTTTGTTCATCATATAATCCATTTTCTTTGATTCAACCCCCTTTTTACTCATGATCCTCCCTCCTTGGATGTAGTACCTAAAACCTAGATCTCTTGGGTGTTGGGATCTCTAGTGCAGGGAAACTTTCATTAGCTAAATTTCACAAATGGGTTTGTTTTCTATTATTATTTGTCAATATATATTCAATTTTTTATATTTTTTTCTAATATTTTACCTTAAAAGACATTTGAGTTTTATATAATATTGTATAAAATCATTATAAATTTGAATATCTTCACAAAAACATCACCAAAATGTTTATAGTGTGAATAGTAGAGACTCATAAATTTGACTAAGGTTCCTACATTTTAAGTTAAAATTTCGTCATCAAAATTTCCCTTAATCCAATGTATATTTGGGAAAATAAAATTTAAATAGACTAAAGTTTCCTTAAAATATTGGGAAATGGAGAAATTTAAATCTAGCTAAGAGAAAAAAAAAATAGCCTACAAGATCAATTCGGGAAATTTCAAAGTAGAATGGAGAGAGTAGAAATTATATACCTCATGTTTATTAAGGAAGATGAAACTTTATCTCACCTATACGTAGCATAAAGAGTCGAATAGGAATGACAATGAATAAAGCCAATAATCCTAGGACTCAATGTATGGAATATGAACACTAAATATTTTCACTAATAGGCCAAGTTGCTTTTATGGTACAACAATTCCAAAGTCATCATATCTCCTCAAGGGGTGTATGTAAATAATTATGATAGGACCAAAACGCCAACCTTCCATTACTTTGTTCAATTCTACAGTAAAAGTGGATCTTTGAACATAGTAGATGAGAACAAAAAGATTTAGGATATCCCACATATAATCACCAAATACAAAAATAATGGTCTAATGCATCTAATATCTAAGTAGGAAGTTTTATCTATATTTAATTACTTTGACCCTAACAAGGATCTATGGCTTTGAATGGATTTCCAGTGAAATTATACATTAAGTGCTGACAGACAATAACATTCAATATGCTCCAGATAATTCAATTCATTCACAAGTATGTAATGATAAGTGGTGACATTAACTCACAATTCCATCACTAGTCCTAAAATAGATTAGCCCATGTTTATTTACTCACTTTAAGACCATTTGTTTGTGTAACATATGTTACAAAATCATATCTAAAATTATTGCAAATCACCTAAAGCATATCCTACAAAGGTTCATTTTAGATAACCACAAGGGATTTGATGGATTGAATCAAATTATTGACACCATGATTTTATCCTAGGAAGAAATTTACTACACATAGTATAGAAATTAAAAAAGTATGGTTATTAAAAAAGGCATAGCCGATGCATATGATACAATCTGTATTAGCTTAAGATTCAAGGTTACTTGTGTTTTTCAGTTCTATTTAGAGTTAACCACTCACATATCATCTTGTATCATCAATCCTTAGATATATCCATTGGTTAGTAGGAGATTTGAGCACTTTTATTGCCCCCCTAGACAATTTCACTAAGACTTCCCACTTTTTCCCCTTCTTTACATCTTAATGGTAGATTTACTTAGAAAGTAATTAAAGCATGAAAGGGAAAATGGAAATACAATGGTTATTTGATTTTTAGAGTAATCAATCTCATTAATCGTTCTCAATTTGCAGATGATATATTTTTTATAGGTGGGATATTCTACCATCATCACCTCAAGGTTCAAAGAGATCCTATATTGTTTTCATCTTTTCACTAGGCTGCTATGTTAACAACTAAGACCTTTTGATATTTGAAGAATAATGAAAATCCTTACACTACATAGGCGCCCCCCTTTGCTTGCACTCTCCTTCTAGTCCTTTGTAGCATCACATTGTACACAACATTAAGGCTAATTCCTATAATGGAATTCTTAATGGATTAGCCTTTCTATTTACCTTGTGCTTATCCATTCTATTCTTTCTACCCGATCTCTTTCCTAATTCTCAATCCTCTCAGTGCTTATTAGATTTCACCAAGACTTAGCTTAAGAGTCTCATAGATTTCAATGGAAATTAGGAAAAACAAACATCAAATGATATCATATGGTTAAATGGATTTTTTTTACACTAAAAAACAACATAGTTGACTAAGCATCAGGGATTTTCCCCTTATGAACCTAGCTTTAGGAGAAAACTTGTTGTGGATACTTCTAAGTGGGGAAAATGACTAGTAGAAGAAATCGATCCACCAAGAATTTTTGAAAGTGAATTTCCTTAATTTCTTGGATAAATTCCCTATGATCAATGGTGGATCCCGACTATGGAAAATCCTCCATGCTGTCCTTCCCCTAATTAGAGATAGAATCTTATGGGTTTTGGGCCCTAGTAAAAAAATTGACTTATGGAAAAATCGTATCATGGGAATCCCTCCACTCTCATGTAACCTACTTATTCTCCCATTATAACATTGATTTGAAAATAAAGGTAGGTTTTTCGTGTACGTCATCTCAAATTTGTCCATTTCAAGATATTAGATGAGGTAGAACATTGGAAATATTTCACCCTTTCTCAACTCTACCTTCTCAATCCTCCTTTCATTTCGAAATGGTTGTGATCGAAGTCCCAAGGAACATTACAATTCTAGAGGATGGGGGAATATTCACTACACTATTAAGCAAGGATATGAACACCACCTATTTCCAAATGGTTTTCCTCCAAAATCATTAATTTTGTCTGAGATCTAGCATGTAGAAGGGATTCCAAGTATATCTAAAAAATTTTCTAGATATTATCCCATATCTAGAAGCTTACAACAAAAAAGTGAGCAAAAGGGTCATACAAGGTCCATCCATTTGTCTGTTATATAGGGTTCAATCTAAAGCATTTTCCCATCTTTTCGTTGAATGTGAATTTTCAAATCAATTTGGAAATATTCCATTATGCTTTGGCCTTAAGGGATCCCTATTTAGACTTTATAAATCCTCTATTTGATTCTTGGATAAATTTATATTTAGAAAATTTTGATGGCAAGGAAATTTTTATAATTTTATAGAATTCCCTCCTAAAATTCATATGCTTGAAGGTTTAGCTAGATAAAAATATAAGAATATACTTTCATAGTCATTAGGTAGAAATTGATACAAGTGCTAGATAACTTCTAGTATAACACATACAAGACAACTCAAAATCACGACTAAAAATTATCAAATTCCTTAGGGTATCATTTATTGAATTTCACTTAATTCCCCAAATTACAATTCCTTCCCAAAGCTGATTTTGAAAATTCATGATTTCCAACTTTGGTTTCTTAAACAAGAAGCATTTACACAATATTTTTATGGGGATTCTAAATGCAACGCCGCAATGGCATATGCCACGGGTGAGTTGAGATATGTCCTAGACGAACTTGTATATATTTCTATGTTTGGATCTCAAAGCCACCACTATCAACTAAGAATAATTGTACGCCCTTGTATATATTTCTATGTTTGGATCTTAAAGCCGCCACTATCAATTAAGAATAATGGTATGCCCTTTTAGAAAGAGTGGATCCAGCATCCTCATTGAGACATGGTCCTCGTATAATATTGGGCGATCCTTAAAATGAAGCATATCATGTTCAGGTGGGTTCATCTTTTGGGAAAGCCTTATTTTCAAGTCTATACGCCCATTAATACTCTAAAAGGACCAATGGACATGCCATGGTCATGCAGACCCTAAATGAGTATGCGCTGCACCAGGCTATAGGATATTTAATATACAAATAACTGCTTCTGACATCTGACATTTCTTTTTGTGAGCGCATCCATCTTGACATCCTTTCTGCTTTCCGGAAAAATATATCTCTGTTTCTGGTCGGTCCAAATCACATGCATCATGTTGCTATCTTCCATATCTCCATCACATTCCAAAACACAACATGTATATGCTGCTATCTGCGGTATGTTCATCCCATACTCATCCATACAATGCATACCTACACATTTGAAATTTATTCGCGCCCTCGGTTGATGTTGATGAGTTGATGATGCACCCACGACACTTATTACAGGCTATAAATATATACGTACAATTTTAATCTTTTAGTTGGGAAGAACTAAAAGATTAAAAAGTATTATGGATAGAGGCAATTTTCTATTTTATCTTTTTATTATATTAATATTTTGTTTTTTTATTAATATATTTATGTTTTATTGAAATTTATAAGTTGAAATTTTATATAATTAAGGTAAAGTGGGTTATAGTGTTAATTTTGAATGAAATTTTGTATAAATAAATATAATATTTATTTTATTTATTTGCTAAATATTATATATATGTATATTCTATAAATACAAAGAGTGCATTTTTTTTATTTAGAATTTATTATTGAGAAGTTTATATTTATTTTTTGAAAATTATTGTTATTCAATTATAATTGTTATTTGGTTATTTTGATTTAAGTTTTAATGAAAATATAAATCTTAAGTTTTGATTAAAAAATAATAGTTTTGATTTATCTATATGAAAGTAAAATAAACATAATTTAGCATACTATAAATATAGAATATACAAAGTTCATGAAAAATAAGTTACTGTTGTATATGAAATATTTTAAAAGATGTTTATTCATTTATTTGTTTTGGATAATTGTGCAAAATTGTCCTGTATCTATTTAATCTTAGTAGGGACTTCGTTTACTTATGGCATCATCTTTAGGTTCATGTATAGGTTGTAAGAGCTAATGAATTCTTCTATGGAATATAGAGGTTGATTCTTAGACCTTTTGGCATCACTTACAACATATAGGAATTCAGACTCTCTATACAGTCTCCTCTCTTGACCTCCAATAAAAATATGGTTGCATAGGATAAATCCACCTACAAGATTCTGCCTAATTTTCTGGCCCAAGATCTAGAAGGTGACATGGTATAGACCACTGGAATGTTAGCCAGAACAATTTCCATGACCACGCTCTTCATGGGGATTTGGGCGAGAGAAAATGTAGAAAATCCACATAGATTCAACTAATCTTGTAATATATTAAAACAAACTACATGAATCTATTCCACAAAATGTGGAAACTAATTACGATCACAAAATCACATGAACAAGAAAAAGAAAGAATTTCAATCGCACAACACAAAGATTTATCTAGGGAAAGCCTCAGTTAAAAACCCTGCTCTTTATCCTCTAAGTCACTAAAGAGATCTCTATTACCCTTCATATGGAACGAGACACCGATGTCGAGATACCACATGCTTCCCATTACTGTGCTTCCCATGCATGCAATGAGAGCAAAATTAAGCTCGAATTATGAAGCTAGAGCTTCACCTGTTGTTGCAACTGCAGTTTCCTTCTTACTTGCCTTCTTCTGTGTATATATCATGCCATAATACCCGAACACGTGACAGTGAAACCACTTGTTATTGGACAAGTCTTTCTTCTTGCCCTCTTCACCTTGGGATTTCTTTCCCTAGGCTTTCTTTCCTTTGTTGACTAATGCAAATTCTTCTTCCGCTTCTTTGGAAGATGTCTCGTATTTAGTGTTTTGCCTTATTTCTTATTGCACCAGGTCAAACCATAATCACTCGCACTCTGGTAACTTCTCCCTCCCATTTACTGAATCCTAGTAGCTATGCTAGCTCTTGGGAAGGCCTAGAAGTGCTAGGCTCAGCATATCGTCCTCAACAACGATAGCACCAACACTTCCAAGCTCATCCCAATATTGGGTGAACTTGTTCAAGTACTTTGGTATTGTGTCGCCCTCCTCCATATTCAATTTTCTGAGTTTTTCCTTTAGTGCCAGCTTCCTATGGTCGTTATTTTTATGAAAAAAAATTGTCAAGGCCTTCCACATATCATATAGAGTTTCCTTTCCATGGAGGTTCGAGACAATATTATCTTGAACTCCTTCCAAGAGAATCCTTCTTGCCTTCGCTATGTTCTTCTTCCATGCTGCTAGATCTTGAGCATCTACTACTAGATCTTGAGAATCTGTTGTTGTGGGCTTAGGAATATCACTATCTATGAACTCCTTTAGCTTGTTGTCTTCGAACACTGATTTTATCCTATCCTTCCAAGCTATGTAACTTGAACTACCCTCAAGGGAATATTCGAGTCTCAATCCAAAGAAAGACATCATGATCCTGAGGATGGTATTGAAGAGTAGATCTACAAACTCAATTCACCTTCTCCAAACAAACTCGTATTATTCTCTTCTATAGTGATTCATGCTCTGATACCATGTAGAAAATCCTCGTAGATTCAACTTATCTTGCAATATGCTTAAAAAAAAAGCACTTGAATCTACTCTACAATTTGCATAAACCAATTAGGATTGCAAAATCACATGAACAAGAAAGAGAAATAATTTCAATCGCACAACACAAAGATTTATCTAGGAAAAGGCTCAACTAAAAACTCAACTATCTATATATTGCATAAGTCAAAGAATATGAGAACAATAAAATTCTTCTCTCAGGGTTGAGAGCTCTCTGCACTATCTTTGTTTGTCTCATTGATTCCTAGGAAAGCTTCGTTCATTACTTAACTAATTTCTTGGCTTTAGGAATCCCTATTTCCTTGCGCACATTCCTATGGAATTAGGCCCCTATTAACAAGGAAATTCCCCATAATTATTGTGTAATACATCAAGGCTCTTCCTCTGGATCCATGCACCACCTGTAATTTTTTTTTATTTTACAACTGATAGTACACTTCCCTTTAACTCCAATCTCAAGTAGCTCTCTCTCATTGTGTACACAACCGAATGTGGCCTCTAAAAATTCAACCACTGAATCAGATCATCCTCGTTAATGTCCTCCATTTTCCCTTTTCCCACCTTCCCTACAAAGCTTAGCCGAAACTGGGCTAGATGGGCTTCTGTGTCATTTTTCTCATGTGCCTTAGGTGAGTAGGCTAGGGGTATTCAAAAGTATTAATGAGAATTACCTAGCAATGACCCAGTGATTGTACGCTCCGAGCGATGAACTGTTGTAACAGGTTCGACATCTAGGAATTGAAGAAACTGGTTGTTATCTTGTTCTTACTGAGTCTGATGGGACTCAGAAAATTCATGTCAAGAATAATGTTGTCCCTTTCTTTCTACAACGCATTGTGAGATATTGAAGCCGCAACGGAGTTGAGGAGGGTCATGGCGAATGCTCCACATATATTGAACAAAACTCAAGGCACACCATACTTTTTCACTTGTCTATAATGTCCACATTGTCATGAAGATGTTAGTGATAATAAAAACTAGTGTGATCCCAAGGATATAAATTTGAGGATACCCAACACTACCAAATGTGGAGAAAAAACGACAAAATTGAAAATAGAGTGAGTGCGCATCCATCTCGGTGGGAAAATTTAAATCTCGGATCCATCATGCGCATGGTGGATCATATGGCATCGACATAATCTATGGATGATGAATGTGAATATGTACAAAGACAACAACCCATTTCCTATTAATAAAAAACTATCTGCTGTGGAAATTATGTACACGGGTTGGCCTCCAAAGTTGATGTCTGAGCCCTTCTCTCAATATTATCCTTTATGGTGTATTAATGGCTCTATAGCCTTAGAAATATTGGTTTCCATTTTCTAGTGGACCGTATATTAGAAGATGTGCTTAATTAAATTGCAATCTGACATGGTCTCGGGATCTAAGGTCACTGTGTTTTAATTTTGACAAAATCTCGAGGGTCTCTACTCACTGAGTTTTAATGATATTTCATTCGAATCTATCAAATATGTTGCATACCCTATTCAACCGTAACAAATATTTTTGGAGCTATAGTTCTGAGCCAGGTGGCTCCAGAGATTCACATAAGGCAAAGAGGGATTTTGAAAGCTCAAAAATCAAAGTGTTTGGGTTGCTTTCGAAATAGGACCATAGCGTAGATCTCGACGTTCTGATTGTGGCAGTGTGAACGGTTCGTCAAACTGAGCTCGTATGCGAAAGCTAGAAGCAATCAAAGTTTTGGGTTGACTTGGATGACTTGGTAGCTTAAGGAGGCAACAAATCCGTAGTGATCCGGCCACCGGATTTCAGTCGGATTCCAGGAAAAATTGCGGAATACTTGTTTTGTCTCCTTCGGCCTATTTTTGGGTATTTTAAAAATTTCTTATTGTTGTTAAATAACGAAAAAATATGAAAAATGGGGGTGGCGGGCCACCACCCCTGCTACCCCACTCCACGGTACGTCATATTATAAAAATATAAATATCATGATTCGACAGGTTGTGACCGCCCACCGAACCATTGGGACCCACATCGTATATAACACAAACATTGTAACAGGGGCGGGCCACTGGCGGTGGACCCAGACCCCACACCACATGTGACACATATCAATGCCACCATTAAACATATGGTTCCGGCGGGTGTCGAACCCGCCCAGCTTAATAGTCAGCCGACCTACTGGCGAAACCCCAAACCAATGTAAAATTAAAACAAAAACAGGCCCATTTTAATCTTTGTTTTATATGCAAACAACACTTTTCCAATTCGGGTGGGGTCGATGGGGTTGGAACCCCCGACCTCTGACTTGACAAGCCTACCCACAACCAACCGCCCAATGGGCTCGATATTGTTAAATATGACACAAATTTCAATATAAGCCCTCATTTTTAGTAGTGTGGGCAGAGAAAGTTGGAGAAGAGGAGTGGCACAAATTTCAAGGGCAGAACCATGAGCCTAGACAACAGGGAGTAGAACCATGATTGAGCTCAACCTTTAGGGGGGCGAAATTTTTCCAATGTCCAAATGGGATAAACTTTATGTTGATTTTGCACTATTCGACGCCATGAATCTAATGGTGTATTCAAATTTTCTATTTGACCATTCCATTTTTCGGCTACTTTTCAAAGTGGAATTGCAGGTGTTGGCATTCAATGTGTGAGCAGTCGTTTTCAGGATATTCGATGCCACGGTTGATGGTACATCCAAATCCAGCAGTTTATCATCCTTTTCTTCAGATAGCTCCAGGATATGAGGTATATACCGTGTGATCATTTACTTCTTTGTCTCTTTACTATGAGATGCATTGTGTTGTATAGATCCATGTTTGATGTGGGATCTTGTTTTGTTCTTGATGTGAGATTTAATTTATGTCGTGGATTGTTTTATGTTGTTTGAGATATTTTTGTTGCCATGTTGGCGAGATACTCATTGTCACATGTATGTTTGATTGAGATCCCTTTGTTGCCATGTTCGGCAGGATACTCGTAGTCATCATCCATTTAGTGAAATTGTCGTGCTGATAGGAGTCCTTTTTGTGAATGAGAGTTCATGTAGTAGAACATCTCGTGGAGAGGTCCAGCCACTCCTATGTGAGGGAATTTTCCTTGTATGAAGGAGAAAAAATACCATCCATGTACATTGTCACTCTTTCCAGCACTTAATGCAGTGGCCTACACCATCTTGACACCGAGGCCCGGAGACGCAGTCCCTCCTGGACGAACTGCGTTATCAATATCTTGTGTTTCTAATGCTCATTATGTTTCTCTTCTTTACAACATGCGGATATGTTATTTTATGTTCATTGATGCTTTGATGTAATTCTAACACATTAGCCGAAATAAAAGGTCTTGGTTAAAAGGGTATCAATAATTTAATCGGATCAAGTTACAATAATGCATTGGGATAACTACGGTTTTTTGGTTTGGCGGCAAGGCAGATTCTCGGGCTATCGTGGATTTAATCTTTTGAACGAGAATATTTATATACAACTCTCGCTCGAAACATCACGACGATACGATGAATATTCGCAGGATTCCGTCGGTCGACGGTAAAATGTTTCGATTAAACTTCTCACCTGAAAGTTTAATAGAATCTCGGGCGAGAAGTTTAATCGAAACATTTTACCATTGACCAACGGAATCCTGTGAAGATTCATCGTATCGTTGTGATGTTTCGGGCGAGAGTTGTATATAACTCTCGCCCGAGATTCTATTAAACTTTCAGGCGAGAAGTTTAATTGAAACATTTTACCGTCGACCAACGGAATCCTGCGAAGATTCATCGTATCGTCGTGATGTTTCGGGCGAGATTTGTATATAAATATTCTCGTTCAAAAGATATATAACTCTCGCCTGAGATTATATTAAAATTTCGGGCGAGAAGTTTAATCGAAACATTTTACCGTCGACCGACAGAATCCTGCGAAGATTCATCGTATCGTCGTGATGTTTCGAGCGAGAGTTGTATATAAATATTCTCGTTCAAAAGATTAAGTCCACGATATTCCACACACCATTATGAACCAAAGAAGTGAAGTTTTTTTGGGTGCAATTTTTTTTTTTTTTAAGTAATGTTTTTTAAACATTCAATTCTTTTTTAAAGAGCACATATTTTCAGGAAAGGGAAGTGAAAATTTTATGGGGAAAAAATTACATTTTTATTTTTTGTAAGAATTTAATTACTTGATATTATGCAAAATGTCTCTATGAAGGCATGAAGTATTTTTTCAAAATGTCTTTGTGAATTTAATTATTTATTTAATTTTCTTTCTTATTGAAGGCATGAAGTACTTATTCTGAAGTCTTTATGTTTTTTTGGGTATTTGATCCAAATAGAATTGGATTTTTGGTTTCCAATTTTGTGAACATGGGAAGCAAAAGGAATTGCAAATCAAGGCATGATCTAAATAGAACTGATTCAATAGAAATGACTGAGAGATTACAGAAAAAAAGGCGAGAGGAAAGGGAAAGATTAAGCCATGAAATAAATGTGGAGGTAGAGCATCATGGAAGAGATGTAGAGGTGCATGACAATGACGAGGAAATGAGAAATGTTGAGGAACTTGTAAATGAGAATACTGAAAACACAAATGTCGAAGAGAATGTTGAGGAACTTGTCAACGAGAATATTGAAAACACAAATGTCCAATTATAGATAAGAGGTTAGAAAATTTAATCACCAACCTTTATATATATATATATGTGTGTGTGTGACTTACTCAATATCAATCCTTTACGATTCCAAAATTACCTAATCCATTATTAGCTTTTGCAAAAAAATTAAATGGCATTATTAATACAACATAAACTTGATAGGTATTGTAAGGAATGATAAAAAGTGATGTTTGAATTAATTAAATAAAAAACCCACTGGTCAGCTCTACAAAAGAGAGTCTGAACTAGGAGAGTCTGGCGCTACAGAACGCTCTACATTCTCAATACACTTCAAGCATTATATAACATACATGGTTTTATGGAAGTTAGAACCATACCCTAACGAATCGAAACTAATTCCTATCCTAAGGTCTCGTGAACCAACTCACACTAATATAGGATTCTCCATTATCTTCAACACTACCCTTTAATGGAGAAGGGGTTCACAAATATGCCATTATCTTCGGTTTATACAACCATTTAAATCCTATGGTTTGTTTCCCTTCAGGTAGTTCAACCAGCTCC
This sequence comes from Pinus albicaulis, assembly GCA_034641835.2. Classification (NCBI taxonomy): domain Eukaryota; kingdom Viridiplantae; phylum Streptophyta; class Pinopsida; order Pinales; family Pinaceae; genus Pinus; species Pinus albicaulis. Next base: position 694,748,925 of record CM076576.1, on the reverse strand, counting down.
CAAGTGTTATTTTTGAGAATCGATTCATATTCTTGTTTCATAGCTGTTTTCCATTCACTACATTGATTTTCTTCCCTATAACTAGCAGGTTCAACAAAATTCATCATACTAGTTATAAAGGCATTCTCCCTATATCTAGCAGGCAATTGAATCTTCCTACCTGATCTTCTGAGCGCTGGTGTAGCTTCCAACCCATTCTGAATTTCCTTTGAAGGACTTGTCTTGATTGTTGTATCTGAACTTTCTTCTTCTGCCTTTTTTTGCTCCTCATGGTTGTTACCTACTTCTTCACTTCCTTCCACCAAGAAGGGAATACCCCATTCCTCATTGCTTTTATCAGATTCATCAGAAACCTACTCATGGAACATGACATCTCTACTAACAAAACTCTTGTGAGTAGAGGAATTAAATAATCTATAAGCTTTAATTGTGAACAATACCCTACAAGGTACATCTGATGGCTTTTGAATCTAGTTTTCTTCTGTCTTCCTTTGGAATGTGGGCAAATGATTTTGACCCAAATACTCTTAAATGTTTGACTGCAGGCTTAAATCCATATAATGCTTCAAGGATTATAAATGAATTCTCTATTTAGAAATGAATTCTTTCAAGGATTTCTAAATTCATGAAAATATTCCTAATAAATGTTTGACTGCAGGCTTAAATCCAGTGTCGTACTGCTGATAGGTTCAAGAGAAGTTGACCTTTGTAGTTTTCAACCCTCCTTTAATTCTCATTTGATCCTGATTCACAAATACTATGTTCTTCTTACTCATGTCGATGATGTGGGAAACACTATGGCCCACCTTCGATCAAATTCACTTCCTATCGACTTCAGCTCATTATCCAGGAAGCTGATCTAAAGACTCCTTTCTGGTGCCTTAGAGCCTGCATGCCTCAATGGCAGGTTCTTCGCATTCAACATGGGGTTTTGATCATTTGCCTCTGATTGAATGATTCTGTGGGTGTTTGACGCCAGCTCACTGTTCACATTCTGTGGATTGTACCTATAGTACCTTAAGGGCCATTTTCATTATTGGTGGTTCCTCTCGCGTCTGTTAAAAACTTTCATCATTGGCTGGTAATCAGACGATGTTCTTGCATGTTTGACCTCAGCTCATTTATTCACATGCTAGTACTTGTACTTTGTTTGGGTTGAGATGGAGCGCAAGACCCTGGGTTTTGTCTGATGGAATCCAAGCTATGGATTTTGTGGATTATCATGATTAGTTACATGACTCATTGATTGGATGGCTGCGACCATACCTGAGTTTGCTTATTGATCCTTTCTGGATGGTTGCGTCGAGACCTTGGATCCTGATTGTTGTATACTATGTTATGGATGGCTATGCCCATACCACATATCATGTATTTGAGATATCAGTTGTACTTGTCTACGCAGGTTTTCCAATGGTAGTGTTTTCAGTCAAACACATTCTCATAAAGAATTTCCCCCTCTCTCTCTCTCTGGCCTCATGCTTTAGGGAGCATATGTTACACAGTAATTTGTCACCATCCCTGCAATCCCCCATCCTGCACATTGGAGGGCATTTTTGTGTGACCTGTGAGTAGTGACATAACCTGAAACCACTTTCATGGCATCCCCCTTGACAAGGAAAATCATTCCTCTGAAGAAAGTTTCCTCTGAAAAAACCTAAAAACTGATCTTTTGGTCTTGGCACAACTAGCCAGTTCATCCCTCGCACCAATGGGGAAAATCCACCAAAGAGGGCATGCCAACTGGCGCTCTGTCCCATTGTATTGCTCGCGCCAAGCTTAATAAGGATTTTTTTTTTATAAATAAATGGCGGAAGTTTGATTCCAACAAACTTCTGAATGAGTCTCTAAAATGATTTGGGAGGTTTGGCTCTAGATCTCCATGCATGGGAGGTGGTTTTCCACCTATCATGGAAGATTCCTTGAAGATAGGGCCAATCCCACAATTGGAGGGATCCCAACTCCCCTTCCACCATCTATATAAGCTTGCCATTTTCCCTTAGCAAGCTAGTAGTCCTAATATAACTAGAGAAGAAGAGTTGAATCTGTAGCAAGGAGACTATTGCCAGACAACCTTTGAGAGCCAAGCTCAAGAGAGAGAGCTTTGTCCCATTTTTGACGAGCTTCATTGAGACGTGCTCCGCTGTCAGCCCCGCCGAAGGAAGACCCAACATCAGAGCTTTGGGTTGTATCTTTATTTTGTTATTATTAATGATAAGAAACTTTGATTATGGTTTCATTAATGTGTATTTGTCTTTTATGTAATGAATTACATCCTCTCTGACTGATGTATGGTTACAAGATTTAGATTCTATGTTGTGTATTGTTGTGTTTATTCGCATGTGTTCAAGTGTTTAGACGTGCTAAGCGGAAGGATCATGATCTACGAAAGCGGAGGATGAGAAGCGTCACCCTCTCTTCAACGACCATTGCGTAGGACCTGAGGTAGGAAACTTGTTATATTTTGTCGTTTTTGTAACTAGAGACCTGCATCACTGCCTGTCTGATTGTTGCTAGACCCAATCTGGGCTAGAAGGGATTGCCTCTATCCATAGAGGGGATTTACCTCTCCAACAAGCATACATAAGACCAAGTATGTCTCCTTGGACAACACCGATACTGTTTGTTAAAAGGATAGACAACACATTCAGGATGTGCATAGATTACAGACAACTGAATAAATTGACCATTAAGAATACATATCCTCTGCCAAGAATAGATGACTTATTTGACCAAGTGAGAGGAGACACTATATTCTCAAAGGTTGATCTAAGAATAAGACAACATCAACTTAGAATGAAAGATGAGGAAATTAATAAAACAAAATTTTGGACTACATATGGAAACTATGAATTTGTAGTCCTATCCTTTGGACTTACTAATGCACCTGCTACATTCATGTGTCTAATGAATAGTGTACTGCATAAGTATCTAGACAATTTTGTAATAGTGTTCATTGATGACATTTTGGTCTACTCTGAAAATGAATAATAACACAAATAACATCTCAAACACTTAGAGAACATAAGTTATATGCAAAAATCAGTAAGTGTGAATTTTACAAGAACCAAATTCAGTATTTGGGTCATGTGATTTCAGAGGATGTCTTAGCAGCAGGCCCAGAGAAAATACAAGCCATTATGGATCAACCTATACCTACTGATGTCCCAGCCATAAGATCCTTCATAGGTATTGCTATAAACTACCATAGGTTTGTGAAAAGCTTTACAACCTTGACTTGTCCTATTACTTATTTATAGAAAAAGGGAGTAAAGTTTGAATGGACAACAAACTGTCAAAATATTTTTTAACAGTTAAAACTTAAAAATAACAACTTCCCCCATATTTAATATTGTTGATCCAAACAAAGTATTTTTAGTATGTACAAATGCATGTACAAAAAGATTAGGAGGAGTATTTCTACAAAAAAACTCAGTCATAGCATATGATTCAAGAACATTAAAGAAACATGAACATAATTATACTGTATATGGCTTAGAAGTAGCTCTTGTGATACATGCATTGAAGATGTGGAGACATTATTTGCTAGGAAAGAAGTTCATATTAATGACATATCACATAAGTTTGAAATAATTCTTCACTCAACCTGATTTTAATGCTAGACAAGCCAGACAGTTATCTTTCCTTAGTCAGTTCTATATGGAAATCAAACACATTAAAGGAAAGGAAAATAATATTGCAGATGCTTTGAATAGGAATGCTCATTAAATTTTGAACAATGACAAAAGTAGTGTGATGTTTGACATAGAAAAATTTATACAAGATGTGATGATGCAAAATCCAAATTATATGAAATTTGAAGAAAATTTGTAGAAGTCGAGAATAGTTGGATATACTCAAAATTTGGAAGGGTTGATTTATTACAAACAAAGATTGTATATTCCAAATGTGACATCATTAAAAATGTAAATTTTAGATGAGTATCATAAAATACCTTATGCTGGACATCCTGGTTATCAAAATCTGATTTCGTTATTGAGGAAGAACATGTTTTGGCCAGATATGAAGAAAGATGTGGTTGATAAGCTAGATGTTTAGAATGTCAGTAAGTAAAACTGAAACATCAGCATCCAACAGGATTGCTGAACCCTTTACCTATCCCAGAATGGAAGTGGGAAGTGGTTTCCATAGATTTCATTACTAGATTGCCTAGAAATAAGTATCAACATGACTCCATAATAGTGGTTGTAGAAACATTCACTAAAGCTGCACACTTTTTACTAGTGAAATCTAATTTTGGAAAAACTAAAGTGGCTAATATATTCATGAAAAAAATTGTCAAGCTACGTGGAATTCCTAAAATTATTATATCAAACAGAGATGCAAAATTTACTTCAGCCTTTTGGAAAACTCTGTTTGGAGGAATGGATACCAAATTGAACTTTAGTACCGCATACCATCCTGAAACAGATGGACAAACTAAAAGAACCAATTAGATTTTAGAATACATGTTACACATGTATGTTATGGAAAAACCTACAAGATGGGAAGATGTTCTTCATTTAGCATAATTTTCATATAAAAATAGTTATCAAGATTCAATAAAGATGAGTCATTTTGAAGCATTGTATGGAAGAGGGTGCCACATGCCACTTTGCTAGAGTCAACCGGAAGATAAGTTAATTCTTAGACCTGATGTATTGCAGGAGATGGAAAGATATGTGAAGAAGAGTCAGAAAAATATTGAAACAACTCAAGATTGACAAAATAGCCATGCCAACAAAAAGAGTATTAATAGAGAATTCAAAGTGGGAGACCTTGTTTACTTGAGGATTAAGCCCAAAAAGAGTACTTTATATATGGGTAGTTGTGCTAAGTTAGCACCACGCTATTGTGGACCATTGGAAGTTCTAGAAAGCTTGGGGCCAGTAGCCTATAAATTGGCTCTACCTAGTCACATTAGGGTTCACAATGTTTTTCATGTTCCTTATTGAAAATGTATGTACATGATCCTACTCACGTAATTGACTGGACTGTGATACAGGTGGAAACACAAGCGGAATTTCTTATAGAGCCCCTTTGTATACTGGCATGGGAAAAAATCGAGCTCGGGAATAGGACGATAGCTAGGGTGAAAGTGCAGTGGAGACACTTTACATCTAGAGAATCTCCTTGGGAGAGAGAAGAAATGAAAGATAAATAACCATCACTATTTGAAAAGTGAACTAATATTTTGCAACACCAAGGACGGTGTTTTGTTTTAGAGGGGGAACATGTAATATTCTTATTTTTACTACTTTTTTAGACAGTTGAAATTCCCAAAGGTTAAGTGGACCTAGAGGAAAACAACATTTGTGGACATATTATATTTTTAAATTTTTAAATGTGGAATTTAAATTATTGTGCAAAGACTAAAGTATATTGGAGAACAGGATTTCAATTCCAAGAGGATGGAATTAAATCCAAAGACTTTGCCAAATTGTCCAAAAATCCTTGGAGAAAATAAAATAAATTAAAATATTAGATTGGAGATAAAAATCTAAAAGATACCTCAGTAAAGTGGAAAGTTACTGAGAAGAAGTGAAATAAAACTAGAAAGAGGAAAAAAACTAGTTTTAAAAATATTTTGTGGAAAAAACAAAAGTAATTCCTAGGATAAAGGACAACAACACCCTGATTTAACTGGATGCAGTTATGGAAACATGTAAAGGGAAAATAATCTTAAATAATCCATTCCAAGGTAGACAAGAGGTTTTCTACACTATGGAGAAATTGGTCTCTTCTCAGGGGGAGTTGTGGAGAGAAAGCTCAAGATTTGGTGGAAAATAGTCTTACCAAAATTGGTATGCACAAGTAATTTAATTATGTATTATGATTTTTTTGTTATGATGAGAGTTAGAGTAAGGATGATTTATGTAGAAACATATGTGGAAATAATATTTTATGTATTATTAATTAGTATAATACCTCTCTGTTAATTGTAAGTTACAAAGTCTTATGTATTTAACAGAACATAATATAATATATATAGGTAGTTTGTACAGTTACATAGACAAATTAAATTAGTAAGACAAGAAAAAAAATGTCTAAAACCAAGTAGGAGGGTTTAAATTTGTTGTTAGGTTGAAAGAATCTAATTATTAAATGCAGAAAATACATAAGTAAAGATGGAAATGATGTAAGAGATATAATTAATATAATTATGTGGTAAACAATAATGAAACAAAACCTAAATACAGTAATAGATAATTTTCAGTCTATAAGAAAACATGATTGTACCAATTAAATCTAAATACCTTTGTTGTATATTAACAGTAAAATTATATATAGTTATTTATTCATATGCTTGAATAAGAAATTAATTATCAATTACATATTGAAGTACTAGAGGATAGTTCAAGGAAATATCATACATAAGTAGACCAATATAGGTACCAAATAATTATAAAAATGAATGTTTACATTATAATCATAAAAATAAAAAATATATTAACAATGATAGAAATTATCATTACAAACTATCATGAATTCTTTGACAAAAGTCAAATGTTCTATATAATAATTACAAAAAATATAGATGAGTACATATCCTTGAAGTTAGTGGAGTGAATTCTATACGTGATATTGACCAACCTGTAAATATAAGAAAGAAAATAAAGGGTCAAAATTGGCAGAATGAATAACCAATTTGAGGAGGGGTTAAATGAGAGAAGCGTAATACCTGCACAAAAATACCAAATACAAGGATTAGTATATGAATATAATAAATTAAATAAAAATAAATTACAATAAATTGGCGAGGGTAATTGAATTAGAAGTATTACCTTGTTATTCAAATGTAAGCCATGGAATCATCTTTGTGCACGGAGAAGAAAAGAAATAAGTTCATGCGGGTAATGAATAAGAAGATACTTTAGTGACAGTATTGAAAACATTAAATTAATCTTACCAATAGTCTGGTAATTGAGGAATGTACTAGAAATGCAACATGATCTCGAAAGAGGAGGAAGAATTCATGTATATTAAATCATTTTATTAATTTAGGAAATTAATAAAATGAAAAGTACTAATTAAGAGAAGGATATTAAAATCTCTTACCAAATTAAATTATGAATAAATAACACACATATATTTATAAGTTATAAATATAATTATATAAATAAAATAGACTTATGAATTTAAATAAATAGTCATTAAAATTTCATATATGTGTAAATATAAATGACAATTGTGACTCAAACCTAAATGAAATTGAAGACCCTGTTACATAAAGTGAAGTAGCCATTGTTTCCATATATTACAGATAGCATAGTATGACAAAAATTAATTGATTTTGAGTTATGACGAAGTAATCCCAAACAAAGGAAATATCATGCAAGTCAAACATGGAAAGATACATAATAGTATTAATGGAGATACTCAATTAAATATTTAATAAATTAAATTTGGATCCCTACTATAAGTGTTTACTGTGACAAATAGAAATTTGATCATTGTGGAGGACACAATGATATATGTATTATTGAGGGAAAATGAATGTAAAATTGAATCGCTATAATACCCAATGAAAGGTTACAATCATAAGTAATTATTCATAGGGAAGGAAAAAAAAATATGAATGAAATCTGTGGAGTATGAAATTTAATTAGATAGACAATTTTATACGTAGATAAATCAAACCGTTTCATATATACTTTTTGTAGAATTAGCCAAGAAATTCGAGGAATGAAATAAAAATTTTATATGAAGAGGAATTTTGTATTGGGTTTAAGTCCAGACATAGAAATCAAAATCGTATTCCCCTCTGGGGAAGTAAAATGAAATTTAATCTCTGAGGATTAAGAAAATAAATTGGGGCAAATTGATAATAAAATTTTAACAAGAAAACAATTTTAATAAAATAAACTCTATATCTTTATAAAACATTTAATTCCCTAATAGGAAATTCATTAAATGAATGACTGTCTTAAAGCTAAAGAGAAACTCGTCATAGAACATAATTCGTAAATCAAATAAATTTCTCACAAGAAGAAAGGAAATGATAAAAATATGAAGTTAGGAGCAGTATGCTCAACAAATAACTAGAGAAAAAAATTTTCATCGTAAAATGATGGCTTAAATTATTACCTAGAAATTCTAAAATGATGTTACCTTAGGAATTCGAGGAGTAGAGGTTACGAGGAAGGTTAAATTACATTTTTTAAGATGGCCCTTCATTCATGAAAATAAAATGTAATACATTAACAAATTTAATCTTGAAGCTAATAAAACCTCAGACCACCTGGTTAACTAAAAACAAAAATTTTCCAGTGATAGAAATAAATCAGACCATGAAAACTTGTTTACCTGAGGTTGAACAGATAGTCGTAAAGCGAACGAACAAGCTATGAGAAGGAATACTGGCCTGGGTGGAAAATCATATCTGAAGATTTATTCAGCATTGCCAAATGCAAATGAAAATCTCAAAAATGACAAGCCATCAAAAAACTAATGAGGAAAGCTGGGGGATAGGATAAGGCCTCATCCTCACCATAAAAGTGCCATTCATCCATGCTGCAAGAATTCAAAAATATCAACGAGGCCATGTGATGGGTTTAATGGATGGAGTACAATACATTTAAGACGTGATAACCTCAAATAAAGGAATGACCTTCAAAAGCTGTCAAAATTTATGGTAGGGATACGATATAATCCCAATACTGATTTTCAAATATCAAAACATTGAACCTTAGCCTAGTATATCATATGCAATGTCAATTAATTGATACATGGAAAAATCTAACCTAATAAACCAACGTAAGATCATAAAAGTGAATTGATTGTATGTGATAATTTATATGGTACCAAACATGATTAATGTAATAGTGTAGACAAGAGTATATGTGTAACAATTGATATATATTATTATAACCTCATGATAGTACTCACATCTATGAGTTCAGAGAATTAATTTGATTATAATTCTAATGATTGAGTAATGGTAGTATGTGGAATTGGTTGTATAGGAAGTATCGATGATTCTCATACACCATTGAAATAGTTAAGGGTAAATTAATTATCCGTGGGCTAAGGGTTATGTCTACACTTGGATATAAACCCTTGTTCTATTAATCTTTAAAGCTAGAGTCAAAAGGTTAAAAGAGTTGTATATGAATAAGAGTATAGAGTATAATGTTAGAATATAAAGGATATATTCTAATAGATAACTTTAGCATGATAATTATTAAAGTTATTATTTTAATAAAAATGCTAGCTAAAGAATAAGTTATTAAGATGTAAATGAATACTAAAATAAGCTACTATTATAACAGACATGTGTACAGCGAAGAAATGTCTGAAAGGATAATAAAAACTAAAAGAGATATTGTGGAATCATTTAGGGATGGTCTAATTATCATTGACAATAGAGTTTTATTTTACTCACAAATAATGATGTTATTAGAGAAATTGTTAACGACAATAAGTACACCTATGTTAAAACATCGAAATATGACAAAAGTAAATAAAATCAAAGACACAAAGTAGCATAAATGGTATAAATATATATATATATATATATATATATATATATTGGGTAAGTAGATTTGTTTCACATTGTCTGTCAAAATTAGATCATCAACATAAAGTACGATAATCAATTTCTTACTATCAACCACAATTTGGTACAGGTTTGCATCCGCTTCACTTTTGCTGAAGCCCAACCTGGTGAAATAGCTGTCAATGCGAGTGTACCAAGCACGAGGTGCTTGCTTCAGCCCATACAATGCTCTCTTGAGTCAGCACAAATGCGACTCACTATAAAAGATATCGAAACCTTTTGGCTGCTCTACGTACTATTCCTCCTCAATAACTCCATTAAGAAACGCAGTTTTCACATCCATCTGGTGAGTGTGCCACCCCATCTGTGTTGACATTGCAAGGATATATCTAATGGAAGAGTACCTCGCAACTACTGTGAAAGTATCCTCATAGTCAATCCCCTCAACTTGTGAGAATCAGTGGGCCACAAATATAGCGTTGTACTTCTCTATACTCCCATATGCTGCTTGTTTCACCTTATAGATCCATCTAGATCCAACCACTAATTTTCTGACCAGTCTTGGGACAACTTCCCATGCACTATTCTTGACGATGGAGTCATACACCTCTACCATACCATCAACCCAAATTGGATGCTACAATGCTTCCTCAAAGGAAGATGGTTCTGTAACAATACACTTTCTCATAAGAGCCATGTATCCAGTAAAATTGTCTGGAGACTGTCTCTGTCTGCGCAATGAATTAGGGTCTCCTAAATTCTCTACCGCATCTTATCTCGATCTATCAACTTCCCTGGTGCACCTTCTACCATTTTTGGTGGATGGCTCAGCATGAGTGTTTTTTTCCACTCCATGATCCTCTGCATGCAGCTGCTCCACTTCTTGAGGTTCATTCTTTGGAACCAAGAGTTCCTCCTCTACATGCAAATCCATCTCCATCTCAAGGGACAATTGCATGCCTTTCTCCTCATCAAATTTTATATCTCGTCTCACAACAGTAATCATGTTGTTTGGAAAATACACCTAATATTTGTGGGGAATATCAGTGTACCCCATAAATATCACAATCTCAGTTGTTGGTTCAAGCTTCTTCCTGGCGTCTTTGGTCACATGTACATAAAAAAATGATTCAAAAATCTTAAAATTTGTAGCATCAAGTTTATTACCAGTAAAATCCTCCTCTTGTGTACGCATTCCAAGTATCCGATGAGGACAATGATTTTTCACAAATATCGTCGTGTTGGATGCCTCAGCCCACAGATGCAATTGTAGGCCCTAATAATGCAACATCACACCTGCTGCACCCACAATTGTTCTGTTCTTTATTTCTACAACCCCATTCTGCTGTGCGTTATGAGGAAAAATCAACTCTCTCTGAATTCCATCTTTGCTGCAAAATTCATTTAATTAATTGGAGATGTACTCTCCCCCATTGTCACTCCTAAGAGCCTTCACATGCTTCCCCATGTCTTCCCCACTAGTGCATTGAACTCAAGAAATTTTGAGAACGTGTGATCTTTCTTCTACATGAAGTAGATCCAACACTTTCTAGAAAACACATAAAAAATATCACATATTACTTATGCTTTGTTGTCGAAGCAGTAGAGAATGGTCCACAGACGTCTTGGTGGACTCTCTCAAGGATTTTTGAGGCTTGGTTATCTTTCTCGTGCAAAGTGGCCTTCCATGTGTCTGACTGTGCAAGAGAACCCTTGGGAAGGCCCGTAGAAATCTGTTGCATGAACTTCAAGGCTCTGTGGTGAAGATGGCCCAATATCCTGTGAGATAACTCACCCTCATCCCATATCACCACTTTGTCCGCCTTACCCATCAATGTTGCGGAGCCATCTACGTCAAGTTTATAGAGATTCTTTACATGAATCCCAATATTCTTGGCTTGTCCTATTGATTTTTTTCGAAGGAAAGCTTTTCCTTCACTGAAAACAACAACATAGCCTCTATCCTCCAACATTGCAACTAAGACCATTTTTTTCTTCAAGCCTGGTACATGGATTACATATTTTAATAGAAATGGTTTACCTAAATATCTCTAGAATGTAACTGTACCAATCCCGGTAGCACTGTAATGCCCATCATCACCCATTTCTATATGCATCTGGATGTCCTTCTCCTCCAAGATACTAAAAAGTTCTTTGTCTATCCTCATGTGAAAAGATGCACCACTATACAGGTACCACACTGATCCCATTGCACTTGACACCATGCATGCAATGAGCAAGAAGTCAAGCTCAAATTGCAAGGCTAAAGCCTTATCAACTACAAATCCTGAAGCCTTCTTGTTATTCTTCTTTTATGGATAATTAGTGGCATAATTTCCATGCTTGTGACAGAGAAAACACTTCACTCTGGACATGTCGCGCTTCTTGCCATCTTTTCCCAATTCATATTTGGAATGAAATTTCTTTCCTTTCCCCTTGTTCACCTTGGAAAACAAACCTCAATCTTCTTCATTATCATTCTTAGATGAAGATCCATCACTGGTATTCTGGCTAGATTCTTCTTGTACCAAATCCAACCAAAGTCGTTCCCAATCTGGAAACTTTTCCTTTCCATTGACATAGTCCTGACAATTATGCCAACTCTTGGGAAGTCCTAGAAATCTTAGGCTCACCAAGTCATCATCCATGATAGTACTTCCAACGATCCCAAGCTCATCCCAACATTGGACAAACTTTGTTAAATATTTCAGAATGGTGTCGCCTTTTTCCATTTTAATTTTCCTGAGCTTGTCCTTCAGTGCCAATTTTCTATGATCACTACTTCTCTAAAATAGATCTGTCAAAGCTTTCCACATTGCATATGGTGTCTCTTTGCCATGGATACTTGGGAAAATGTGGTCTTGTACTCCCTCTAGGAAGATCCTCCTCGCCTTTGCAACCTTCTTTTTCCAAGCATCAAGATTTGCAACATTTGCTATAGTGGGTTTGGGAACATCATTGTCAATGAATTATTTCAACCCATTTTCCTCTAGTATTTCATCCATCCTATCTTTCCACGCAATATAGTTAGAGTTTCCCTAGAGTGCATACTCCAATCTCAATCCATCAAAACCTATTTTGATCCTGATTCGCGTGTCGCACCAAGAATACTTTTACAAATTCGAATTCTATTCAGTCACAAACTCAACTTCTCCTCCACTATAGTGATTTTCTGTGCTGTGATACCATATAGAAATTATAAAAACATATATATAGCAATGGATTCAAATCGATCTAATAATTTACTAAAGCTAGATAATTAATCCTTCTACAAATCAATTGTGCAAATTAAACACGATCTCCAATCACATTAAGAAAAGAAATAATCCAATCAAACCACAATACAGATAATTTCCCGGGTAAATCTTGCTGCTCAAAACCCCTCTATCTTCTATTGTATATTCACCATGGAATCATGAAACAATTACAATGCACTCTTCTCAAAAGAGTCTCTTGCACTCTCACAAATATCTCACACTATCCCAGACAAAATCGATAAGTACTTAGCCAATTCTCAACCTCTAAACAACTTGCCTTTCTCGCGCAGTTCCTGAAGAATGAAATACCTATCCTTTAGGAATTTTGGCCTTCCAAAACTATGCAAGGATCATGGGAAATCCAATTTATGTGTGGTTTCATGTGGGCAACCTACTAATCACACAAATGATAGTTAGCATCCCTTTAACATTTTTCTCAACTGGGTCTCCACTAGAACTGACATGCATGCAATTATTAATAATAAATCATTAGTAACATGGCAGATCACTGATTGTGAATTAATTAGTATTTAATTCACTTGATATTTGACTAGTGCAACAAACAGCTACAACTATTTCAAGTGACTCTAACTCACCTAACTGATTTAACTGATTACTCATGTATTAAACTAATGCACCAACTACAATTTGAACTCCATAACTAATATAATTACTCAGCATGCCTCACCATCCACCCTAAACTCAAAATACATGAGCTAACTAATTTTATCACACTCAGTTAACTATTACAAGTTATCATGAGATAATATTACATTTTATTGTCCAATTTAATTAAGGGAAAACTAAATTAGACACTACACCAATTTAGTTAATTAAATTTTCCTTCACACTAATGTATCGCTAGGACCTGTTGGTCTCACACGAGTGTGTGTGCTGCAATTTCTTGTTGGAATTTAACATTTTGGGCTCCAACCTTTTTTCAGTTAAGTTTTGGAGCTTTGTTATTATTATCTCTCTCACACACTCTTGGATACTTGGACTTTTCATGGCGAAATTCACCATTGGACCAAGAAAGAGGAAACAAAGCAAAGGAAGGACAAGGAAAGGAAAGAAAAGCAACTATTAAGCAATGAAGAGTATGCTACCATCCATCTTAAGTTAAATCCATATTAGTATGCATCTATGGTACACTACCATTATTTCATTGTATCTATTTTTATAATCATACAAAACACATGTGTCCAAATTAGCCTTGGTTGTAGCATTAAAAATTAAGGTTAAAATAAATATATTAAGGTACGCATGACTAAAATTAATATTATAGTTGAATTCATTGCTTCATTAATTACTAGCTTGTTTCGCAGCATCACTCCAGGAGAAGGAAAAAATATTGTTCTTCATCACATAATTCATGAGTTTCTCATCTTCCTTGGGGGACAAAATATCTTTCTTTATAGTTTGATAGGGAAAACCCATGTCCTTTTCTTTCTTTGCAACTCATTTTTCACTCCCCTAACAGTTACTCTTTTGTGTGAGTTTGTTCGTAATGCAATCTGCAACGGCAACTCAAGTTAGGATGACAATGACTAGTCAGGTATTGGGTTCTAGTCATCAAAGAGTATTAAACAAAAACACAGATGAGATATTGGAAAACCTACATATGGATGGAGCCCACCATTCTCCATTTTTCAATTGTTTTCACATCAAAAATGACCAACTTCTTGCTTCATATTATTTTTAATCTTCAATATTAGGGATTTTTTACTACTCCATTACTTCATGCCACAGGCAGTCAAATCCATTCATCCTTGGATCTAATGTAACCAAAACATTGATCTTTAAAAAAATGAAATTTACCCAATATTCTATCTACCTTTAATACCAAATGCCGAAGCGTACAAATTTAACTGATGGGATCTACAACATCCAAATATGGGAGGTAAAGAGAAAACTTTGTGATTACTGAAAGAGGTGACATAAAAAAATTTACTTTCATAATGTCTGACATTAATTTCTGGAGGAAGAAATAAGTCATGAAATTTTCATTGAAGATATTATTGTACATTGGATGACATGATTTTGTGAAATCCTTCCAAAATAAAAATGAATTTATCATCCATTCACCTATATCCAAGCACAATGTACTTATATGTGATGGTTTGATATTTTTCATTGCGAAAAATCATGATGATCATCATTTTTAGGACTACATAGTTTACAAGGATATATATTCCAAAATTTACCTTATACATGACTTTTTCAATGAAAATTACTATAATATTTTCCTTCTTCACTGGATTTGTTGCAATTCAAATTTGAGATCATTAAAATATTTCTTCATTCACAAACATGATATTTTCAATATTTGTTTAAATTTCTTAACCAAGGCCTTCACTTTTCTTACTTACACATATTTTTATGTGCTTCTCGATACCTTGACAATTTCCCCGTAAACCCTTTCCATCAAAACCCATTGTAATCAGTGCTTTTGGATCCCTTTTATGTTATTATCAAAACAACCTAGTCAATTATATTCAATAAGATATTCATGTTTGGAAAAATCTTCAGTATGAAGTTTTACAGACTCATAACAAGAGAGATACATATGTACATCAACATTATTATTAGTATCCAAACAACAAATAACAACAAAACTATAAGTCTTTTGAATTATGTCACTCACATCACAAATTCTATAATGCTTTATTTATCTCTTATTCCATTTATTTTACATTAATTTCAAGTTCTAATAATATATTTTATTGATTAATAATTATTGTTTCATTAGTTCTACCAATTTGGTACGTTATCATGTTTTTCCAAAATTTTAGCTACAAATTAATCTATTAATTTCAAATTTTCTTCTAATGCATCGATGTGTTCTGTAGAAAGAATAAATTATCTTGTGACCTAAATTTGATAGCTTATTCCATTATAAAATTATTTTACTTATATAATTTGTGTATTTCTTGTAAAGCATCATCAAGACCATACTGTAGTAGTTAAATATCATGATTAATAGTTTTTAGTATTTACCCCCTTTGACCATTTTAAATATCATAATTACTCAAATTAAGCTGTTTGGTATTCTTAATAATGCTCCATACTTTCAAAAACTAACAATTAGATTTAGGTGTTGAGTACCATTGATAATGCACCAAAAGTATTCCAGTGCACCAATACTTGAAACATTGTTCTCAAAAAGTAACTTTTACAAGACTTTAATGACATTCTTTGAATTTTCCTCTCTAACTTTGACTCAAGCTATGAAAAAATCATCAAATATTATTAACCACTCAGATATTATTAACACACTCTTAAAATTATCTTAACATAGACACCTTACTTTAGACCATGAATGAAAATATGCAAACACTTCTTCGAAAAATTCGCATTTAACCATTCACCCATATGAAGATAAATACTAAGAAAAATATTTAATTAGTACACATTGGTGGCTATTACCTTTTTAAAACTTAACCCATTAAAATAAAAATATAAACCATACATCTAACTCGTTTTTTTCTCTCTTTTCGCATATAATAAAGCCACCTTTTGATATACATTATTTTATGTTTTCAATAAACTTAAACTATCTTTCCAAAATAAACTTTATACCTTTCTAGTGTGAAATTGGAGGTGGTTCACTCCCCTGACTTATTTTATCATATTTTTTTAGTTTTAATGTGGTGTCAAAGATCATAATATGGTTTTTAATCACTTCTTCCTAGCCCAACTAAGTTGAATTCACAATTAACTATGTTAATGTCATAATAATACTCTAGCATGCTCTTACATTGAAGTCGGCCCATTACCACCATTATTTGATATATTACATCTTTATACCAATTTTCTTCTTGAAAAGGGATGATTGTTTTTCATTGACTTGTCTCAAGTTGATTAGGATGATATCCATGGTAGTTCTTTATATATTTTGGCCACTACATTTATTTTAGTATAAGGATATATTCATGTATCTAAAACTATTCGATTCATGATTCTTTCACTAATACCATGTGTGGCCTCAAATCGATACGTGACCCAAGAACTTCTTGAATTTTGAATGCAATGAGGTGTTTCCTAAAATTTCACATTACAAATGTCCTACAAAATATTAAGAGGATGTCGACAATTTTCTCACTATTCAAAAGAAATTAAAAATAAAAATTGGCCTACACAGTATGGATTTGGATGTTAACTTTGTAATGTTATTCAGATCATGATGTTCCATCGATTCTAAGAGATCATTGTCCTTGTGTCTATAATTATTAATGTTTTTTTGGGTCATTCATGATAGAACACATTGATGTCTTGAAAAAACTAGCATAGGCATGAGTTTTTTAGAAGCCTCCCAAGTACTTATAGGATTTATCATTTATGCTTGTTTGCTCTTGCCATTCGACACAACTCCACAAACCTCTAGATAGCCTCACAATAATTCTTCACAACTCCACATAGTTTCATACAACTCCACACATGTCTAGGAAGCACTACATAGCTACATGTCTTGTATTTAATTATCTCCAAAACCTCATCTCTAGTTACCTCACAGAGAATACAAATGAGAAGTTCATTTGTAGAACATGCAAAGTTATTCCTAGGAAATTGTATATGTAAACATCATTTTCAATGACACGTAATGTCAGTACATACATTATAATTTGTAACAATGTTATAGATAGCCACATATACAACATAAATTTTTTTATAGGATGTCTCAGAAGAAGAGTAAGAACCTAACCTCAAATTGGGCATCTAGAAAAAACAAGGAAATAATATTTACACACAAAAATATGGAAATAAAACCTCAATATTGTCCTAATGATAACATTGTATTACTTTACAATAATGAGATAACTTTCTTACTTGCATCAATTATTTACCTACATATCTGAAATCTAATTTAAAGAATCACAAAATAAACAAAAGAGAATAACATAAAAACTCTGGAAACAATATCAGAATTTATTATGAGGGGGGAATGATAATTTTATAAAAAATGAAAACATTATCCTTATTTTTAATTTGTAATTACAAAATATATTGCATAAAAATAAAATATATTATTGGATAAAGAAAATACATTGAGATGTTTCCTTATTTCTTAGTTTTTTTTCGATGTTTTTGTTTTTTCCACTCTTAGGTGTTTCCAAGTAAGGAAGTGTATTTTTTCTTGGTTTTCCAATCAGTTAGAGTTTTTTGATTTGTTTTTTCTTGAAAAATAACACTGAAGGGAGTGAACCAAAGTATGATTGACAACTTCAGTTTGTCCATTTGTTTTTGGGTGAAAGGTAGTGGCGAAACGAAGTTGGCAACCCAACAATGTTTGTAGAAAGTAGTATGAAGACCACTTAAAAATTCCATGGAAATGGATTCGCAAGGATGAGAGAGAATTGGTAATGGCTAATTCAAACCATGCTTACGGGTTTTTTCTTTGTGAACAAAGAGAACATGTGTGAATGAATTTTTCCACTTTCTTTGCTAAAGAAGGCTAATAGAAGTTTCGTTGAAGATTGAGAATGGTATTGGCTGTGCCAAAATTACCTCCACATGAAGATGAATGTACTTCACAAATGAGAAGGAGACAATCATCAGATTTTGGTACAAATATTTGGTTAAGTTTATACAACCAACCATCACGAATGGTATAATCAAGAAAGGGAGTTTAGTTCATCACTCTAGGTTTCTGTAGAGTTTCCCATATCTCCACAAATATTGTATCTGTTGCATACAAATCTTTATAGGAATCATATGCAGCACAAAAAACCTCTTGAATGTGTAGGACCTGAGTAGGTGGTCTACTTAACCAATCACCCATTTTATTTTTTCTCCCCTTCTTAAATTTAATCACCAGGTGTAATTAATTAATGTAAGTAGCCCAATTTAGATGGCATACTTGCGCTTGAATCTTGCATTGTGAGTTCATGAAGATCATTGGAAGATGATGTATATGGAGTATTTTCTCTTTTCCAAGAATTTAATGGCTCTAATGACTCAAATCTTGCACTAAAATATATAATTCCTTTTCATATGTGTTGTACATGAGCTTAACATCACCAAGCGCATGAGAATGGCCAGAGGGTGGGCTCCCTATTTAAGAGCAACCCCAATGAAAAATTAAGAGACATCAATTTATAGCTCAAATGGTTGATTCATATATGGAAAGCGAAGAAAAGTGGCCGAGCATAATGCATTATTGATTTGATAAATTTTCTCTTAGATTCAACATCTCAAATAAACTTTTCTTGATCTCACAACTAGTACAAAGGTCAAGCCACCTATGAGAAATGAGACAAAATTTGTGTAGAAATTAATACCTCCCATGAAGCTCTTGAGGTCATGTGCATTGGAAGGTGTTTTACATTGTGCCAAAGCCTGTACCCAAGACGGATCTATGCAAACCCCTATTGTTTTCAATAATAAATTCTAAATATTGAACTAATGTTTGTCCAAAATAGGATTTCTTCTCTTTGACCTAAAGTTGATGTGTTCAAAATAAATCAAGTATGTTGCGAACATGTTTAATATGGTCTTCCCAATATTTACTGACTACCAAAATACCATCAAGGCAAATGACCACAAAATTACCCAAGTGTTCCTTGAAAAAATCATTAATGAATGTCCTAAATGTGTCTAGTGTATTGGTTAGCCCAAATGTCATGACCAACCATCCAAATTGCTAAACATTATTTTTGAAATAATTTTTCCATGTGTCGTTTGCATGCATGTGGACTGGATGGTAGCCTACATTCAAATCCATCTTTTTGAAGAAACAAGCCACATGTAAGTGGTATAAAACATCCCAAATGTGAGATATGGGGTAGTGGTTTTTAACAGTGTCTTTATTAATGACCCGGTAGTCTATCACAAGGAGCCATTCAAAAGTATCATTTTTTGGAATAATAAAAGTTGGAGATGCACATGGAAAGGATGAAGGTTGAATATGACCAGATCTCAACAATTTTTCATTTTGGCATTCTATCCTAGTGGCCTCTTGAGGAGGGGGGCGATAAGATGGGGTATTGGGTAAGGAAACACCAAGAATAAGGTCGATTTTCTGTCCAACAGAGAATCCCGGAGGCATCCTTGTGGGTTGAGTGAATACATCTACAAATCCTTGGAGTAGAGTAACCATTTCATGTTCGAATAGATTGGCGAGGTTTTCTGGCTTGATAGGGAAAAGAAAGAACAAATATATAAATTGGCTTAAGTTGACTCTCTTAATGGGAGATTTTCCAGTACAAGGTTGGGTTGATGTGCTACTTAGGATTTGAGCACATAGGTGTAACCATCATGATGAGAATGGAATTGGTGATGATCTTTAGCATGCTTAACAACATGTTCGGCTTCTTGGTATCAAATTCCCAGTAACTAATAAGAACAATCGAGAGATGAAAAATCACATACCACAATATCACGGAAAGGGACAATAGAAAAAGGTTAAAACCCATCGTTGGGAGGTGGTAAGATCAAGAATGTCATTTTGGACTTAATCAAGCATATAAGGGTGTGGGTGTGGACCGGTTGGAAGGAAAAGGAATTGAACCAAGTCTAGTGCCACAATATTCTTTTGACTCCCATTGTCTATAATAAGAGTAGAGAACTCGTGTTTGATTTGAAAATTATGGGTAAATAGAGGTGTGTTTTACATTAGTAGTCATAAGGATGAGAGAGGGGTCCACTTCGGTAGGGTTGTTAATAGAAAAAAATGCAAGAAGGGTAGTGGCATTTGGTTTCTAGATATTTTTTAAAACAGTCTTGTTAGGGCATAGATTATTTATCACTTTACAATATATAGAAGCATGTGAGTTGTTCTTATGAAATGTACACGAGGGGGTATTGTGAGGTGTGGGGGGTGAGGAAAGGGATACATTAGAAGAACCAAAGGGAGATGGACAATTTTTAGATCGATGGGATCATATTCGAGGAACCACTTTGTGTTCCACTATTAGGGCCCAAATAAGTTCCTTTCCCATTGAAGTACTATCAAAAAAATAAACTTCTCAGCGAAAAATCATTAGCAACTAGAAATAACTTCAATAATTAGTACTTCTTCTGGATCAGATATATGGAGTTGAATGGGCAACTTACGGAAGACATCAATGTAAACTTGCACTGACTGATTTTTTACTTCTCGAAGCTATAACCATTTTGCAAGGATAGTTTGGATATCTCGTGGGGGATAGAAGAGTTCTCTTAAGGCCTATAAAAATTTATCCCAAGATGCGATAAGTGTTGATCTAGGCTCTGTTGGTTATCCAAGTTCGAATTCCAAGGACATATTCCCAAGATTTGTATCCCACTATTTTTTTGTTGGGCCTTCAAATTGTAGTCCAGTGATTTGAAGTTTCATTTCCTTTTTCATCATTGGACATTTCATGAAATAGTTGGAGAGACTACGGAGCCAAGAACTAAGAGCCTCACCATTAATTTGGCCTGATAATTTGAGAATTTGAAAGTGTGTATCAAGATGAAATTTCCCTATAGGGTGTCGTTTTTACTGCAACGTAATCTTCTCTTGAAGAGGCATCGCTAAGTTATGGACTAGGGAGTTCATAGTTGAGGGAAGGGGAGGCACAACTTTCATCTATCGAATCGATTGAAATCTATGAGCCTAAAAAAATGTATTTGAAGAGGTGGATGGATTCCAAGATCTTATGAAATGATTCCAATTGATCTACCTAAAAATTTGAAAACTGATATAGAGAATCACATAACAAAGAAAAGAGGATGACAAAACAACTATGGAAACAACATCATCATTTATTATGAGGGAGAGATGATAATTTTATATACAATGCAAACATTCTCCTTATTTTTAATTTGTAATTATAAAATATATTTCATAAAAATAAAATACATTATTAGATAAATAAAATACATTGATATGTTTCCTTCCTTCCTAGTTTTTCAGATGTTACAGACTTTTCTACTTGTAGATGTTTTCAAGGACAGTAGTGCAATTTTTATTGGTTTCCAAATCAGTTAGATGTTTCTGATTTGTGTGCATGTCTTGGTTTCCCAATCAAGACCATACATAGGGCTTCATCATATAGCATCAACATAGCTCAGTATCTCAGCCATATCCCTAACTATCTACATAATATCTAGATGAATATCTCCATAAAATTCTCAGTTGATTTGATATTATCTCCATCCCTGGCCTCTATCTTTGTACTCATATTTGATACATAAAAATACCTTTTTTTTCATAGTCTACTTTCATTAATATATTATAATAATTTCATTTATCAAAAGTATGAATTATTCTTTCATTCTTCAAGGTGAAAATTTTTGTTTCTTGAAATTTATTACGTTTTCACCATTTGTTGTTACAACCCAAGGATAATATTTTTTTTCTTCTTTCCTCTATTTCCTTTTGTGATATTCAAGTAGGTTGAGGCGATATTCTCTTATGAACCAAAAAAATATATATGGTTCCTACATATACTCCAATTATAGACACATGTGTATCCCTATTCCTTTTTTCAATATAATTAGAAAATTACATAGCTTCCATAACATTTTTAGAACATTTTACGAAATGATTGTGCTTAATTTCTTCCTTTAATCCACCCATGTAATCTTGCAACAAATAGTCACCACTTATGTTATGCACTCATGTGGCCCATAATTGAAATTCTAAATTATAATCTTCAATATCAACTAAGTTATTACTTTTTTTCAATTGAAAAGAGTAGTGTTGTTCTCAAATTTTCTTTTATTGTGCACTTCTAACTCTCTTATAAAAAAACCCCTTGAGTTAGTATAATAATGAAGGTTTATTTCAATTACACATTGTTGAGATTTTCTGTTTTGAATAGAATAGGAAAAATCTCAGTAGGTGACAAAAATTAGGAAATTGTTGCTAGATTAACTCCAGTTTGTTGGGAGGGAGTTAATGCTAGCTAAATTTGAGTTGAGAGCTGTTAGATTCTCCTGCTATATAACAGATAGCCATACGGATGTTTTTGTGTGAGTGTGTGAGAATTGTAATCTCCTGTTTGAAATAATAAGACTGCCAATGCCCTGTTGTGTGGACGTAGCCCAGGAGGTTTGGGTGAACCACGGTAAAATCACTGTGTCTTTATGTGCTTGATTAAATCTGCTATGTGTTAATTGTTTAATGTATTCCGCTGTGTTTATTCCTTCAATTGGTATCGGATCCTTGTTGGAGGAGGGCGCAATTCAACCTCTGCGTGGAGGTGTGTTGGCTACTGCGTTGAAAGTGCTGTGCGTAGACATGCTGGAGCACTGGTGAATTGTTCAAACAGAAAAAAGTAAGGCGTTGACAAACACAGCATGCAGCGTTGCCAGAGGAATATTGGAATGCTGTTGCGTGAGTCTTTGTATGCGTGGTGCTGGAGCGTGGTGCTGGAGCGCAGCTAATGGCTGCTGCATTTTCATTATATGCGTTGAACCACTGGTATGCCATTGACGCAGAGGCTGCTGTGCCGGGTGTTTTTTGAACAGCGTACAAGTCGTAAGTTCCATTCAAATTGCAGCGTTTAAATAACAAGTCGATTTCCATTCAAATTGAAAGTCGATTGAAGTTTTTTTTTGTGAAAGTCGATTTGGAGTTTGACGAAGAAAAAAAAAAAAGTCAAACGTTGTGAAAAAGGTATAAAAATCGAATGGTAATGGTAATGTTTAAAATCGATTATGGTAATGTTTAAAATCGAATGGTAATGGTAATGTTTAAAATCGAAGAGGGGTTTTTTAAAAGTGTAATATCAAAACAAAAGGGAAATCGATTTGGAGTTTTTTTTTTTTTAAAAAAAAAAAGGGTCACATATCACATATGGTATGTGTTTGTTTTTTACATAAATCGATTTTATTAAAAGGTCCCTTTTATAATATTTAAAAATGTAAATGCTATTTACATTTGGTTTGTTAAGTGAAAGGCCTTTTTTTTTTTATAAGGTGTAGAGCATTTTTAAAGGGCATTCTTTATTTGAAAATTGGTTCTGGAGATTACTGTGTTTTTTGCTGAAACAAGATGGCGAAAACTCAAAATGCCCGGTTTGAAATTGAGAAATTCAATGGCAAGAACAACTTCGAGATCTGGAAGCTTAAGATGCATGATATGCTGGTTCAACAAGGCATGGCAAAAGCACTGTTGGGGAGGAGCAAAAGGCCTTCTTCCATGACAGAGGATGAATGGGTTGAGTTGGATGACAGAGCTCTGAGCGCAATTCGGTTATGCCTGGCAGATGACATTATGTTCAACATTGTGTCAGAGAAGACCGCCGCAGGCTTGTGGATAAAGCTCGAGAAGCTCTACATGACGAAGTCCTTGACAAATCGGATTCTCCTGAAGCGGCAGCTATATAGTTTGCGGATGAAGGAAGGTACCTCGGTTACTGACCATCTGAATGTTTTCAATACTCTATTGGTACAATTACAAAGTGTAGATGTAAAATTTGATTCAGAGGATAAGGCAATAACTCTATTGTGTACATTGCCTGAATCGTGGGATCACTTTGTTACTTCCATAAGCTTCAGTAATGCAGCTGTCCTTGAGTTTGATGATGTGGTTGGAGCCATGTTGTCTGAGGAGACGAGGAAGAAGTCGAATGCTGACACCTCTACATCAGAGGCAATGATGGCTAGAGGACGTTCTAGAGAAAGACGCTCTGGTAAGCGCAACGATTCGCGTTCAAAGTCAAAAGGGAAGAAGAGAAAAGTGAAGTGCTGGTTTTGTGGCAAATCGGGGCACTTGAAGAAAGAATGCTGGAAGAGACAACAAACAGAGAAGAAAGGAGACTCTTCGACAGAGAAGAAGGAGGCAAATGCGACAGATACAGGTTCGGCATCTGGTTCAGGTATGAGCGACGAAGTGTTGTCTGTTAATATGTCAAATCATGATCAACATTGGTTGTTAGATTCCAGTGCATCAAACCACATGTGCATTCATAGAGAATGGTTTAAGACGTATAGATCAGTTAATGATGGAGTCGTGTACATGGGTAATGATGTCACATCTAATATTGTTGGGATAGGAAGTATACAACTGCAAATGTTTGATGGCACAAGTAGAATATTAACAGATGTGAGACATGTTCCAGACTTAAGGAAAAATCTAATTTCACTGGGAGCACTTGACACGAATGGATATAAAACTGTAATTCAAGGTGGAGCTATGAAAATCTATAAAGGTATTTTACTAGTAATGAAAGCTAAGAAAGTAGGAAATCTGTTTCAGTTAGAAGGAAGAACAGGGTCAGTTCATGTGTCTACGGTGTCTGAACATGACAGTAGTTCCATTTGCCTATGGCATCAAAGGTTGGGCCATATGAGCGAAAGAGGGTTAAAGATTTTGGCTGATCGCAAGTTACTTCCTAATCTAAGGTCTGGAAAGTTAGATTTCTGTAAGCATTGCTTGTTTGGAAAACAAAGTAAACAAAAATTTAAAACATGCAAACATACTAGTAAAGGCATACTTGATTATATTCATTCAGATGTTTGGGGTCCAGCTCCTACAGCGTCATATGGTGGTTCGTCGTATTTTGTATCATTCATTGATGACTTTTCTAGGAAGGTGTGGGTCTACATGTTGAAAAGGAAGTCTGATGTTTTTTCAGTTTTCAAGCAGTTTAGAGCATTGGTAGAAAACAGCACTGGTAGAACAATAAAGTGTTTAAGAACTGACAATGGTGGTGAGTTTACTTCCAAGGATTTTGACAGCTATTGCAAGGATGCAGGGATCGAGAGACATAAGACCACGGTTTATACTCCTCAGCAAAATGGAGTTGCTGAACGCATGAACAGGACTCTTCTAGAGAGAGCAAGGAGTATGCTGAGTAACGTCGGGTTGCAGAAGGAGTTGTGGACGGAAGCTGTGGCAACAGCTTGTTATGTGATAAACCGATCTCCATCGACGGCCATAGACTGCAAAATTCCACAAGAGGTATGGAAAGGACACCCTTGTGATTATTCTAAACTCAGAGTGTTTGGTTGTGATGCATATGCTCTAGTGCCTAAACATCAGCGAACTAAGTTAGTTCCAAAGTCTAAAAGGTATATCTTTGTTGGGTATGGTGTTGGAACAAAGGGATATAGATTGTGGGATCCTACTACCCGCAAAATCATCATCAACAGAGATGTAAAGTTTGATGAATCCTCTCTTGTACAATTAGATGTAGATAGTAGATTGAAACAAGATGATGTATCTGATTTTCAACACATTCAGTTTGATAGCACTTCTAATGATAGTCATGATGACCATAGTTCAGATACTAGTCATGAACAGGTTTCAGAACATGAACAGGGTTCCGGTTTAGATCATGAACAGGTCTCAGATACTGATCGGCAAGAAGTTCCTACCGATGGTAGTCAACCAGAAATAGCTTTAAGGAGGTCTACAAGGATAAAACGTGTTCCGAAAAGGTATGATGATTATGTTACTTCAGTTGCTTTGACCGCTAACGATGATGAACCTCTGTGCTATCAGGAAGCAATAGAAGGTTCGAATAGTGACAAGTGGAAAGCAACCATGAAGGACGAAATGATGGCCTTGAGTAAGAACGGCACGTGGGATCTGGTTGAGCTTCCGAAAGACAGGAAAACTGTGGGGTGTAAATGGGTTTACAAGCTGAAACGGGGTGTGAATGATATGGAGGACAGGTACAAAGCGCGGCTGGTTGCAAAAGGGTTTTCTCAGAAAGCAGGCATAGACTTTCATGAGATTTTTTCACCAGTTGTTAAAATAGTTTCAATTCGAATTGTGTTAGCTTTAGTTGCTTTGTTTGATTTAGAGTTACAGCAAGTAGATGTTAAGACTGCTTTTCTACATGGAGATCTAGATGAGGAAATTTATATGGAACAACCGGAAGGGTTTGTTCAGCATCGCAATGAGAAATTTGTCTGCAGGCTCAAGAAGTCAGTATATGGCCTGAAGCAGTCGCCTCGGCAGTGGTATAAGAAGTTTGATTCTTTCATGTTGAGTCAGAAATATGTTAGAAGTGAATATGATCATTGTGTGTATTTCAAGAAATTGAAAAATGGTATGTTCATTATCTTAGTGTTGTATGTTGACGATATGCTTTTAGCAAGCAAAAGCATTGATGAAATCAACAGGTTGAAGACTCAGATGGCAAGGACATTTGATATGAAAGATCTAGGAGCAGCAAGACAGATTTTGGGCATGGAGATTTTCAGAGACAAGAGCAATGGTAAGCTGTGGCTATCACAACAGAAGTATATTGAGAAAATACTTGTGAGGTTTGGTATGAACAATGTGAAGCCTGTGTCAGTCCCTTTAGCTTCCCATTTTAAGCTTTCTTCCAGTTTATGTCCTAATACATATGAAGAAAAGGATTATATGTCTCGAATTCCATATGCTAATGTAGTAGGATGTTTGATGTATGCTATGGTTTGTACTCGACCAGATATTTCACATGCAGTTGGGGTTGTCAGCAGGTATATGGCAAATCCGGGTAAAAACACTGGTCAGCAGTGAAATGGGTGCTTCGGTATTTGAGAGGCACAAGTAGTTATTGTATCACTTACAATAAGAGTAGTGAATTTGTTTGCGGGTATGTTGATTCTGACTTTGCAGGTGATTTGGATAAGAGAAGGTCAACTTCAGGGTACGTCTTTACTCTTGCAGGTGGAGCTATTAGCTGGATGTCAAAGCTACAAAACATTGTTTCTTTATCCACTACTGAAGCAGAATACATTGCTGCTTCGCATGCTTGCAAAGAGGCGGTTTGGCTGAAAGGTTTGCTTGGTGAGTTTGGTAGGTTACAGGACAACATCAAGTTACTTTGTGATAGTCAAAGTGCAATACATTTGGCTAAGAATCCGGCCTATCATAGTAAGTCAAAGCATATTCCAATTAAGTACCATTTTGTAAGACAGGTTATTACTGAAAGGGGAGTCTCTCTTGAAAAGGTGCATACAAAAGAAAACTGTGCAGACATGTTCACGAAACCAGTTTTGTTAGAGAAGCTGTGTTGGTGTTTGGCTTCTCTTGGCTTGCAGAAAAGATAAATAATAAAGAACAGGGCATCAGGCTAATTGTTGTCAAGGTGGAGATTGTTGAGATTTTCTGTTTTGAATAGAATAGGAAAAAATCTCAGTAGGTGACAAAAATTAGGAAATTGTTGCTAGATTAACTCCAGTTTGTTGGGAGGGAGTTAATGCTAGCTAAATTTGAGTTGAGAGCTGTTAGATTCTCCTGCTATATAACAGATAGCCATACGGATGTTTTGGAGAGAGTGTGTGAGAATTGTAATCTCTTGTTTGAATTAATAAGATTGCCAATGCCCTGTTGTGTGGACGTAGCCCAGGAGGTTTGGGTGAACCACGGTAAAAACACTGTGTGTTTATGTGCTTGATTAAATCTGCTGTGTGTTAATTGTTTAATGTATTCCGCTGTGTTTATTCCTTCACACATTAATACCATTGATAGGGTTTAATATCAATGCATAAAGTCAATATGTAAATCCTTTGCTTATCATCTTAAATATTTAATTCAATATGTTGTTCTGTTTGGTTCACCTATGTAAATATCTTTCTCTGGTAAAATTTATCTTCTATTAAACTCTCGAAAGGTTTATACCTTTTGGATACCATCCATAAGTAACTCAATTATTAAATTTAAATCCACCTAACAATTGCCTATTATTAGAAAGTTGTTCAACATGGACACTACCTTTATTTTCACAAGGCCCTTAAGTCACAATATCAAATTTAGGGATCATCTCATCTCGCACTTGTATGCGAATACTCTCCAATTGTTCCATATTATTCTCCATTTCTTCCACATGCACATACATATTTCTTTCCAACTATTTTATCGTCTTTCCCACATTTCATTCTATTTATATTAGTGTATTTATGAAATATTTCTTTTCCATTGACATATCATTCAGTTTGTTAATTTGGTTTTCCAATTTGGATAATTTTTTTTTAAATCTTTGTTTTCCTCATGAGTCATGAATGGGAATTCTATAGGTTTGACTGGTGAACTAACATTGTTATAACCCCTTAGAGCTATGAGAAGCTACTAGGTCCTTAGGAAAATGGATTGTGGGGTATTATATATGTTTCCTATATATGTACCTTAAACAATAGTACATAGGCTAATATCTCAAGGAATTAACTAAGGAGGATTAATCATTTCCTTAGCCATACTAATCGACTATGAAGGTATGATAAGATAGTATCCTTAGGCGCTATTCTCAATGTAATATAGTAACAAGATATCCAATTAGCTTATTTAAAGTTGGTTTATGGTATACCCAGGGAAATTTTATATGTGAAAAGGTACATGGAATTCAGATTCGATATATAGATAATATTTGATGTAATCCTACTCGAAGGGGTACTAATAGTGATTAGAGAAGTTTTTGTAGTTCTTACATGTATTATTTTCTCACTGCATTATTACCTGTTGAACAATAGATTAATATGTTATATAAAAACATCATAACACATCTCTAAAAAATATTGAAAGATGAACTTGGTAACCCTTAAAAAATATCTTATAATAACAAAAAAAAATTATAAGATAGAGTCTAAGACTATTATTATCCAAATTAAGAATTGACACTACTTTTCTAGATGTATTATTATTGGTGTATATTCTCCCGTCCAAACGTATATCAAATTTATGTTACACACTGCAAACCCTAATCCAAACAATGCACCAATGGTTTACCTTTATTTTAATATATCTCTAAGTTTGAACCCTTTTGAGTCCAAAAATTTCAGAAAAGTTTGACCCATAGTACTCTGGTATCACTTATCATACTCTTCACAATTTCACTATTCGAAACTTTATTGAAAAAAATTATATATAAAATCTATAAAAACTTTTTAAAATTTGATTTCAAGGTTAACTATAAATCCTAATTCCACACAATATATGCATTAAAATATAAGGAACTGGAATCTATAATTTTTCCCACAGATTATGATATTTCTACTTAGGCTCCATAAATATTTACTCTATGGAATTTTGTATAAAATAACTATAAGTAACGTTTAAATACCACTAGTTTATCGTTGTTACCAAGATTAGATAAAAACCTTATTTTTCATAGATTATATCTCCAAAATTGTAACAAATCATAAACTAAAAAAAAAATCCACTCGTACTATGATATCTATAATTATTCTTCACAAAATGGTACCATATCAAACTTCTTAGAAATATAGTTATTATAAATATTCAAAACTACGTCTAAATTTTTTTAGGATTAATCAAAAACCCTATATTCTATAAAAATATGTCTAAAAGTGTATAATAAATACAAATTTAAAATTTTAATCATATATTGATATTTCAACTTAATTTTCATAAAAAAATTACTATATAGATTTTAATGTTAGAGGACAAATTCTATTTGAGTCTAGACATTTATTTAGGTGAGAGAATTATTTTAAGATCTCTGTTAAATTTATATAGAAATAAATGTTAAAAGAAAATATTTTAATGTTATATATACAAAATTTTCTAATACTTATTATGAATAAAATATTTTAATATGAATTAATATTGATGTACTTAAAATATATATATCATTAAAAAATACAATTTAAACATTGAAATATTATACATTATTTTTTTCACTGTAAAATAAGTTTGCATCTAAAGAAATTTGATCTCTCCTATCTCATATTAGATCCCTGCTTAAAATAGATCTATGTTAGTTATAATAAAAATTCTTATATATCTTAATGTTGGAGAATAAATTCTAAAATATTATATTAGGATACTAGATATTATGAAAAGATGTTATAAAAATGATTAAAACAAACAGACATGAAAAGAAAAAACATCTTACAATAATTCAAATTAAAAAATTTAAGAAATGATATAAATGAATAATTTTTAATTTAGATAAGAAATAAAGATCCATGATGTTAGCTAAACAACATAGTTATAACTAATAAGTTAATAACTAGGACAACCATATATATTCAATTATGAAAAAATTACTACTACATTGACATCAACATTCTTAATTTATAAATAAGCTTTGTTCCAATACCATGAACCAATACCATAATCATTAATGTGAGATACTAAGAAAACCACAATTCATTTTATTTGACAGTTGTAATTATGATTTTTTGATTTTTTTTTCAATTAGTTAATTTAATTAAAAAGATAAAGAAAACATAACCATTTTCTTGATAAATCTTAATATTTCCATGTTTAATAATCAATATATAACACTAAAATTATTTTAAAATATTCTATAAAATTTTAATCCCTCCCGACCCCTAGTAGTTACTAATAATTAAATTAAAATCATTAAAAACTCTGTTTCTAAATAAACACAGCTATTAACACTTATTAAAAAAATTCCATATTACCCCCAAAAACTAGAGACTAAACTGAATTTTGTCATTTTAGCGCTAGAAAGTAGACAGTAAACTATCATATAAGAGGTGATTCTGCTTTAACCAAATAGTTACATTGCCTGTTTCACCTTCACAGTGAAACTCGAACGGTCTACTTGGCATTGGAAGAATTGCTGCTCCTTGCCTTCTTTAATGGGAATGTTTTGCATGATTAAGACTTTACGGAGACAATTGATAGGTATTCTGCATGATCAAGATTTTATGAGGAGCTTCATGGGCTGACAATGTAGTCCACAGCTCTATTACTTAATCTATTCTTGATGCTTACTGAGTTGGAAATAAAAAGGGTTGACAGAAGCCCTCAATTGTTTGAGTACAAATAGAATCAATCGAGTGCTGACAATAACAAACTAGTTAGTTGGTCGTGGAGTCTGGATGAATGGGGAGCACATTATTTTGCAACTTTACTGGTTCATACTTTAAATCCTTATCACGAGAGTCAGGATTTAAAGTACTGATTAAGTCATCACAACAAGGGTACTGATTTTTTGGACTGAAACCTAAATGAATGGAGTCCATAAATGACTGGTACCTTTCATGTATCTCGTCCAACAGCTTCCCAGACTGAAACCACTTTTCATCATCATGTGCATAAACAATCGGCTTGCTATTTGTTCTTGTCCTAGGCGTTGGATTGCGTGGAGGCCGTGGAGTTGGAGTCGACGTCGAGATTCCTTTTGATGCAAGAGCTCCAATAATTATTGATTTCATTGTCCGTACGCCTAGGCAAAGGGGCAGCAATTTGAGACCACCTGTGTGGTCAATGCGATAAATTCCGTAAGTCAATTAACCGTGTTGAAGAATTTCTACGAGAGAAATCAGAGAACAGAAGAGGACCGATTTAGGAAAAGAAAATAACCCAAACCTGTTAACCAGGATGGACTGAAATGGTATGATCAATTGTTTTTCTTGGAGTGAAATTCCAACTCGTTTAAAGACCGGCCTTAAGTAGTTAATCCATCTCAGCATGCAGCTCTTTCCGTTTATATATAGGGTAGGACAAAGTTGAGAAACATTGATAAATCTGGTCGATTTTAAAATCTTTTAAAACTATATAATGATTCACTATATTTTTATAAAGAAATTTGAAGTTTTAATAATTTCAATTTTATCTTTGAAAGTTTTATGATGTACCATTTGGGTGAAACTTCTTTTTTTATAAAGAAATTTGAAGTTCCAATAATTTCATTTTTATCTTTGAAAGTTTTATGATGTACCATGTTGTAGCTTATAGAGATAGCTCTGAGTTGTGAAGGACCAGTGTCTAGGTCACCTTAAAACCAAGAAGATTCGAGAAAGCTTTCCATGGTCAGTGGCATAAATTTTCTTGTTCATAAACAATTTCTAAAACTTCATGAATTAGGATCAAGACCTCGAGAAAAGAGACATATAAGCAGCAATGCCCAATAGCAAATAATAAGGGTCTTATAGAGATATTATTGAAGATGAATCTAAACTTCACAAGCCATGAGAAGGGCCAGATTATGAAACAAAGTGCACAGATATAAAAGTGTGAAGAGCGTACTAACAATGGCAGCAAATGGAGAAAATATTAACCACAGATAGGCTTAATGTCTCATAAGAATCCATCAATGGTTAACATAGGAAGAAAAATGAGTAAGTGAAGTGAAACATATGAACATAATATCATAGCTCTAAGCCATATTTAAAGCACAATAGACTAAATACATGAGTACCTAAAACAGATAAATTCATCCCAGTTAATCGAGCGCTCTAGTTCCAGAAGCATATGATATAAAAAGAGTGACAAAGTGCCAAATTTTTTTTTTTAGAATATAACAGGAAATACAAATTGGGACTCATCTCACCAGGAATCCATCTCATAGCAAAATGTTTCATTATAGTTTCCCATTGGGATTCTTCAACATAAAACATAGGAAATCCTCAAAACTTTACAAAAAGAGGAATTAACCAATGACAGTCTTTGTTCTAAAAATCCGGAACTTTTGTTTAGACTTCGAGTCTTTCTTTTATAATTCCCTTTGTCTACTGCTAACAGAAGATATTTTGGATCAACATTTGTTCATGGAAATATCTTTTCTGTTGCTGGTCTCTATCAAAATCAAAACCGATGATGCGGAAGAATGCCTCTCATCATATCTGTAGTGGCCTTAGCATGAGCGCCAACCGAAAGTAAAACAACTTGAATAGAAAATAAGGATGCATAGGGTGAAATGACAATTTCACCCAATATTACAAAAGTAAGAAAGTAAAAGTAAAAAGGCCACGAGGGCCAGAACATGATCATCACTTTTTGAAAGATCTAGGTGTAGCAACAATCGACTGAGTTGGAAGCGCCAATGATGCGGACGAACCAGATTTATGCTTCTGAGGTGGCGGAGACTGGGGGG
This sequence comes from Pinus albicaulis, assembly GCA_034641835.2. Taxonomy (NCBI): domain Eukaryota; kingdom Viridiplantae; phylum Streptophyta; class Pinopsida; order Pinales; family Pinaceae; genus Pinus; species Pinus albicaulis. The sequence continues at coordinate 694,715,461 of CM076576.1, read as the reverse complement.
ACGGTGTGATGACTGGTATATTTATGAAATTGCTTCATTTCTGCCGTATGGCCACTCTTGGCAGGGGCATTGTGGAAAAGATCTCCGCTGAGTCTTGCATATCTGTCAATTTCGAATAATCCAGTTGTACCGTCAAGAAATGTATGATCTAGTAGAGAAGGGAAATTTCTTTTCCTACGGCAGCAATTATAGTCTTAGCTTTCGAACGAGTGGTTTTCTCATAAGGAATATTTGTCTGATTCATAATCGCTTCCAGCTGCTCTTTGTAATTAGTTAGACTTGAGAAAGCAGCAGTTGCAGAATCCCAGCATGATGGGAGGCCTGCTTTCACCAGCTCATCCCACTCTTCTTCAAAATTCCCCACTCCCCTGGTGACCCGATCCAAACCACTCAATGCATTCACGCGTGTTGTCTCCTTCTCAATTATCCTTATAATTTCCATCACTCCCCTGAAACAGTCTTCAATCTCTTGAGTGGCTAACTCTTCAGAGCGTAAACCGTTTAGGCAGGTGATATACCTCTTGGCCATGGCTACCTTTTCCTCGGCTTCCGCCTGTCCTTCCTGCAATTTCTCTTTGCACAATCGGACAACAATTTTTTTCTCATTCATTGGCATAATAAAATCCCAACACTCCCTTACCTCTGACCTGATGTTAGTCCAAATGAGACGCCTGGCTTCAAGGAGGGTTGCATTTCCTCTCATCCTATTATTCATGTCTCTTGTAACCTCCTCTTGCAGTTGCTTCTCCTTCTTTGCTTCTTCCACCTTTGTTTGGAGGGCCGCTATTACTTTATCATTTTGTTCCACCCTGGCCATCAACTCTTGAATTCTCTGTTGTCCAGTCTGATATTGCTTCTCTGAAACCTGTAGATCTGAGAGTAACATGGTTAACTGTGTCGACGTAGCATCCGCCGGGTCGGGAGTTGGGGCTACGCAGACATGGGCATCCCACTTATCCTGCAAATCAGTAAATCTCTATCTGAGGGCAGCCAAATCTTCAACTGTTTTGGCATTATCATCTCTTTCCCGAGCAAGGGTATCTATGAAGGCCGACTTTTCTTTCTCCACTTGAGCTAATTCCTCCAGTTGCACGTAGTCCCCTCAGGGAATTTTAAGTCTCCTCTTCAATTCCGAGTTTTAGACCTCTAAATCCCAGATGATTTTCATTCAGATTCCTTCCTTGTCGCTTCCTTTTCCGCTCATTATTCTTCTGAGATGATGAAGGTTATTGTTGACCCCCCTACCGCCTGCTGTGAGATGGATTCCTGGTGAGATCATAACATTTGGGTGAAACTTTTTTTAGAAAAATAGACATTAGTCAATTTTGTTTTAAAAATTAAATAGAGATTGATTAGAAAAATATCAGCCCTTATAATTTCTGGAATTCTAATGCCTATAACAAGCTTATTTTCCTATAATAAGCTTCATTCCAACCTTGTGGGCTGAATTGTCAACATTTTAAAAAATATGCATTAAACAAAAATTCTACCTATCATTACATTCGACGACCAAGTGTAGACGAGCGAGAGTAGATTTAAAGAAAAATAAAATGTAATTTTTCTACAGCATCCTCATATTCCTTGTGATTCCTTGCGGGAGGGTGTGAAGAGCGTGAGGAGAATAAAAGAAAACATACCCTTGATCTAACATGCATAAACATGGGATAAAAAGAGCAAGCATTTCTTGATTATTTTTTAGTTCCTAACTATATAGATCAAGATTATGATGTCTCAATACAATCATAGTATTCTTGCATAGCTTTCCCTTTAAAAGGAACACTACAGTTGTGTTTAAATTGGCCTAGGTTGTTCCATATTTCAATGGGGTTCAAATGAATTGAAAAGACTAGAACTGAAATAAAAGTAGTGTAGTGGTTGTGTTGGTGTACATGAAGATAAAATAGCTTTAGTTTAATTTTAGATATTTCATGCGATGTGCATTTTTCTTTACATGCACATAGTTAGTCTTAATTAGTTTTAGTTCAACCCTAGATATTGTATGTGATGTGCATTTGTATTTAGCTGGTTAACTTGAATGCTTACATGCGATGTGTACTTGTATTTACTTAGTTAACTCTAGTGCTTGCATGTGGTGAATGTGCACATTAGCAGAACATAAAGCACACTTAGCTTCAGTTAGCTTTAATTATCCATAGTTATTGCATGTACAACTAAGCTTAACTCGGTTGCTTTTATGTGTTGATTCTAAAACTAATATTGATGAATTAATTTCATTCTCAATTCAAATTTTCTTTTTCAATTCTCACAAGTTTGTGAAATTATTCGTTAGCTATATCCGTATTTGTGCTCTAATAATTTTACATGGTATCAGAGCATGGAACCATGTTCCATTCCCCCGAGTTCTATTTAAGGGGGTGTGTTGATTCCCCTGAGCTGCGTTTGAGGGGGGGTGGTGTTGGAGTAATCACCACACCTCTATGGAATCCATAATTCCCACCATGGAGATCGTAGTTACCGGTTTGGAAGTTTACCAATACCTATGGGTTTTTGTGTAACAACAAACATCTTCATAGTATTAGAGGTACAAGTGTTTGGAGAAGTTGCATGAAAACATTTTTTCATGTTTGAACAAAAAAGAATTGGAAATTGTTCAACGATTTGATTTGCAAATCAAAATATCAGAGAACTATTACAATTTTTGCTACAGCTACAACATGAAAAAAAAGGAGTTCCCACCTTCAACGATTCTTACTCTGTATAACTACTTCCAATGGAAGCCAGAGATTTTTCTTCACCTCAGAGGCAAAGGTTTGTATCATATCGTTATGAATACAGAAGATGAACCCAAATTCGCTGTTGAAAAATCCAAATACTTCAACAGGATGGACGAGGCTTTTGGTCTTCTATTGTTTTCAATATCTCCAGTATTGCATTTCCATGTGGACACATGTAACACTATGAATCAAGTTTGGACAATCTTGGAGAATTTATTTGGAAATAAGGATGAGATGTGGTCTCATATTCATGAAAATGAGTTAAATTCCTTAGATACAAATAGATTTGAGAACATTCAATATTTCTTTACAAAATATAAATCATTGCTAAAACTACATGATCGCGGGATTGATAAATCAAAACAATAAGGCCAATTGATCCTTTCTATTTTGTCGGAATTAGACACTGAATATGTTTTTTTTGTTTCCACATTTCATACAGTTAGGCTTGCAACTCAAGAAAAATGGAAATGCCCAAATTTGATGCATTTATTGAGTCTCTTATTCATGAGTAGGATAAGTTCATAAAAATGGGTTCATTAAAGTCTTCAAATGCACATGCACTTTCCATGCATGAGAAAGGAAAGTCGAACACGAAACCAAATAAGCAATGCAAAGGCAAAGGAAAGGCAATAAATCCAAATCCAAGAGTGGGAGAAAATCCAAAACCTCTAGATGATTCTTCTAGATCTAAAGGTAAGAAGGGAAAGAAAGGAAAATTCTAGTGTCCTTATTGTAATAGAGGTTATCATTCTGAATCTTCTTGCATGCAGAAGAATATTGATATGATGGCAAAGACTTTTCAGCAAAATAACCTTGGTCATCACATTCTAGAATGTGTCAAGAAGAAGGGAGAGGAAAATCCATCAGATACAAGGGGTAATGGGCATGCTTTGATTGCTCTTCATTCTACACCATAAGAATGGATCATCGATTCAGGAGCTTCACATCATATGCCTTATCAAGACCTCCTATTCTCATGGGGGACAATTTTGCAGTTGCAGGAACTGGACAACGAAGAGTACAATTCGAAGATGGAAGTTTTGAGAATGTCTTGCATATTCCAAGGCTTTTTGTGAATCTTCTTTTATTGTATCAAATGACACACACATGTACCAGAAGGAAAGTGGAATTTACCCCGGATTCCATGAGAATTTATGACATGAAAACCAACTTGAAGATTGCATCTTGCAAGGTAAATGATCAATGTCGTATGTATACATTTTTTGATTTTGTTCCTCGATCAGATTCTTTTTTCCTACTTACGCATGCAAATGAATAAAGTAGGATTTGGCATGACAGATTTGGGCACTTGAATTTTGGATATATGAAGCAAATTAGAAAGAAAGGGATGTTCAAAGGATTTCCAACCATTGAATTTAAAATAGTGTTTGTAATTGATGTGCTCTTGGAAAACATCTAGAAGACAAGTTCGAGAAGGGTCATGCATGGAGAGCCTTTTCACCTTTTGAACTTGTACATAGTGATCTCATGGGTCCATTTGTAGTGCTTTCACTGAGAAAAGCAAGATATGTGTTGTCATTTATACATGATTACACGAGATTCACTTGGGTTTACTTCTTAAAACTCAAGTGGGAAGTTTTTCAACATCTAAATATTTTCAAAGCACATGGAAAAAATCAGTGTGGAAAATGAAACAAGATACTTCACACAGATAATTGGACAGAATATGTCAACAAATATATCAAGAATATTTTTAATGAAACAGCCATACAGTTGCAACATATAGTTCCTTACACTACACAGTAAAATGGGGGGTTTGAAAGGAATATTTTATCTTTGAAAGAGATGGCCAATTTCATGTTGTATGCAAGATTTCTTTCGTCAAAATTGTGGGTTGAAGCTATCAATTGTGCCTCGTTCTTCAAGAATAGATCCGCTCATAAATCTATTATTGGAAAAGGACCTTTTGAGTCTTGGACTAGCATGCAACCTGAAGTCAGTCATTTCCACATTTTCTGATCTCGAGCATGGGCCTAGATTCATACACAGAAGAGAAAGGCTTTAGAGCCTCAAAGTAAAGCATGCATGTTTGTTGGATATTTTGATGAAGTAAAAGGGTACAGATTGCTTGATATCAACACAGAAGAGCTCTTTATTGAAATGAGTGTAAATTTTGACAAATAAATTTTGCATCACCAACAGATAAACTTGTTACCAAGTTTCCATCACCACTCATTGATGAGTATGAATATGAAACTTTAGATTACAATTCTGATGAAGATGAGCATTTTCTTGTGACACCTGTTTGACGACCAATTGTTGAACATCAAGATCATAATTCCTCATGTTGTTCAAAAGATTCTCAACCACCTTAGACAAAAAAATGGCGTAGCATGAGTGATCTCCTTGATGATCCTGCCTCTATACCTTAGTTTGAGAAAGATCCACAAGAAGTATATGGAGCTATGGAGCCATGGATGCCCATGCATGCTTATATGATGCATGCATTTGATCCAAAGACTAATGCAGAAGCAATTAGGCATCCTGAATGGGAAGCAGCAATGGATTATGAATATAACTCTCTCATTGAGAACTAGACTTGGGATTTGGTTATGCTACCTTCTAATCGTAAACTTTTGAGGCGCAAGTGGGTTTACCAGACTTAGAAAGAAAAAAATGTCCAAGTTAGTCGATATAAGGCACAATTGGTAGCAAAAAATTTTCAAAAAGTACGTGGTGTTGACTATGATGAAACTTTTTCTCCAGTGGTGAAAATGGATTCCTTTTTGCTAGCTCTCTCCATTGCAGTAGAAAGACGATGGGAGGTGTATCATATGAATGTGAAGAATGTCTTTCTTCACGGTGATCTCGAGGAGGAAATATACATGGACAAGCCACATGAATACATGCACAATTCATCTATGGTATGGAAACTAAATGAGTCTCTGTATGGCCTCAAGCAGGCACCTAGAGCATGGTATTCATAAATGGATTCTTATTTTCCATCTAAAAATTTTGTATGCTGCAAATATGATTCCAATGTTTATTTTTTGAAGATAATTGACTCCTTTTTTATGACAATATTCTACATAGATGATCTTTTGATAAGAGGTAGTTGAGCTTCTGTCATTATTGAGATTAAAACTGCATTGCATAAGCGGTTTTCTATGACAAATATGGGCTTGGTAAATTTATTCCTTGGACTAGATATCAATTAGAGTGGTTATGGGATTACCATTTCTCAACCAAATTATGCTAGATATATTTTGACAGTATTTCACATGAGTGACTGTAAGCTGGAAACTACACCTTTCTTATCAGGGATATAACTTGAGAATGGGAAAGACACATCATTGGTTGATTGCACATTGTGGGAAGTCTTCTTTATCTCACTCACTCAAGTCCTGATCTCTCATATTTCATAGGAGAAGTTTCTAGATACATGCAGGAGGCACATGAGTTACATTAGAAAGCTAAAAAATGTATCCTTCGATATGTCCAGGGGACAATCACCTATGGGATTCATTATGCAACAAATTGTTCTTTAGATCTCATTGGGTTCATAGTTTCAGATTAGGTTGGCGAAAACATTGATCGCAAGTCCACCTCTGATTATGTACTTAGTTTGGGATTCGACCAAATTTGTTGGTCAAGCAAGAAGAATACTTCCATTTATTTGTGATTAGTAGAGGTAGAGTATAGAGGATCAGTGAATGCCACTATTAAGGCCATTTGGCTACACCATTTCTTATCTGGGCTTGGGATTAGTGTTCATCGTCCAACTATCATCTGGTGTGATAATCAAAGTACACTAAAGTTTTGCAGCGATCCAGTGCAGCGACAGCGGACCAAAGACATTGAGATCCACATGCACTTCATTATAGAACTCATTCATGATGGGATCATTGATCTTCAATAATGTCCTATTTCCGAGAAGACTGCTCATATCTTCACCAAGACTTTCACTAAGAAAAATTTTTGATTCGTGTGAGATCGTCTCGAGGTGAAGGACATGACTACCTAGCATTTGTCTTTTCTCTAATTTTCCATGCATTGTATATGGACACCTAAAATGGTTGTGTTGTCAGGACTCATTCATTTTGCATCACACTCTCCTAACTTATGCTTAAGGGGGGGTGTTGGTGTATATGCACATATATTAGCTTTAGTTCAACTATAGATATTGCATGCGATGTGCACTTGTCTTTAGCTAGTTAATTCGAGTGTTGTACATGCACATAGTTAGCCTTAATTAGCTATAGTTCAACTTTAGATATTGCATGTGATGTGCACTTGTCTTTAGCTAGTTAACTCGAGTGCTTCCATGCGATGTGCACTTGGCTTTAGTTACTTAACTTTAGTGCTTGCATGTGCTGCATGTGCACATTAACAGAACATAAAGCACACTTAGCGTCAGTTAGCTTTAATTATCCATAGTTATTGCATGTACAATGAAGGTTTACTCAATTGCTTTTATGTATTGATTCTAAAACTAATATTTATGAATTAATTTCATTCTGAATTCAAATTTTATTTTTCAATTCTCGCAAATTTGTACAATTATTATTTAGCTAGATCCGTATTTGTGCTCTAATAATTTTACAAGCTACGGCTTATCTCTTACCAGCTTGTTTGGCAATAGAGCTCCATGAGAAAAGAAACACATGAGGTCGTTCCTCATGATATAATTAATGAATCCTAACAATTTCTCTTCTCTGTGAGTTTTTGGGTTTTTTTGGTGCCTTTCTAATCCATGAGAAATTCAGAACGCCAAGGGTTCATGTGGGCTTTTGGAACTCGGGTGGTCGCAAGCTTTTAAATAAAAGCACAAAAGGAGAAGCCCACCCTTCTGCAAGATTCAGTCATGGAGACAGAACCCACCGACCCTTTGATTTGCATATGTATGACTGTTATGCTACTTTCTTACGGCACCGGAATCCAAAATCATCCGATTTCATTGCAACGAATGTCACCAAATTTTATTCTCGAATAACTCAAATTCTACTAACCCAAGATTTTATGCTATATTATCACCGACAATCAAAGCCAAATAGGTGACACCGAAAAAAAATTAAAAAATTAGACAGTCAAAGACAAATAGCTATATACTATCTGATTGGATAGTATATCTAATCATAGACAGTTAATTATCGTACAGATAGGTGTAATCCAAAGTCTTAAATGACCAAAATATTAAAATAAAAATTGAGGAAAAGTAAGGTAGAACCGTAGAAGTCTTTAAAAACTATTCTGGTAAAATGAAACATAAAATGTATAATTATAAAATTAAAACAAATTACTAAAATTTTATCTTAGTTTTATCATTTAAAAATTGAGGCAAAGTGATTTTCAAGTTTTAAATTATATAAATCTATCAATAGATATAGTTTTTATTTTTCACATTATATATTCAGCAAATAGGTCATAATAATTTTCTGTCTCCACCCGTCAAATATTATTTAAAACAATTATTAGTTTTGTTTTAATATATCTGTTTTCTTTTGAATTCATGAAGTTACTGATAATTTGATTTATCTCCACTACACTTATAGGTGTGATGGCTCCACCTTTTAAGATGGTACAACGCGTAATTTTTACATTCTTATATATAAATAGATTTATGTAATTATATAAATTATTTTCGATTCAAAATAATTTATATATTAAAATAACTCTTTACCATTAAAACTATTTGGGCTCAATAGAGTCATCATACCCGAAATCAATTTCCAACCAGTGATGTCAACTCTATTCTTTGAGTCATTCATACCTTCAAATCATGTTTACTATCGAACTCTTAGCTTAGTAGAACTATGTTCCAACACTATGTATTCGTTGATAAATTAATGTGTTACTCAACCCCTTAGATGTATAGAATTCAACTCCCAAATAATGTATTTATTCACATAGATATATATTAAAATATGAATTGTCAATTGAAAGTAAAATTATATTTCCAATCGTCATTGCATGTACACGACTTAAAGGTAATTATTCGAAGTTGCACGTAGATTTCGTTAGCTAATTATAATCTCCATTATTGCAATGTGCCTTCATAACACTTAATACTCTCTATGTATATTACTTCCATACGTTCCAAATTGAGGTTGAGTTGGAAAAAGAGCTTGCTATAGAATATCTACACAATAGTCAATTTAACCAACGAATTAGGTGCTATAGGTAAATGTTTATGCTAATGAGGAAAATAAGAGAAAAAATAGAGGACTAGGCATATTGTTACATACACTTGTAATAAAAATTAATTTAATTGTTATGGGCTCTATCCAAAGGTTCTTCTTAGTTGAATTTTTATATCCAAATCAATTTTGTGAAAATTTTGCGAAAACAAGTTAATGAATGAAAATGTATCAACCTATGATTATGTAGATCATTCAACTCACAAGAATGTTTCTCCATGGGATAGACCCATTCTTCCCGCAACTATTTCATGGTGGATTAATGTATCTCAACCATAATTCTTTTCTTTCCTCCAAGAAGTAATTATTTAGGATTATGAAAAAAAAAAATTAAACCAAGTGATATGACTCTCAATGTTTATACATGGAAATAAAAAAAAAATAATAATCATTATATGGTCCATTCAAAATGTATGTTCATTTTCTTCTTTTGGATCGAAATAAATTTTAGTTATAGCAATGCCAAAATAATTAGTAAAGGAATGATGAGGAAACTGCTTATGATTATGTAAATTTGTTTCGTGAAATTACTATAATGCGTCTCCATAGGAGAGAACCATTCTTCTCATGCCTACTTGTTGGTGGATTAACATTTCCTAATGTCATTGATTATTTTTCCTCGAATTAGTTATCTCATCAAGCTAAGCCTATTTCCTATTTGGATGTATTCTCTAATGTGGGTAGTTCATTTCTTAGATGGAAGTATCCTCCTAACACTTGAATAAAAAATTTCTCCCAAATTATCACTTGTTGATTCTTCTTAGTCATGAGACGTTTTCCAAGAAAGAGTGACTTCCTTTCTCTTGTTAATTTGTGAAACATTATTTCCAAAAATTATAAGCAATATGCTATCCATTTTGCATACTTATCTTGAGTTCCATTGCTACTATGGGAATAAGTCTGACAGAGGGCTCATATTACATGTTTAATGAAATAATCACCATCATGTTTTGTCAAGAATTTGGAATAAATACCATAGGTTATAATATAGGGGAATAAATCATGTGGCTCTTTGAGCTCCAAATTAATACATGATTAGGTAGCTTTTAGGAATATATCCCTCTCTTCACTTTATGTCATTGTGGGTGGATAAAAGCTAACACCTCCTGATCAAAGGGAAACTCTCTCTTTGCTTTTGCAGTAACATATTTGTTTGCTTCCTCATTTTGGAGAAGGAAGACCGTGATGTTATTTTCTACAAAGGATCATAATTATATGGATCTCAAGGTTATACTTAAATCACTCAACTCTTGATTTCAATCCTAAGAATGATATTTTATTGGAAATACTTGTCAGTGTCACACTTTTTCATCTTTCCCTACACTATTAAGACAAGAAAATGATAAAAAAATAGAGGTAATAGTTTAGGAAAATACATTTAAATTTATATAGCACAAGATGGTCTCCTTGCAACTTAAACACTTCTGAAGCAGTTACCAAAGGAAATGGAACTTCTGAATCAGTTACTAGAGGAAGTGGTAGTCATGCTAGATAATGAGACATACATCTAATGGATGGAATATGACCACCTACCTTTTAAAAGAAAAGTATGTCATGAGTATGAACACTTTTCAAAAAAAATTCTTGAATATATTATAATTCAATAAAACCCCTAAGAAAGGAGACCAATGGAAAAAAAAAAAATATAACCCTCATCAAAAATCCCTCAATCATTATCTCAGCGATGTTGTTTTTCCTTCCCCACCCAAGACATCTAACTTAAACCCCCACATGGACACCCATTTTCATTCAAGTAACAATCAAGGTGAAATCCCCTATTCAGTAAATTAGTATGATTTAATTTATCATATGAATAATTGCAATCCTATTGCGATGATTGAACTTTTGATCTTGGCTTATGAAAATTTCTCTGAAATTAACCCAATAGACGAAATTCCTATCCCCCTTCGTTATATTTCTATCCTAGATCCAGACCCTAACAAATAGGTATTTTACCCCCTAAAGACTATCTAATTAACATTAAAACTCTCCTTTTGATAATAGGCATCTTCATATGAAATATTAGATTGGGAAACACAAAAGAAATCAATAATAATGAGGCCTTCTAAAAATTCTCATTGCAATCCTAACCAAGAGGAAAGGGTGGAACAAGTAGAAAAGGACAAATATTTGGACACCCAACCTATATTTTAAGGAACATATAATAGAAGCTTTATAAATTAAAGAAATACAGGTGGATCAATTCATCTCTAGGGAGCAAATTCTAAGAATCCTAGTAAATAATGAAGTTCATATCCTAGAACTATAGGGGATCAAGAAGCCTTAGGAAAATATTCGTTGTCTTAAACTCAATCAAGAATGAAAATCACAAAATCTTACTACTCTAATAGATAAAACTTGAAAAGAATGTATCTCTGCAGTAAATTAAACGTATATGGTGAAAATATTCAATAAAGGTAGTAAGATAACATGGAGCTGATGAGGTTTTGCGTACGCTAAGAAATCAACACTCTTTTCTCTTTCTCATTTGATTTGATCAACCGATTGGTTGGTGGTCTCCAAATATCACATCCCCATTGGAAAACAATGTAACATAATCAATGTGTACATGTCCTTTCTATAATAAGAGAAAGTGTATTTCTCAAGAACACTCTCGATATATTGAAGGAGTGTGCCTTTAGCATTTGAAGTACTAGTGTTGGAGACTAGAAGTTTACTCTTGGTATTGGGGAAAAGAGGAGGTCATTTGGTTCATGACCACTTCAATGAGAACATGAAGGACATAATTTCCAATAATTATCTAATGGATAACTAGTTAATATTGATATATAATAATTGTCAGTTATGATGATAGGTATATCACATAGAGCAGTGGGTCTAGACAGGTTCCTAGTTCATAGCTCATTTTTGAAAGACCCAATATCACTTTTCATATTTTAGGTTAGAATGGGTTTTTTCATCATCTAATCCCTTTTCTCTGATCCTCCCTCCTTGGATGTAGTACCTAAAACCTAGATCTCTTGGGTGTTGGGATCTCTAGTGCAGGGAAACTTTCATTGGCTAAATTTCACAAATGGGTTTGTTTTCTATTATTATTCCTCAATATATATTCAAAATTTTATATTTTTTTATAATATTTTACCTTAAAAGACATTTGAGGCTTATATAATATTGTATAAAATTATTATAAATTTGAAATTTTCACAAAAACATCGCCAAATTTTTTATAGTGTGAATAGTAGAGACTCGTAAATTTTTCTAAGGTTCCTACATTTTAAGTTAAAATTTCATCATAAAAATTTCCCTTAATCCAATGTATATTTGGGAAAATAAAATTTAAATAGACTAAAGTTTCCTTAAAATATTTGGAAATGGATAAATTCAAATCTAGCTAAGAGAAAAAAAAATAGCCTATAGGATCAATTGGTGAAATTTCAAAGTAGAATGGAGCGAGTAGGAATTATATAACTCATGTTGATTGAGGAAGATGAAACTTTCTCTCATGTATACGTAGCATTAAGAGTCGAATAAGAATGACAATGAATAAATTCAATAATCCTAGGACTCAATGTATGGAATATGAACACTAAATATTTTCACTAATAGGCCAAGTCTCTTTCATGGCACAACAATTCCAAAGTCATCATATCTCCTCAAGGGGTGTATTTAAATAATTATGATAGGACCAAAGCACCAACCTTCCATTACTTTTTTCAATTCTATAGTAAAAGGGGATCTTTGAACATAGTGGATGAAAACAAAAAGATTTAGGATATCCCACATATCGTTACCAAAGACAAAAATAATGGTCTAATGCATCTAATATCTAAGTAGGAAGTTTTATCTATATTTAGTTACTTTTACCCTAACAAGGATCTATGGTTTTGAATGGATTTACAATGAAATTATACATTAAGTGCTGACAAACAATAACATTCAATATGCTCCAGATAATTCAATTCATTCACAAGTATGTAATGATAAGTGGTGACATTAACTCACAATTCCATCACTAGTCCTTAAATAGGTTAGCCCATGTTTATTTACTCACTTTAGGACCATTTATTTGTGTAACATATGTTACAAAATCATATCTAAAATTATTGCAAATCACCTAAAGCATATCCTCCCAAGGTTCATTTTAGATAACCACAAGGGATTTGATGGATTGAATCAAATTATTGACACCATGATTTTATCCTAGGAATAAATTTACTCTAGATAGTGTAGAAATTAAAAAAGTATGGTTATTAAATAAGGCATAAATTATGCATATGATACAATATGTAATAGCTTTTGATTCAAGGTTATCTGTATTTTTCGGTTCTATTTAGAGTTAGCCACTCAGATATCATCTTGTATCATCAATCCTTAGATATATCCATTAGTTAGTAGAAGATTTGAGGACTTTTATTGGGCCCCTAGACAATTTCACTAAGGCTTCCCACTTTTTCCCCTGCTTTACATCTTAATGGTAGATTTACTTAGAAAGTAATTAAAGCATGAAAGGGAAAATGGAAATACAATGGTTATTTGATTTTTAGAGTAATCAATCTCATTAATCGTTCTCAATTTGCAGATAATATATTTTTTATAGGTGGGATATTCTACCATCATCACCTCAAGGTTCAAAGAGATCCTATATTGTTTCATCTTTTCACTAGGCTTCTATGTTAACAACTAAGATCTTTTGATCTTTGAAGAATGACGAAAATCCTTACACTACATTGGCATCCCCCTCCGCTTGCACTCTCCTTCTAGTCCTTTGTAGCATCACATTGTACAAAACATTAAGGCTAATTCCTATAATGGAATTCTTAATGGATTAGCATTTCTATTTACCTTGTGCTTATCCATTCTATTCTTTCTACCCCATCTCTTTCTTAATTCTCAATCCGCTCGGTGGCTATTAGATTTCACCAAGACTTAGCTTAGGAGTCTCACAGATTTCAATGGAAATGAGGAAAAACAAACATCAAATGATATCATATGGTTAAATGGATTTTTTTACACTAAAAAACAACATAGTTGACTAAGCATCAGGGATTTTCCCCTTATGAACCTAGCTTTAGGAGAAAACTTATTGTGGATACTTCTAAGTGGGGAAAATGACTAGTGGAAGAAATCGATCCACCAAGAATTTTTGAAAGTGAATTTTCTCAATTTCTTGGATAAATTCCCTATGATCAATGGTGGATCCCAACTATGGAAACTCCTCCATGCTGTTCTTCCACTAATTAGAGATAGAATCTTATGGGTTTTGGGCCCTAGTAAAAAAATTGACTTATGGAAAAATCGTATCATGGGAATCCCTCCTCTCACATGTAACCTACTTATTCTCCCATTATAACATTGATTTGAAAATAAGGGTAATTTTTTCGTGTACGATATCTCAAATTTGTCCATTTCAAGATATTAGATGAGGTAGAACATTGGAAATCTTTCACCCTTTCTCAACTCTACCTTCTCAATCCTCCTTTCATTTCTAAATGGTTGTGATCCAAGTCCCAAGGAAGATTACAATTCTAGAGGATGGGGGAATATTCACTACACTCTCAAGCAAGGATATGAACAATACCTATTTCCAAATGGTTTTCCTCCAAAATCAGTAATTTTGTCCGAGATCTAGCGTGTAGATGGGATTCCAAGTATATCTAAACATTTTGCTAGATATTATCCCATAACTAGAATCTTACAACAAAAAAGTGAGCAAAAGGGTCATACAGGGTCCATCCATTTGTATGTTATATAGGGTTCAATCTAAAGCATTTGCCCATCTTTTCCTTGAATGTGAATTTTCAAATCAATTTGGCAATATTCCAATATGCTTTGGCCTTAAGGGATCCCTATTTAGACATTATAAATCCTCTATTTGATTCTTGGATATATTTATATTCAGAAAATTTTGATGGCAAGGCAATTTTTATAATCTTAGGGAATTCGCTCCTAAAATTCATATGCTTGAAGATTTAGCTAGATAAAAATATAGGAATATACTTTCATAGTCATTAGGTAGAAATTGATACAAGTGCTAGGTAACTTCTAGTATAACATGTCTTCACAAGACAACTCCAAATCACCACCAAAAATTATCAAAGGAATCCTTGGGGCATCATTTATTGAATTTCACTTAATTCCCCAAATTACAATTCCTTCCAAAAAGAAATCCTCCTTGGAAGCTGATTTTGAAAATTTATGATTTCCAACTTTGGTTTCTTAAACAAGAAGCATTTACACACTATTTTTATGGGGATTCTAAGTGCAACGCCGCAATGGCATATGCCACGGGTGAGTGGAGGTATGTCCTAGACGAACTTGTGTATATTTCTATGTTTGGATCTTAAAGCCACCACTATCAACTAAGAATAATGGTATGCGCTCGTGTATATTTCTATGTTTGGATCTTAAAGCCACCACTATCAATTAAGAATAATGGTATGCCCTTCTACAAAGAGTGGATCCAGCATTCTCGTTGAAACATGGTCCTCGTATAATATTGGGCAATCCTTAAAATGAAGCATATCATGTTCAGGTGGGTTCATCTTTTGTTTGACGTGCAATCATCCAATTAGTGTTTAGGCTATTAGCTTTTGTTCGGGTAACAGGCTATGCACAATCCCTGGTCCACTACCTACAAAATGTACCCTCCCCGAATCTAAATTAGGTAAGAGACCAACATGATTTAAGATTTAAGACACCAACACTATTTTTGTGGAAATAAAATCACCTTACTTAACCATTAGACAACTTTTTTGAACACTAAATCTCCTTACTTAACCATTTGAACACTTTTTTGAACACTAAATCTCTTACTTAACTATATAAAACCGTACATTCTCGAGACTAGGGTTTATATACAAGCTTACAGTACACAAGTTTTCATCCTTTGTTGACGTGCACTCATCCAATTCCACGCACCCTATGGTAACAAAAAGAGGAAATCACAGCAATTTCACAAGCCAGATGCCCTTTCCGTTCCTCTCTTCCTTTGCAGAAGTTACTTTCATCCTGCCCATGAAAGGTACTTCTATATGACATATGCTTGACGAGATTAGTTTAGGCAGTCATTTTTTATATTGCATCCTCGGCACCTACCTACCGTACTCCCTTTTTCCGGAAGACGGATTCCTTTTTCCTTACTCGGTTCCCTTATGGAATATGATTTATATGTGCGCTTCAATTCTATTTTATCTGACGTCTGTAGCACTCTAAACATTAGACATCTTTTATTTTTTTGACATCCTGAAAAACCCAGGAGCACTCGATTTCTATTATAAATTACATCACTGAGACTTAACATTCCAAAATTCTTTTACCAAATTTCACCCAAAATTAACCAAAATTGTTGCGTTGTGCTGTGCTTGGTGGCGGTTTTCAACTCATCACCTATGCAGTAAAGTCAGCATTAATACCACGGTAAAATCCATTATATTCACACCTAAGTTTCGTCTTTATTCATAAAACAACCCATGAAATAATTTTCAAGACTAATCATGTAAGAGGAGATGACGCTCAATCGCTAGATTTAAAATACTTAATCTAACGGTGAGTCATGGTATAGTAGTGGAAATATTGGTTTCCGAAGGCGAAGGCGAAAAACAAGGAACCTCTCACATCCCCGTCAAAGGACCATCCCGCCCATATCGTCGGAGAGACAATCGAAGGCTGAGAGCAAAAGACCGAACTGCTTTCAGACCTACACAGGATACAAAGGAGGTGGTACTAGATAATGAAGACATACTTGATAGAGTATGTAGCCTCCAAAAACGTGCTCTGGTTGGTAGATGGATCTACGCTGACTCAAAGGAAATTGATATGTATGAGTGGGCTCAGAGGTGCTGGGTCAGAAAAGTTGGTTACATGCCAAAGATTAGCATGCTGATGGGAAATTGGTTCACAGTACACTTCTTGCATGAACAGGATTGTAACAAGGTCATGGACAGGGTCTGGGTTTCTGGTCGTAGCTATCTACAGATTATGCCATGGTACTTGGGTTTTGACCCTCTTGTGGATGCGCCTAGGGGTAAGTTCTTGTGGGCCAAATTGCCTGGTCTCCCGTTATAATACTGGACTGAGAAGGCTCTCACTGCTATCGGGAATACCATTGGAATGACTAGGTACATTGATCCTAGGAGTGTTGGCATTCCGGATAAACGCATTGCCTGGATTTTGATAGAAGTACCCACAATGCGTGAGTTGGCGGGGGACGTGGAGTTGGTATGGGACATAAGAAGACACAAACAGCGTGTCGATTACTGGGGTATACCTTTTCGTTACTTATGCTGCTACAAAATAGACCACCTGCAGCGGGAATGCCCAAACAGGTTCTCGAAGATGAGACAGAGGCGCAATTACAACCTATCGAAGGGGGCTGGATGCATTATGTCACTTTCCACTGAGCCGACATACTCGGGTAAGTCAGTTTCCTCTCCTTGTCGGTCAAGGGATTTTAAAAGCCGTGAATATAACATGGCATCTGATGATCCTCTATTCAGCACAAATGAACTCCCGTCTTCAACTGTTGCTGGTGGCCACGGGCTAAGCACTCTCCCTCCTCCCAAATCTTCCCCACTTGTTAATATTCCTGCACGCTGCCGCTCTGCAAACTTTGGTATTCGCCCTCGGTCAGAAAAAGGCCTGTCCACTCCTAAGGGACTTCCTACACAACCTCAGATGGCTAATGCCCAACCTGATAATGCTTTACCTCATTGCCCCATTAACGATCCACCCATTAACATTGACCTTACGGCTGATAGCCCTCTCATTGCATCTCCCTCGATGCCTGCCTTGGAATGGGCTTCCCCATATAATGACCACTCTTTCGACGCTGACCAGACTTTCGAGTCCCCAAAAAATACAATTGGGACTGACCTGGATGGTCTTTTGAGGAACCTTGACTTGGATCTTGCGGTCTTGACTGTCTTTGACAGGAAGACCTCTGACAAGTCCCTTACTATATCACCGAGGTCTGCTGCTAACATCACTGTCCGTAAGACCACTAAATCGGGGTCCAGGCATTTTAGAGGGAAAAAGAAGATGAAAGAGCATTTTAGGGGGGGAATCTTGAACTTATAGGATATTCCTATCATGCACTCGGAGATGGATTGGGCCCTTAGAGCAAAACGCCCAATAGGGGGTGAGACATGACATCCATACTGTCCATCAATATCAAAGGGATTGGCGAACCCTCTAAAACTAGTCGCCTCAGGGACTTGGTTAGGAGTCATCGGCCTTCGATCATTATGCTTCAGGAAACTCTTTCTCTTAAGAAATCTGCAGTGGATGCTATCATCGAGATCTGCCCGGGATGGAAGGCTGCTGGGGTGGATTCTGTGGGTAGATCCAGAGGTGTAGCAGTAGGATGGGATGAGCAGATTTTCAGCCTCATGGCTTACAAATTCTTTGGAGGCATCTTTCTTTATGGTATTTGTAGGGGGAGTAGCGAGCAGGTGGCTATAATAAACCTATATGGACCCTGCAGTATGAAGTTGGAATTCTAGAACAAATTGGATAAAAGTGGCATTCTGGACCTAAAATATCTCATGCTGATAAGGGATTTCAATGTTGCCCTCTCTATGGAAGAATCATGGGGAAAAAAAGCTAGAATAGACAGGATCGCTGACAGGGTATCACACATTCTGAGTTGCCACAACCTGATAAACATTAAAACCCATCCTGCTGTTCCTACTTGGTCAAACCGTAGATGTGGTGATGAATACATTGCCAAGGTGCTGGATCGTGCTATGGTTAGCACAGGAATGATAAAAATTTTGGGCCACATGCGCCTTACGGTTCAGCAGTCATCTCTATCGGACCACATGGCCATATGCTTAAGTTGGCGACATGAATCCATCAAAAAGGGAGCCCCTTTTAAATTCAACAGGGTGTGGCTAACAGACCCTGATTTTATTATGCTGGTTAACACATTTTGGAAGGAGGCTAGGGATGCGACCCCCCATGTTGTTGGGTTGGCTGAGAAATTGAGGGCTCTGAAAGAATCAGTAAAAAGATGGGAGCGTAATAAAAAGTGTGCACAGAGAAAAGAACTGGCTGAGGTCTCGGACCTCATTTCCCGGGCTTATGAGCACTCCTGTACCCACCCTCCAGATATGGCGTTTTATGAACAACTAAAAATACTGGAGGACCGGAAGATTGAGCTACTTAGGATCGAAGAGATCACTTGGAAACTAAAAAGCAGAAAGTAGTGGCTCAAAGAGGGCGATATTAATACTAAGTATTTTCATGCATGTGCGTCTGACAGAAGGGCAAAAAATGCAATATGGAAAATCTGCCACAAGGAGGGAACCATTATATATGACGAAGATGGGATCAGGAGAGCTGTTGCAGAACACTTTGGGAATTTTTATAAGAAACAAGAGGGGATCTCTGCCGACAACCAACAATGGGTTTTAAATCACATGCCAGAGATGTTTGACCAGGAATCTGCAGAGGGATTCATGAAGCTCGTCACCAAGGAGGAGATAAAGGATGTGCTAATTTCTTTTGCCAAGGACAAAAGCCCTGGGCCGGATGGATGGTCGGTCGAATTCTTTGTCTGCTTCTTTGATCTTATAGGGGATGAATTACTTGAGATGGTTGAGATGATTCGGATAAATGGCCACATTCCAGGTGACATAAGCGCTACTTTCATTGCCCTCATTCCGAAGTCTTCGGAGCCTACCTCTTTCTCGGACTACCATCCCATTGCTCTTTGCAACGTATTATACAAGATATCATCAAAGGTGATTGCAAACACGCTAAAGAGTACTCTTTCCAGGTGGATATCGGAAGAGCAATACGGTTTCCTTAATGGCAGATCAATACATGATGCTGTGGCCATCGCTCAGGAAGCCATGCACACTATGCATAACCAGAAACAGGTTGGTATTATTTATAAGGTTGACCTCTACAAAGCATATGACTCTGTAGACTGGTCTTTCATTAGATTAGCCCTCTACAAAATTGGTTTGCACTTGCCCGCCATTAGATGGATCATGGCGTGTATATGCTCGGTGCATTATAGTGTCATCATCAATGGGATACCTTCAGCTTTTTTCAATGCTGGACATGGGCTGAGACAGGGCTGCGCTTTGTCTCCGCTCATTTTCATCCTTGTCATGGATGGTTTCAGCCGATTGATTAAGAATGCTGCTCAAGAGGGCCTCTTCACCGGCATGCTGGTTTCCCCACAGGTCAAGATTACTCACTCTCTTTTCATTGATGATCTATTGGTTTTTGGCTGCATCCTTCACAAAAACTGGGGTTTCCTACACATGATGATGGACAGATTTAGCTCTGCTACTGGGCTAATCACCAATAAATTAAAATCTATGTTGCTATATGATCACGGTGAGGCAGAGGAAGTTCAACACATTGCTGAGATCCTAGGGGTGAATGCTGCCAATATTACAGAAGGTATCTCCTACTTGGGTTTCCGTTTAACGCCATGTGCTTATGTCAACAAAGATTGGGAATGGATTATTGATAAATACAGGGGTAAAATATCGAAGTGGACAAACAGATGGCTCACCCTGGGCGGTAGGTACATCCTCATACAAGCTGTTCTGTCTCAACTCACGGTTTATTGGGGGCACCTGTACCTTCTCCCAGCACACATTTGTATGAAGATTAACGTTGTTGTGTCCCATTTCCTATGGTCCGGTGTGGGATCACACAAAAAATTCCACCTGTGCAAACTGTCGGAGGTATCCTTTCCTAAGGTGTTGGGAGGATGGGGCCTACTGGACCTGAGGACTTTTACATATGCCCTATTGACCAAATCCTTGTGGAGGGCTCTGATGGGGATCGGCATATGGTCAAACATCATAGTGGACAAATACCTGGGTGGTAGATCGCTGGATATTTTCATACGGGCACCTAATATATCTTGGAAGAAGGAATCTATGATATGGAGGAGCATTACAAAATGTTGTGAGATTATCAAAAACAGAGTGGTGTGGAAGTTTGGGAATGGGAGACGGATTCCAATCCAATGCAGCAACATATTGGGAGTTAACGCTTCCTCATATATAGATCTGGATTTCTTCCATCGTATGACTCATAGAGGTCTTATATACTTATCAGATTTAATAACACATTGGGAAGTTGGTGCTCCTGCATGGACGGATTTTGAGACACCTGGTTTGCAAGCTGCTGAATGGGAGAATTGGCAGAGTCTCATCAGATCTTTACAGGCTGTTGGTCTCTGTTTTGATCCATTGGGTGACCAGATTGTGTGGGGTGGGACACACAAGGGAACAAACATATGTGTCAAGGATTTGTATTTGAACATTAAATCTGAAGGCCACACTGCCACTGATCCTCCTGGTTTCTCAAAGGTGTGGAAATGGAAGATCCCACACAAGATTACTCTTTTCAACTGGCTTCTCAGGAAAGGTAAGATTCTCACTTGGGAGAATCTTCAAAAAAGAGGGAAACATGGGCCGAGACGATGTATAATGTGCAAAGAGGCGCTGGAAACAGTTAATCATATTTTCTTTGAATGCAAGGTGGCTATTGGGCTTTGGGAATGTTTTTCACTCTGGGCTGATACCCAATCTTGGAGGCCGCTGTCTCTGCTCCATGCGTATGAATTCTGGGCTTCAAAGGCTTATGGGAAGAAGGCTCTTCCATACTATTTATGTTGGGAGATCTGGTGCAATAGAAATGACATGTTGTTCAATGAGGGGTTGTTGGATATTTCTAGAATGCACTCGTGTACCCTGAAATGGCTTCATAATGATCCTGTCCCGGATAAGGCTTGTAAGGATCTGTCTAACAGAATTAGACCTCACTGTATTCATATACCGGCATTATTTTTCGATGGAGCTCAACAGGAAGGCATATGTGGCTGTGGTGCTTGGATCAAATTGGAGTGAGGAGAGTGCTACCATATCATTTGGAATGGGGGATCAGGAACTAACAATAAAGAAGAGATCATGGCTTTATGGAGCGGGCTCTTAGTGGCCCATCGTCTGAGGATCCCTAGCATTCATATATATGGGGATTCCCAGGTTGTTATCGAAGGCATATTCGGGCGAGGGGCATCCCTCGGATGTACAAATCTCTCTGGATGGGTTGAACGCATTCACTATATTCTATCATTATTTCGAGAGCTCCTCATCCATCATATATATATAGATTTAAACGGGAGAGGGCGGATAGGCTATCAAAATTGGGGACTGGAACAAGCATTTGGTTTTATCACGATCTTTCATTACAGTGAAAACAGGGGAAAGGGCTTCCTTCAAAATCACTTTGTAGGACCACATCTATGGGGCAGCTATACATTACCTTGCTCTGCTTTTTGTTGACTGGTGCTTTTGGCATATACTGTGAGCAACAAAGGCACATTTTCCTGCGGAACATACGAGGGGTGATTTCATAAGGAGAAATAGTTCCCGATCTTCTCCGGGAGCCGGGTGAACTACTGGAGGTATATTATGCTGAGCACAAGGGTGTATATAACTTACGGAGGTATTATATATCTGAGCACAAGGGATAGATGCTACCATGGGACAATTTATTAAATTGAAACGACCACTTTTACAATATTTGGATGCAACGATGGGTTATTCTTTTAGGAACGAGGTGAGCCAGCTCTATTTTGTTTTCTAAGCCTCGTTATGGTACTTATTAGACTAGCAAGATAGACTCTCTGTTGGACTCGGGTTTATGATGTTTATCCCTCTTGGTAGGCCTCGGTAATGGTGTAACGGTATTATTTGGTCGGATCACTTGCTCTCTCGTCTAGAGTTTTTGGCATCGAAGTTTTTGCATAATGCGAGATTTTGGAGGTCTTTACATGCCGATCTTTTCCGTAACTTTCCTCTTCTCGGGTCCACTTCTATCCGATGCCCGGACTTTTTGGGATGCCTCTCGTATTAAGTATGTTCATGTGCATCATCATTGGGCGTTATATCAAGCCCACTGTAGGTGATTTGGGATCATTTCTCGGTCTAAATTGGGGCTCCCTTCTCTCCCGGTCGGAGATTGGGATACTCTCTTCGACATGTTTTGTATTGATCGATGGAGCTGTTTTCACATTAATATAAAAAAAACAGTGTTTTTTCTCTTGTGAAAAAAAAGTAAAAGTAACTTATCATGGTAAATATTTTGACGTGTTATAATGCAATCTAAGTATTCTTTGGAAGAAAACGACTTTTGGAAACCGTTTGTAATAATTGGAGTCGTCGACACGGGCCATAAAATTGGTAGGACGATCAAAAGCGAATTGCTAGGATGATCAAAAGTTACTGAAATCTTGCTAAAAAGAATTTAAAAATATTACAGTAGCAGTGTTTGAATCATGTTTTTTATAGTGGAAATGGATTTATTGCTATCAAAAAACAAAAACCTTTCGCACACCAAAATTTTTAGAGTTTGATAGTTGTAACCTGGATTTACAAAAAATCTCTACCCTATTTTATCAAAATTTTTCCAAAATTTCTATCATTTTCAAGACAATTTTGCAAGCTAGTTAAACTACGACGTCATAATTGAAGACATAAACAGAAATAACATATGGCATTCTAAAGTTTAATAGTTGTAACCTGGATTTACAAAAAATCTCTACCCTATTTTATCTATTTTTTTCCAAAATTTCTATCATTTTCAAGACAATTTTACAAGCTACGATGTCATAACTGAAGACATAAACAGAAATAACATATGGGAATGCCACGCCGCTAGTGGTTCAAAAATATTCCCTAATGGACCACGTAAAAAATTCTTTCTCCCTAATGACATCAAACATTTGGATGAAAAACTCGGAGGTGACCAAAAAAGAGGAAGCAACACCACGAGAGATGTGCGAACACAAGATTTGAGGTATGGGAGGAATGGAAAAATGACCACAATATTTCAGGTATGGGAGGAGTAGAAAAATGCGACCAGAGTGTGTTTTTGGAACCCACAGTTTATGCCAAAACAGAGAAAAAGATAGTGCAAAACATCAAATTTTTTAATCCTCTTCCATTTTGTCCACTAGAGGAAAAGAGCATATTAAATGAAGCCTATCTACTAGGATGAAGCCATATTCGATGATTTAGTGCTATCGTAACCCATTTCGCATTGTCATTAACTAATGACAAATATTGATAGAAGTATGTAAATTGTAGTCTATCTAGGACATCGCCATGCCGAAGATTTGTAAAAGTTTTATTTACTGATGTGATCTTGGTACCATTAGCTGATGGAAAACTATGACAAAAAAAGGTTCACCACCTAAAGTCTCTCTAGTCAGACAGTAAGAGAAAGAAAACTTTGCACACCACATAAACATTATTCGTATATTAACTTTTAAAACCAAAATTCATCAAAC
Source organism: Pinus albicaulis (assembly GCA_034641835.2). Taxonomy (NCBI): domain Eukaryota; kingdom Viridiplantae; phylum Streptophyta; class Pinopsida; order Pinales; family Pinaceae; genus Pinus; species Pinus albicaulis. Next base: position 694,691,282 of record CM076576.1, on the reverse strand, counting down.
TATTATAGGTCATATAATATCCAACATATTCAAAAGTAAGAGATTGTTGTCGAGAGAATATCTCAACAATAAGCAAATTGTACTATTATAAGTGTTAATTTTAACACTCTCTCTTAATGCTTATGTCGCAAAGATCAATATAAAAATCACAAATTATTGTACTAAATTTACAACATAGATATATGTCTGTTATGGTCATTATCAACACTTACACCCACTTTGGAATCTCTGAGACTATGTTATTTCTCCGCCACAAATTTGAGCTTACTACATGGCCCATTTAAGATACAACTATCTTTGACCATCATTGATGTAGTTGTAATGATTATCAATATTGACATACTCGGCTCATGGAAGTTTCTACAAGAGAAGTTGTCAAGTACCTAAATCACTCTATGGACATACCTCCATTTGTTGGATACTTAGCTTTTAGCTATCCACCCGTTTCTAGGAAGGCAGTATGGATAAGAAATGTATTCAGAAGTTAATCATACAAAATGACCCCTTAAACATTTAAACATAAGAACTTATGCTCTTGACTACATAGGAGCCACTAGTCCTTTTGCACATAAACAAATTTACAAACAAAAGATAATCTGTATATATTTTTCCTTACTTCACATGCACCATTAGCTTTATAAAAAACTATAAACATAATAAAATCAATGAGATGTTCACATGGCACCACATACAACAAGAACCCCAATTTGAATTAGCTACTTTGTCCTATAATTTGTTTTTCATCTTTCCCAAAAAAGAAAAAATAATTTGATTACACAACCATGGCCAACGAGCCTCTAAAGTCATCCATACCAATTCATAGCCACCCTTTTCAAATTAATCAAACTCTAACACATAACTTAAATGAGGATCATGTTTACAAGGTCACCACCAATGACCCAAGCCCATCAACGTTTCCATCGTCACCTTCCGAAACAAAAAATCACACTAGTGGAAGGGCGCGTTCTAAGGCAGAAAGGGCTTTAGATTTGTAAAATTACGGTTTTGAGGGATGATGATCCGACCCAGTTCTTGGGCACAACCCAACATGGCTTAGCTTTTGGCTAAAATTCTACCTTTTGAGGATCCTACTGTGAAGTGGACCACACAATGGAGCATGTTAGATATACTACGCGGTATCATAGTGGATTCGGGGTTCATTAAAGCCCCTCCTTTATTTGATGGGTTTTGGGTTATATTTTTTTGTTTTGTGGAGCCCATGGTATTTTGCGCATGGAATTGTAATGATGCAATAATATAAAAAGGGATGTAATGCTATGATAGATAGACATTTCATATCAGATGGTTATGATTAAGTCTTTGTAGTCTGTATTTAGTGCACAAAGACCTTGGAAGAGTTTTGCAACAAAGTGCGCGGAGGCCCTAGAAGGGTTTGCAGCTTAGTGTGCACACCACCTATAGCCTAGTGCGTAGGTTAAAGAGCTGATTGTACTTGAAGATCCATTATAATAAAGAAGCAGTTTGGGATGATATTATGATATTATTATGTATTTTTTTGTGTATATCTGTTAACTGTTATAGCAAAGTTGTTTCTATATTTTCTTAAAACCTATTGTTGTGAAGTATTTATTACAATTGCATATTGTATCAGCACAGTACTGGATTATGATGTTATATGACTTGTTTATATGATTGATTGAATGTGGAGAAGTAGTTATCAGTGTTAATGGTAAGATAAAAGAGAAATACCACATCTGCCAGTCCCTCAATGCTGTAGAAACTTGGTTCTACATCCTCCCATAGTAACTTCGGGTGAGACTGCAATCTACTTGTAAGTCATTGCCCAAAGGGCGAGTGGTTGAGAGTTTTGTTTGTGCGCAGTATAGTTTGAACTTGGTTCAGCCCAAATTGAGCCAAAACATGGTTTCGTTGCCAGGACCAAAATCCGTTTGAGGGAAATGTGGATGTGGCACCCATCGAAGAAGGAAATTTAAGACTAGATAGTCCAAAAAGAGTGAGATTTTGCAGATCAAGAAAACATAAACCCTTATTTGACCTCTAAGGCGTGGTTACAAAGGTATATTTTTAGAGATAAGTACGATTTTTTCTTAGTTTCTTTTCAAAACAAGTTGTGCGAGTGGATATCAAGGTTGACTAGAGGAAAGGATTGTTTTAAGAATGATGAAACTATAGTGTTGACTCCTAAGCTGATATAATGACTGAAGATCATTGATAATAGGATTTGAAGGGATGTCGATTTCTAGATTGATAGTATCTTGGGAGGATTCATTACTTTGTTTGGAGTAGACTCAACTATCTAATGCATCATTGAATTGAAAGAAATAAAAAATAAGTGTACTGAGTCTATTTCGGAGTTGGATTAGAGATTTAAGTTGCTATTAGATCAGGTGATCTTCGACATAGCTCTGCAACAACATCAAGATTGGTTTATATATTACCATTTATGCATGAGAAGATAGAAACTCAAGCCGAAGCTCTGGATATTGCAATGAATATGGAAGCTTTACCTATAGGATATACCAGTGCAGGTATGTCACAGATCCAGAATGAGTTGGTGAAGCTAACTCTGGAATTACAAGACATCAATCAAGGTAAAGAACTTCGAGAAGAAGTATGGTGTACAAAATGCAAATGAGAGGATCATTCTAAAGATGAGTGCCCCGTCTTCTAGGATTACATGGATAGTTGGGCACCAAATCCCTTAAACGTGAGATCCAGCATGTGGTGTGAAATATGCAGGACAAGAGGCTAACATCACTCAGAGGAATTTTACCTACGACATAAATATGTGCAAGATCCAATGAATCTATTTTTCAAATTTTATAAATCATTCAGACATGATGAGAAAATTCTCTAAAGTTATGACCCAATGATGGAGCGTAGTACTCAAGCTTATAGAATGCAAGCAAAGTAATATGGAAATGAAGACAATGGACACAACGGTGGTCGACGAGGCTACCAAGGAAGAGGTCAAGGAGGTGGAGTTGGTAAAGCATGTGGACATATCATTTGCTATAACTATGGCCAGCCTTGTCACTTTGTAAGATATTGTCAGAACCACACTACGACATGTAAGTATTGTAAATATTTTGACCATGTAAATGAAGAATGTCCTGTACTTATGGTGAATATGCAAGAAAAGAGGAATAAGTAGCTGATCTAGAATATTCAAATGATGAATTTTGAAAGGAGGATTGACAAACCTCAAATTATTATTATTACTGGAAGTGGAGTTGCGACTGGTAGTGATAAGGAGGATGGAAAGAAGGAATTTGAAAATCTAGGTGCATGGGTAAGAAATATTATAGAGAAATTTTCTATTTTCGATATTCAAAAATAAAAAGGAGTATTCATGGAAGCAAAGTGAATTTTTATGGTTGTTGGATCTTCGACCTCTAGTGCATAACCAAGGCCTAATAATTGCAAAAGTGTCATGAACTGTGACACACAACCGAGCTCCGATGCAGGGTCGAACACTGACACAAGGCCACGAGTCAGAAAATCACACAAGTATTTTATGATATTTTCCACAGAATTGTATGAGGTTAGATCTAAGACTTTTGTGATCCATAATACCTTTTTATGAAGTTTTTAAGAGATCAAAGGGCTATAGAAGGAATTCCGGAGTTGATAGACTCATGTGCATTGAAAGAACCACAGCAAAGAGAAATGCATTCAATCAATAACGTGCATCGACAAAATAGAACTAGAAGACAAATGAGGCTCATTGCACAAATAGAAGAATATGAGATGGACCAATTTATTCTAGATATGGGATCTGATGCTAATGTCTTGATGAAACAAAAGATTATTCCTATGGGAATATTACCAGGTGTCACAATGGAAATTAGAGGACTGCACACTACTACTGATTTCGAACTAATATAGATTGTTGGTGATAACAATCCTTACCTTGCATTGTTGGGACTTGACTAGTAATTTGACAACTTGACCATAACTAATATGAGGAAGATACAAATGATATTTGAAGGAAGAAATATGAGGGTAATTGTTCCCTTGGATCCATAAAAAGCAATAATATACACAGAACCAGTCAAAGAAGAATATTGTGCAAAAAACATAGACAACATTTATCAAATGACAAAAAATTAACATGATTGGGTTAACCCTACTGCAAAAATAAAGTTGAGTTGGGAGCATGACAATTCTCATACCTCATATTCAAAAGAAGAGTTCAATAACTGGCGGAATGGGTTTCATGAAATTACTACAAGGCATTGTGAGAGGATGACCAAATCACTTTATTTTATAATGATTGACGTATGTAAAACTCCTTGTTATGATGGCATAGGAGATGTGAATAATTTTTTCATTGATTATTAAGAATAGATTTATGAACATCAAAACTTTTTAGCCTTGGATTTATGCCTGAAAATTACCCCTGCTAGATGGTGGAATGAACATAAGAAGAATATAGGAGGTTGGAAGGAATGTCAAAGATTAATTTGGGTAAATATTGGATAGATAGAAACGGAAATGGAGATAAAATATGATGTTAAAACAAATCCCAGGGAGCATATCCAACAATGCACTTCAACATGGAAGGAGATTACACAACATGAGGGGGTACATGGATTCATTCATAAATTGGAGACAATCCCCAAGAACTTGTACCTAGAGACTGAGCTTCCATATGGTAATGAGAATTGGGTAGACATGGTTGATGGCTCCATATTAACATTCAACTTTCAAGATCATTTCCCACACATAGATTTCTCTCTTTAGGAAGTCAAGAAAAATATTTTTGAAAATATCACCTTTGTGACATCTCAACAACCTGATTGGGCTGTGCAGATAGAATATGCACTGGGATGCTATAATATTATCAGAGATGGAGAAGAATAATAAGCTCAAAACATCGACATCACAGAATCATAAGGATACCGTGAAGTAACTGGATCTGAGATACAAATACCAGACATAACGAAGCCCATTAGGAGAATTTTTAGGTCTAAAATGGGCCTCCTACGAAAGATATACAACCAAAATAAAATTTATATGAACCAGTAGGATTTAAGGTGATGATGTCAATGATGGGGGATGATTCACCATTTTTGGAGTAATAAAGTAAAAATAATAAAATAATAAAACTAATTTTTACACTCATATTTTTAACTTATCTACCTAAGAGTTTACTCATATTTTGAGTGGGAGTATTCGTTTGATGCAAATTTTAATTCCCCATCCAAGGAGTACCCATGTTGCATACTTTTGATGGACCCTGCTACACGAAAAATGAGAAATATATGAAAAAACATGATTGCAATTATGTTTTTCATGTATTTCTCAATTTTCACGTAGCAGGGTTCATTGAAAGTATGCAACATGGGTACTCCATGCATGAGGAGTCAAGTCTACATCCAATGAATGTTTCTGCTCGAAATTTGAGTAAACCCATAGGGAGATAAGTTGAAAAAATAGCTTTTTTTCTTTTTTTCCCTCTAAAATTTGATGATGTAATCAAATATTATTTTATTACTTCCATTATTATTTTATAATTTCCTTACGAGGCCCATTTTATACCTCAAAATTCCCCTAATGTCATGATGAGAAGTTTTAGAGATGGATGTGTGCGAGGAGGAGTTAGTTGAAGACAAGGTTGCAAAGCTTAGCCTTGCAGTAAAGGAATCCGAAAAGAAGATCGTAGATGTACAATGATCTAGAGATCGGGGAACTGCAGATAAATTTGTAGCCATCCGTGCCACCAAAAGTTCGAGAAAAAATGGATATTGACCTAAACGCTGTAATGACAGGCAGCTCCGTGACAGTGGAAGAATGTGCGAAGCTGTTGGATGAAAATTTGCATATTTGGACTTCGTTGCAGGAAGATCCAGATGTACAGAATTAAGAAGAAGACATCCAGCAGAAGAAAGAAGAAGTTGAACGAAATTCGGGCAACCACAAAGACCTTGCCAGTTTCATAGAAGCTCACTATGATTAGGGACAGAAAGGTCCTTTAGAAGTGTATAAAAGAGCTTAGAAGGGAAGAGAAGGTTTCGACAAAGAGAACTTAGTTATCGCAGGAAGAGGCTCTCCAATTGTCACATGAAATAGAGGGGAAGATTCAAGAGATTCGATAAAGAGCAGAGACAATATTGAAGAAGACATTAGGACTAGTAACATAGGTAGTGTTGGAATAAGCCCGCAAAGAGGAGAAGTAGGCCAGAGAGATATTAAAGTTAAAAAATTCCCACGACATCACCACAACAAAGATCTAGGGAAAATTAGGTAACTAACTCGGTAAAATTCACATGTGAGTGTTGGCGGCATGTTGGGTGTAACCCAACTTGGCCTAGATTTTGTCTAAAACTCTGCATTTCGAGAGGTTTGAAATGGAACACACAATGGAGCATGTTAGGTATACTATGTGGTATGATAGGGTCTTCAGGGTGGCTTGAATCCCCTCCTTTTTGTAATGGGTTTTGGGTTATATATGCTTGTTCAGTGGAGCCCATGGTATTTGGCTGATGGTATTCTAATGATGTCGTAATATAAAAAGGGATGTAATGTTATGTTAGATAGACATGTCATATTATATGGCTATGATTAAGTCTTTGTAGTATGATTTTGTAGTGAAGGGAAAACTCTGCAACTGAATGCACAAATACCTTGGAAGATTTTGCAGCTTAGTGAGCAGGTCAAAGAGCTGATTGTACTTAAATATCCATCATAATAAAGAAGAATTTTGGGATGACATTGTAATGTTCTTATGTTTTTTTCTGTCTATATATGTTAGCTATTATAACAAAGATATTGTCATATTCTCTCAATACATGTTGTTGCGAAGTAGTTATTACAGTAGCATATTGTATTAGCACAATACTAGATTATTATGTTATATGAATTGCTTCTATGATTTATTGAATGTGGTGAAGTATTTATTAGTGTTCAGGGTAATATTAAAGAGAAATACCACATTTCTCATTCCCTCAAGGCTGTATAAATTATTTATGTATCCTCCCATAGCTACCTCAGGTGAGACTGAGATTTTCTTGCAGGTCGTTGCCGAAAGGGATAATGTTTGAGGGTTTTGTTGGTGTGCAGTATAGCTTGAACCTGGGTCAAACCACATAAATGAAACACTGATTTGATAAATCTAGTGAATTAGAGCATCCATTGGAGAACAAAATATTTATGCCTACAATCACACTCATCAGGCATGGAACAATTGATCAAAGACAACCATTCCTAGTCCCCATTACAGGGAGCGGACACACTGCATACCACTCAACCACATCATTAATTATATCTTCAATTCAATGGACAAACATTATGAGAGGCTAGAAACATGCCATTGGTGTCTAGTAGTTAAATCCTACAATAAAAATATTATTTTGTTGCAAGATCCTCCATGCAAATCTAGGAAACAAATGACCTCAGACTTTGATCCACAATCGATTAGACCTTTTCTTTTTACATAAATAATATCCAACGTCGGCACATTTAGATAGAGCAATGGCTACACTTTGATGATGACACTACAATAGCATATGTGGAAATAGTTTTTACAATGGGACACTATCAATAAAATAACGAATAGATATAGGGCGATGAATAAAAACTTAAACTTATTGATCTACAAGGCCACAACTAGACTTATAGCGCCATGTTTTTAAGTTTCTCATTACTAGTATCTCTTGCCAGCATTTAAAATTGAATCAAGAACACAATTTGGTGCAAAAAATACAACGGATTCCATCACTTATGGGTAGGTCATCAACACACAATTCTATAAAATCCATTGTAGTTTTCCAATGCAAGTTCCTCCACCCTCCATACTAACCATTAGCTCGACTCCCATATTCAATTTGAATATAACAGTGGGTTCAACACTATGATGTGGATCTAAACCCACGTACAACATAGATCTTGATTACTCTAACTATGAAATTAGGCCCTTAGAGTTCCTTCAAAGCATTTTCCTCACTATCTTTTTCATGGTGTCACCTTCACAATGATTCAAGAAACTCTTAACAAAATAAAATTTTACTCTCAAATAGTGAAATCACTTCGCATTCCCTATTCCTAGGATCTCTCATAAGGGAGCAAGGCCCAAAACGTCTCTAATACCTAAAAATAAAATATAATTGCACACCACTGAGAAATTACTCATATATTACCTTCCGAAACCAAAATACATCACACTAATATATTCCATATGAGATCCAATAGATTCTAAACTATGATATCATTGTTGAGAGAATATCTCAACAACCTCCAACAAATCCAAACCAACTATACTATCATAAGTTTTATGTCTAACAACAATTTTAATGAGTGATGTCATAAAAATATTGTTGTGCTTCGTGCCCTAGTATCCTGATTTTCTCATGCCTAAAGACACAAGTGACAGAGGAATTACTAACATTAAACAAAAAAACTCGTGGTTCGATTGGTTGAAATTTTTTTTTTTTGAAAGGTTCTTAAGCGTTAAAAAATTCCATGTTTTTAAATATTATTCTAGTATAGCACATGATTACGTGGTTTTCAAGGGCTAATGCCCTCGTAGAGTGAATTCAACTTAAGATTGGAATCACACAATTTATTTTATAGTAGGACACATAAAAAATACTGACTTCTATATTATATTGTGTTGTAATGCCTTTTACCATCAACTAGTAGTGAATTAGAAAACATATGATGGAAAATTTTTCCAGAGTTCAGACAAAATTCCTTTCATTTTGAAAAGGTTTTTATTTGTTTATGATTTTAGAGCATTTATGCTAGGTACCTATAATACTACTATATCCCCTTTATTGTTATTGTTAGTGTAGCCCCCTATTGTTATTTTTGTGCTCATGTAGCCTCCATATTGTTATTTTTATAGCCCATAGAAGCCCACTATTTTTATTTTTACGTCCTTATATTATTATTGTTATGTAGGCTCTAATTTTGTTGTGACCCCTTAGACTGCTATATATATATGGAAAAAAAGGTATAATCATTTATATCATTCAATAACTTTTTATTTATGTGATGTAAATGAGGTTTCCCCATCGAAAAGGGTAATTTTGAAGCCATTTATCTATCTTTTTTATGATCTAGTTACTTAAAATTTTGTATCGGTGCTTTAGATTCTAGGGTTTCACTACTTCAAATGGGGCATCTTGGAATTTTCACTATAAATTTTTTTATACCATGCTTCAGAACTTGAAATTGAAACCACGTGGAGGAAAAATATTGGTGAAGTTTGTGTACAAGTTTAGATCGCCATTCCCTATATTTTCGGAGATATAGGACATATAAGTCAGTGTTTATGCATGTTCCATAATTGAGTATTAAATAAGTGACATAGGAAACATCGTCATAAAATTCCCTTGAAGCATCAGATTTGAATTTTGTAAAAATTGATAGAAAGTGCATGAGCTTTAATTTATTATTAATTTATATGCTGGAAGCTAAAAAAATTATACTTGGAATTCAGTAAAATTTTTCTCTAGTAAAATAGTCCATAGTCAAGCCATCATGGGAGATTTGGCATAAATGTATCTTCAAGAATCCAATTTTTGTTCGACTTGTGGCATTGGAAAGAACACCCAAAGGGCTAACTTAACATGAAATTTCATAATTTCAAGATTCAAAATTACAAATATACAATAGTTTCAATATTAATCTTCTAAAGGTAAGAAAAATATATATATTTAAAAAAAAATACATATATTTTTTTCAAAAAATTAGTTTTAAGCTATTTAAAGTGCATAGTGAATAATAGATATTATTGTTTGATTTGAAAATGCCTTGAAACAAAAAAATGGATACACTTAGTAAGAAACTAGAGTGTTGTACTATAATGAATGAATAAGAGACATAAATACAACATGACATATCAAAATTACTAGACCAAGTGACACAAATTTTGGTCACACAAAGAGTAACCAAATATGAAATGGAAGCTAATATGGATGGCTTGAAGAATGGTTTAAAGAAAAACATGGAATATTTGAAGGAAGGTTTCAAAATAGAAAAAAAATGGACCTAGCATATTTGCATGAATGTTTGACAAAGTTGCTTCAAGAAATGCTTCCTAATGGTGACGAGGTGGTACTCCATGAAAATAACTATGAGGATAAAAGAAATACAATTTATATTTTAGAGACTCTAATAGTGGGTTGAAGAATAGAAACATTACAAAGATTTATATGAGGAAGTTTCATGGAAAGGATTCGGTAGCATGGATACTACTGATGGAGAGATTCTTTGATCTACATCATGTGTCAGCACACAAAAGGTACACATTGTATCTTTATATTTAGAGAAAAATAAATTTGTGTGGTATTGATGAATTTTTTCTTCTAAATCAATTTTCACTTTGACAATTTTTGTGGAATAATTGGCAAAATATTTTGAGGATACAAATAGAATCACCTTCTTTAGTCAATTGAGAAATCTCACATAAAAGGGCTCAATGGTGGAGCACATTGAGGACTTACAAATATTGAATACGAAGGTAAATGATATTCCAGAGGAGCATAGGATTAATGCCTTCATATGAAATTTAAAGGATAACATCCAACATGAAGTTCACCTTTGGGAACTTGATTCAATAGAAAATGTATTCAAGGTGCCAATAAAATTTGAAAGAAAAATTATGGAAACAAGAAAGTATACCAGTCACAATTATAAAGAGGGAAGTGTTGTTACTTTTAGCCTCTACAACTTACAAGGTTGACACCAAAAAAATTGGAGGAAAAAAGAGAAAAAGGGATTTTTGTTCTAGGTTGATATTGGCGGCCACCCACCTATTACACTTGGACCCCACCATTGGTTCTTTCACTTTTTTTAGTTTCCTTAATTGTAACACAATCTACTATTTTTTATAGTTTTCGGGTCCCGGACGCACAGAGCCGTTTTGATGCCCTAAACAATGTTTTGTTTTTATAAAACAGGAAAACATGAGTCTTTGATTTATTATTGTAGTCAAAATTTTTAGTCCTTTGAAATATATTTCTAACAAGGTATCATGTGCATCAAACATATATCCTATGCAAATGTTACAACCCCGGGTATTTGATGTACCAATTTACCCCAATGAGGCCCAGACTTTTGGTGATTCATCTCTTAGGGTTAGATTTTTGGATGTTTATGATTTTACATTGTTTCTACATAATAAATAGTCTTCCTAGCCTCATAGTATGATAGTTTAGAGGAATGTAGCCTTCACATCTCTTCTCAGAGACAGGGTACCATTGCTCGAGCTAGTTTATTTCCATTCTATCTATAAGCATATTTCATATTTTTGATATTAATGAAATGAAGTGTTATTTCTGTTGCATCTATGTATTTATGGTTATATTGGTATTTGTGTCCATTCTTGTCTAATTTTGGATCAATGGTATCATATTGGTATTCTTCTTGTTTGTTTTTCTTTGTATGTCCCCAACGAAGTTAGGGTATATGGAATTAGAGCTTGAACTAGTTGAAACTTTGCAAGAACAACCTTGAAAACCCAAACAACCTCCCACGGTGGAAGAAAAGAAAGACAAGGTAGTAGGAGACCCATGAAAATTATTGCTCAAAGAAGCCCTCAAGAGACAGAGGAACGCAATGATGGAGAAATTTGCCTAGATCCTTTGGCAGATGCCCACATTCGACGCATTTTCCTTTGACGGTCACTCTAGAGGCACCACACCCTTCAACATACAAGTCAACTTTGACATTACCATATTTGAGGGGTAGATATATGCATATGACATGTATAGATGGTTAAATCTATTGGAGGGACAATTTTTAGTTCGTGATTTTTCCAAGAGGGAAAATATTATTTTTACACCTGAAATCCACCCCCCATCTCAAGAACTAGTGGGAAACCTAATGCGAACAGAGGGATGATAGAGAACCATCACTGTTTTATCCGGAGCCACTTAAAATTAATTGTAAGATGCCTTAAAGGAACAATATTACCCCATGGGGAGTTATGAGGATAAGTGCATACAGTGGATTATGCTGTTGTAGCAAAGGGAACAAGATGTGCATGAGATGAAAAATCTATTCCATACTCTACATACAAATTTGGGTATTAAATATTTGGAGAAACATATGGTGTTTAAATACCACATTTATTGGCATAGAAAAATTTAGGAGGAAATGGAGTCCTAGACATATCCTCGTTTGGTGCAACATACCGATATGCTGCCAAGATCGAGAAAAAATTTAAACAGAGAAGGGGAGACTTTGGATCTGTGAACCGAAAGTCGAGAAAATGATAGAGCCTGGCCGGGACCCCCCAGGGAAACTCCTCAAAGTTTTAAGCCAATGGTGACAGGAAGGAAAATAAGGACACTGGAATGTGGTGCGAGTTTCATAAAACTCCCACTCACAACATGAATGAATGTCGCGCAAAGCCATAACTGGTGGCTAAGATGAAAGACTCAAAGACGGATGCATGCTTTGATCCTGAGTCAAAACCCAAAAAGGGAACCAACAAAGGTAAGTATGTTATTTACACAGAACCCACTGTGATGGATTCCACCAACAAGCTCGAAATGTGAGAACTTGAAGATCAAAAGGAGGGGGAGTGTCTCTTCCACTCATAGATGGGGTTGAAGGGTTCCTTGATATAGTTCATTATTGATAGTGGGATCCAAAAGAAACTCATTTTGGTACATGTCATGAAGTGGCTTAGAATACAAACCATAGCACACCCACAACCATACACTATTGGGTGGCTTCACCAAGTACGAGATGTCCATGCCAGCCAGAACTGTCGCCTCCCCTCTAAGATCAAACCCTTCAAAGATAAGGTACTATGTGAGGTTGCTCATATTGAAATATGTGATGTATTATTAGGCCAAACATATTTGTGGAAGCGACATGCAGTGTATGAATATACGCCTCACACTATTCTTATTTATTTTGGAACTAAGTTATATATGATACCTGAGGTAGCCGATCCTACTGTCATCTCTTTCGTATCTACTACACAATGTTGAAAGATCATCTCCCATACCAGGATATTTTTTTCTTTCTGATTCACTCTCAAATTAAGGGGAATATATTGGCCTCATCCATGGCCCCTAGGAATGGTTTTTCCACATAGCAGAAGCAAGTGGACAAGGTCATGGAAGAATACATGTACATCTTCTCCTCACCCACAAGGGTACCGTTGCACTTTCAGGTCAAGCATCTGATCAATCCTACTCCTAGAGCACCTCAACCTAATAGAGCTCTTGACACCTCAACTAGTCACAACCCCTTTTAGCTGGGGCTGGCATTCCAGCCACTAGGTCCCATTGATATGGCCATACCTTTTGTAGATATTAAGGAAACTTCGGCCCATGTCTAGTCTAACATCGAAAGGGATAAAAAATTCATTGATCAGATCTAGAACATCTGCCAACAGGTCCATGCAATATTGTAAAAATTCAATGCTAAGTACACGCAACTACATGATCAAAAAAGTGTGCCACACAAGTTTTAGGTGGTCGAAATAGTTTGACCATTGCATTTGCAGAAATAACGCCTTGTCAGAGCCCATCGGAGGCTCAAGCTACTTCAATATGGGCCTTATACAATCACTGAGAATATTGCAGAAAATAATTTTGAGCTCATCATTCCCCCATTCCTTCACTTTCACCCATTACTAGACATATATTTCATTGGATAATAAGTCCCACCAACAGAGTTAAACCCAGACTGCATGGAACATGAAATAACTAATTGGATCATGAACACGTAGATCAAGAAAAATTGCCAAAAGAAGATTCAACTATATCAAGTTATCAAAGCTGGCCAACTACTGTACTAAGGCAAGTGGCTCACCAGGGACCAATTTCATCAAAATTTTACCCATCTCATGGAGGCATGCAATGCAATGGGGACCATTGAATTGTAAGGGGGGAAGACTAATCGAAGTGGACACTGGTGGCCACCTGCCTATTGCACTTGGACCCCACCATTGTTTCCTTCATTTTTTTAGTTTCCTTAACTATATCACAGTCTATTTTTGGCATTTTTTAGGGTCCTCAACTTTTTGAGCCATTTTGAGGCCCTAAATGACATTTTTTTGGAAAAAAGGAAAACACGAGTCTCTAAATAATGTTTGTAGATATTAAGGAAACTTCGGACGATGTCTAGTCTAACACTGAAAGGGATAATAACTTCATTGAGTGGGTCTAGAACATCCACCAACAGGTCCATGCAATATTAGACAAATCCAATGCTAAGTACAAGTAATGACATGATTAACAAAGTGTGCCACACAAGTTTCAGGTGGGTGACATAGTTTGACCATTACATTTACAGAAATAACACCTTGCTAGAGCTCATATGAAGCTCAAGCCACTTTGATATGGGCCTTATACAATCATTGAGGATATGTGAGACAATACTTTTGAGCTCATCACTCCCCCATTCCTTCGCTTGCACCCATTACTGGACATATATCACATTGCATAATAACTCACACCAATAGAATTAAACCCGAATTGCATGGAACATGCCATAAATAATTGGATCATGGAAAGGTAGATCAAGAAAAATCACCAATAGAAGATCCAAATATATCAGGTTATCAAGGGTCTCCAACTCCTGTACTAAGGCAAGTGGCTCACAAGGACCAATTTCATCAAAATTTTCCCCATCTCATGGAGGCACGCAACGCAATGGGGATCATTCAATCCTAAGGGAGAAAGACTAATCTAGGTGGACATTGGTGGCCACCTTCCTATTGCTTTTTGACCCCACCATTGTTTCCTTCATTTTTTTAGTTTCCTGAATTATAACATAGTCTATTTCTAGCATTTTTCGGGTCCTGAACTTTTGGAGCCATTTTGCGGCCCTAAACAACATTTTTTTGGAAAAAAATAAAACATGAGTCTCTAAATAATGTTTGTAGTCGAAATTTCAAGCTATGGATGAGAACATAAAAAAACAAATTCTTCCCATAAAAGAAACAAATGGGGAGGCTAGGATGAATAAAATCATCCCTCCTACCCTCCCACACTTAGAAGGCCTAACCTATGAGGACCCTGATACCTTCATGTTTGAATTTTTTTGTTGTTTGTAGGACCTTTGAATACACGTAAGATGAAATTTTTTTGTATTTGTTCCCATCTACCCTTAAGGATGTAGCCTTGTGCTCGTTCATGGGTCTCCCTAGGGGTAGCAAAACTACCTGGGCCCATATGCAGGAGTCCTTCAATAGAAAGTACAAATATTATTATAGTTATAAATAAACCTTGGAATAAATCATTAATATTACCCAAGGGCTTCATGAATATTTATAAGACTATGAGGAAAGGTTTCAAATAAACTATAGGAGGGCCAACTGCACACTTGATATTGGATCAACCAAGTTAGTTCTTCTCTAGGGGATTAAAGGGGAACTGTTGGCGACTCTGAACATGCTACCTGGAGGGGATATCTATCAGTTTTCCTATGATGACATCAAAACTGTGTTGAAAACCCACTCTAGGGTAGCTAAGAAGAAAGGTAGAAGTAAACAAGGCTTAGCCAACACCTCTTCCTCCACCCCATCAATAAAAAATGAAATAGGGAACATGTTGCGGGATTTCAAATCTGAAATGTTTCATACCTTTTCATTGAAAATGGATAGCATTCAGATCAAGAGGAAACATAGCCCTAGCTATATTTTTCCCTAGATCAATTTGGAGACACCCTAGGAATAAATACCCAATGAATTTCATATAAGTATGCTCAGTATGTGAGGAAAACAATGCAAAAGACAAATTCCCTTCCTTTCCAGGCCTAAAATATATATATCAAGTGGTGGAAGGTGGGACAGAGCAACTTTGCTTCATCAATCAAAGGAGGCCTCAAGAACCTCAGCCATATCAAGAATGCATGCAAGGTGTGCCTTATTCTTATCACAATTCAAATCAAAGTGCACCTTTGAAACCTTCATACTCTTCCACTCATCCATCATTTCCCACACCTCCTTCTTGGACTTATCCTCCCCCATATTCTCCTCAACCTATCAACCATCATTTCCAACCATATCCTTTCCAAAATCCTTAATGAAGCAACTCGTCACAAGGGTGGAGGCCTCATGTTAACCAACCCCCTACTTTACTACCTCCACCCCAACCTCAACCACAACTCACTCATATTTTCCCACCTAATCAACCCCATATTCCTACTCAACCCAATCTAAACTCGAACAAAAAATTAGGAAACACAAGTCTACATTGGAGAGACATATTATCCTTCCTATGTTGTGGCGATCCAAGACATCAACCTTTGGTATGGAAAAGTAATTATAGATAACAATCCACCAAGTTCTCCACCTAAAGAACTTGAAGAGGAAAAGGAAGAGAGTTCCCCTAAAGTGAATCCCCCTCCTCTTCCAGAGAGATTGATCCACCCTAGACAACACACCCCATAGATGAAACTTCAGGGAGAATTGAAGAATTTATTTGTTATGACACCCATTCTCCATGAAATAAAGGATGTTCCCATATATAATAATCTTATCAAGGATAAATTTTTAAACAATCCCAGGATGAAGAAGAGAGGCAACCCCACCATCAATGTTTTTGGACAATTATATGATCTGATGTTGGGGAGAGAGGTTTTTCCAAAATACCTAGACCTTGGAAGCCCAATAGGGGATGTACACATTGATAAAATTATTGCCCCTCATACCCTGATTGATCTTGGGGTTGCCATCAATGTGATGACTAAAGAAACTATGCTAAAGCTAAATCTCCAAGGGGATTTGAGGAAAACCAATATAGTGATGAAGCTTGCACACAGATCCATAGTAGCTCCTGGGGGAGTTTTTGAGGATGTCATGGTTTCCATAAACTCTTGGGAGTATCTTACATATTTCCTAGCTCTATAGCCCAAAACCAACTCTAATGGTTACCCTCTTATCCTAGGAAGAACATGGTTTGCCATTGTTGATGTCTACATTAGTTGTAGGGCGGGAAATATGACCATAAAAAATGGACTCTTATCAAAGAAAAAAATATTATATCCTCTTGCTCATCCTTGTATTGAAAATGATCTACCTTTGTAGCTAGACGATGAGGAATAAGGTGAAGTGTATCAGGAAACACCATACCTAATATGTAACTTATATATTTTTATAGGAGTGGGGAAACCTAATGAATATCACCTCATTGACCATATCCTTCAGAACTAACCCCCCACTACCATTCCACTTGATAAACTTGTGAGATAATCTGGAAGAAGTCCTTAGAATGATCTATGGTCGGTTGAATCAATCCTTGAGCATGTAAAAATTTTCGAGTTTCACCCATCTAGAACCTTAAATATCAATCCCTATTTCTCGTCAAAATAAGAAGAACATTTTTTTAATATTTTGAGATAACACTTAGATTCTTTTTATTGGGAGTATAAAGAAATTAAAGGAGTGCATCCCTAATTCTGTATTAACCATATTTTTTTGAAAGAAGGATGAAATCCTATGCACCATCCCTAGAGGAGAATGAACCCAACCCTTAAGGACATAGTCGAGGAAGAATCACAAAAGGTGCTAGATGTAGGGTTCGTATACCCCATATAAAATATTGAATGGATGTCACCTCTAATATTAGTCCAAAAGAAGAATGGGAAGTGGAGAATTCGTGTTGATTACATAGAATTGAACACAACCATAAAGAAATACCATTTCACTTTTCCTTTCATTGAGCAAGTCTTAGATGGTCTTGTATGAAATAAATTATTCTCTTCTTGGATGTGACTTCCTGGAAGCTCTCTCAAATCTAGTTAAAGTCCTAAGAAAATACGTTGAAATTAACATCTCACTTAGTCCTAAGAAATGTGAATTCGTAATGAATGTAGGGATTTTCCTTGGCCATTCCATATCTGAGAAAGGGATTTATGTGGACCGAAATAGGATATCCATCATAAAAAGGGCCCCTACCCCTCAAAGCTCTCTCCAAAGACATGTAAATGTAGTCTTTCTTGGATGTGACTTTCTAGAAGCTCTCTCGAATCTAGTTAATGTCCTAAGAAAATGAATTGAACTGAACCTATCACTTAGTCCTAAGAAATGTGAGTTATTAATGAATGTATGGATTGTCCTTGGCCATTCCATATCTGAGGAGGGGATTATCGTGCACCCAAACAAGATTTGCATAATATAAAGGGCCCCTACCCCTCAAAATCAAAGGGATGTTAGGTGTTTCTTGGGCTTATTTGGTTATTATAGAAGATTCGTCAAGTATTTTATAAATTTTCTTCAAATTAGTTTAGATTTCTAGCCAAGGACTCAGAATTATATTGATCAAGTAGTTGTTAAGGGGCCCTTCAAATATTAAAACATAAATTTACCATTTCCTGCATACTTAGAGGTTCTAATTGGGCCCTTCCTTTCCATATCCATATTGATGCACCATACAATGTTTTGGGGGCAGCCTTGGGACAATTAAATGATAAGTAACCCTATGCAATTTATGTCATTAGTAAAAATATGTCTAAACCTTAATTGAAATACATTGTCACTAAGAAATAAATCTTAGTAGTTGTACACTCCATGAGAAAATTAAAGAACTATATCACTAGGTATCATAATTTTTTAGATATTTATCATGCAACTATTAAATATTTGATGAAAAAAATTGATGTGAATGTTATAATTATTATGTGGTCTTTATTATTACAAGAATTTTATTTGACTATCATTGATAAGCTCAGAAAAGAAAATATAGTTGGATATTTTTTTTCTATACTCACTCTTCCTGCAGATGATGAAGGGATGGTCGAAGATCAACTTCTAGATGAAAACCTATTTGATATCTCAATGATCTCTCCCTCGTTTTATGACATAGCCGACTACCTAGTTGTTGGGATATTTTCTCGAAATCTTTCATCCATGGAGAAGCGCAAAATTTTGAGAATGAGCACCCCATTCACTTGGATTGGTGGAAATATTTTCAAGTTGGGAGAATATCAGATTTTAAGGATATTTTTCAGGGAAAAGGAGGTATTTGACATCCTCTCAGCATGTCATGCTAAGCACCGTGGGTGTCACTTTGCTACTAATAGGATAAATTTGAAAGCATTACAAGCTGGATACTATTGTCCAACTCTCCATCCAGATTGAGGAAGATATACGAGAAGATGTGAACAGTGCCAAAGGATAGGGAAACCCACACCCAGGTATGAGATGCATCCACTACCTCAGGTGGCCATAGATCGATTTTACAAGTGGAGGATGAATTTAATTGGCCAATTAACCCACCATGAGGAGAAAAGAAATATATTATAGTGTGCACTCTCTATTTGACAAAGTAGGTCGAGAAAAAGGCTCTCAAAGTAGGAACAAAAGAAAAAGTGGTTGATTTCTTAATGGAATTTTTTTTTTTACAAATTTTGATAACCAAGGCAGAGAGCCATTGATCAAGGAGCTCAATTCACGTAAAATTTGATTGAGAATCTTACGAGGAAGCATAATATCAAGCATAGAACATCTACTCACTATCACCCTCAAGAAAATGGGCAAGTAGAGGTCACTAATAGGGAATTGGAGAGAATCCTCACAAATGTTGTTAGCAACAACATAAGAGATGGGGCATACATACTAGTGGAGACTACTTGGGCCTATAACACCACTTGGAATAAAACCAAAGGATTCACTCAATATAATTTTGTTTATGGGGATAAAGCTCTGTTATATATTGAGTTTGAGCATAGCACTTTAAGAATTGCAGTCGGATTGGGATTAGATATCGTAAGTGCATAGCAAACAGTTGGTCCAACTAAATGGCTTGTATGAATTTAGAATTTAGGCACTCTTTCACACTAAATTTATATAATTATAGAGGAAGGTGTGGCATGATAATCATATGAAGAAAAATATTTCACAAGAAGGAGATTGGACCTTGTTATATGATTTTAGGTTCAAATATTTCAAAGGTAAGTTAATGAAAATATGGTTAGACCCATACCTAGTACACAAATTTCATGACAATGGCGTTGTCTAGATCATAACTATTGATGAGGAAGGGATCCCCTTGGTTGTCAATGGTTATAGGTTGAATTTATATAGGATACCAATGTATAAGGCATAATTCACAATTACAATAAATAGTGAAGTAAATGTGATTGGGAATTCTATGGCTTCTAGTTCACAACCCTCCTAGAGAAGTAAAAAGAAGAAAAAATAAAAATTCCTAGGTGAAAATCTCTATGAGGCTGTAGTGGAGAAAAAAAAAGGAAAGAAAAATAATAAAGATCCCTAGGTGAGAACCTTCTCTAAGGAACCTAGGGAAGGCATGTAGCTTTAAAACCTCCTCAGAGGTAGCCTACTTGTCTAAAAAAAAAGAGAGAGAGATAGAGAAAAAAAAAATATAACAACAAAGATGATGCCATGACTCTTGACATGTCTATTATTTTGCAGGCTTATGAAAAGTGGTATATTATGGCTATAGGTCAAAGAAATTTTCAAATTTTCCTTCACTCCTCCATGCATTCATTCTCTTACCATCATCTCCCGTCATATCTTAATCTCTCTCGACCATCCCATTAGCTCAAAACCCAAGTTTCGCCCCCTCTAGGTGATGCTACTGGAAGAAATTTTTCAACAGGAACCTTGTGACATAAAAAAATCATGAAATTTTTTTCCCCATAATTATGCATGATTATCTATCACTTTTCCATCTTATTTCACAACATATTTCACTCAAACCCTCAATTATGTCATACCTGTAAAAGAAAAAAATTATACAAAAAGTTAGAAATCCCCATCTTCATTTCTACAAGCCTACCCTTCCCCCCCTTAGTCCTAGTACTATCCTTATGTATTGTCACACTTCCCTCATCACCATATCCATATTGAAGACCCAAAGGTAAATTGACTAGGCTGCTACAGGAAGAGAACCTCCTCCTGTATAAAACCTTTGGAATCACCATAGAGAGCATTGCATTTTTTATTTCTCATAAAAAGAGAGAGTGGGAACTTTTCAAACAAATCTAGTGAAGTCATAGCACTCATAAGAAGACGCTCCACCAATAACAAGATCTTGGACATTGAAAAATTACCTTCACACACACACAAAAAAAAACACCACAATTAGGCATCACAAAGAAAATGAAGGAATACATAGGGAAATAAGTAAACAAGTCAAAATCCCTTGGTCTAAATACAATTTTAAAGCTCCAGCATGGAATTCACTACACCAAATCAACAATGAGGTAGGCTCAGGTATGTAAGTATCTCACTAGCTTCCTATGCATAAATTACTAAAATGGATGAAAGTTGAAGCAAGATGTTTTAATAAGCTGGAGGTGACAAGTTAACTTGGACACCTTCGGCTAGTGAACTAAAAGTGATGGTAAGCACTCATGTAACATGGAGGTGTCACATCAAACAAATTTGGATCAACAGTAGTGGGTGGTGACTATAAGGAATGGAGAAATAGTCACTGAGAGTGGGGGAAATGGTCCAAAAGAGGAAACCTCATGTGAATGACATGTCATTAAAGCGCTCTAAGCCCCAACTCAAAATAACATATTATGTAGTTGGGTTTGGTTTCCTTTGCATATTCACTCATATCAAGAATAGTTAGATAGAGGAAAAGCTTGGTGTGCCACCCAAGAGCTTCAAAACTCGACCTTCTATTTCTATAGGAAGGTTCTCCAAGAAGCACTATAATTATTGGAGGAAATACGAGACACTTCTATAGGAAGGTTGAGAGGATGGAAATGAGAAAAAATGTTCTAATTGATTCCAAATTTTCCATCTTTATCTCAGATCACTTGTCAAAGAAGTGAGTTTCACCATCTCCCTCATACATCCATCAAAATTGCATGGAAATTCTCTTACATTTTATAGAAAATGGAAGTATAATTGAGAAATTAAAAGGTATGTTTTAAGAGTATAGTGGTTGAACCATAATTTATTAGAATGATAAGGAATTTTGTGACTCACTGCTGACACGAAAATAGACACTTACGCCATAAAAGCAGAATATCTCCCTCACTTAATTAAGGACATAAAGAGAAGAAGGGAGGAGGATTTAATAGAAGAGATCCCTCAAATACCAAGAGAATCCACCTAAACATTCCTCTTGTAAACATTTTTTGAAGTCACTAGTCACTAGTATTTTTCAAGCTACTGAAGGGGTATGATGATGACCTTTTCCTTCACTTTTGCATTGATTTGAATTCACAAACAAAGGATAGTGCCACAACTATTGTGAGGGGTTTATCTATATATCTAATCCCTGGGCTAATTAGAAGAGTAACCACCCTAACTTTAGGCATAAAATGAAGCAGAGAGAACAAAGCCACCAATTTCACTACTAAAAATAAAATTTTCATTGCCAAAGAAAAGACAATTGAGGAAAAAAAAGGAATTAGGACAAAAATCCTACCTTATCCATGGGATGACGTGGCTTACCATATTCTGAAATACATCTCTTGTCAGGGCATAATGAGTGTGGTATATTCCTACCACTTTAGGTTGCTTCATGAACTCAGATTTAAGGAAGAATTTCCTCTTATTCAGAGACTTAGTGTTCCATACATCTTCCCGAAGTCCATCAAGGAATTGAGTCGAAAAGTAAGAGAGTGAAAAAACAAACACCTAACAAACCATGGCCTTATAAAAAATATAGTGGTGTATGTCTTAAAATTTTTGAGAATACTTGTCCTTTGGTCAAATTTCATAGATATGGATAGAGAAACCTTCATAAGGACCCAAAACGTTACTCCTGGAGAGACACCTTCCTTTGGCATTGGTGTTAGAGAGGAAAACACATAATCAGAGAAATACAAAATAATAGAGGAGGAATAAGCAGACAAGAAAGTAGAATAAGAATAGATAGAAACAAAGGTATAATAACCGGGGGCATAGGTAGAAGGAGAAAAAAATGAAAAGGAATACAGGGAAGAACAAGGAAAGGATACATTTAGTCCTAAGAGGAATACTGAGCCCAAGGAAAGAAAGATATCCCCAAAACGAACAAGTTTTTATCTAGGAAACACTGATAATGTGGTAGATGCAACTTTGGATACCTTAAGTACTCCACCTAATCCCAAAAGAAAGAGACCAAGGAAAAATCATATATATTTCAAGACTGGGAAGAGCATTAGGATCAAGCAAGGGAAGCCAACAAATATGAAAAAGGTCCCCAACATAATTGAGGAGTCCCCAAGTAAGAAGGAGGAGGTATGGCCAGCTAAAGGAAAAATTGAAGTGGTTACCTCTCTAAAATTCCCCCAAAAAATACTCCTATAGCATATGTGAGGATGCCTACCACTAGATCAACCTCTTTCAAATAGCCGAAGAAACCAACAACCCTACAATAAGAAGAAAAGAGTGTGTTATAGGTGGGGCATGGTGTGATACAAGAGGGACATACTATGGTACAACCAGGGCAAAGCATGCTTTGGGAGGGGTATAATTTGGAATTAGAGGGGAAAGAAGTGCAATTAGAAGGCAAGGAGGTGCCACAAGAGGGGAAAGGTGTGCCACAACATTAAAAGGGGAAGGAATGTGAGGTACAAAAGGTAGAAGCATCACCAAAACATTATAAAATGACACCTTAGAGATACAAGAGCCTAGTTTACAACCTATCTTAGAGTCCTATTATAAATTTATTGAAGGAAGGAGAATCATCCCTGAAAAGTTCGCAATCCCACTTCTTTATGAGCTAGAGATAGAAATGGGAATCACTCACACATGGATGAAAATTGCTAGATCAAAAAAATGTGGAAGATGTGGGATTAACGGATGAAAAATTTAAGGATATGGGGAATGAGTTAGATGATTTGGGACTTATGGAGTCTATGGTGAAAGAACAACTATAGGCAGAGAATTTTAGGTTGAAAGAGAAGTTGCAAGAGAGAGAAACCAAACTTGCCACCATTACAAGTGTTTGTATGGAATCACTGCAATGAAAGAAGGCTTCCAAACATTATGTTGTATTCCTCAACTATTAATGGCTACAATTTCAAATTAGAACTTTACCTTAACATCGTTCTCTATATTTTTAGAATTACAAATATTTTCTTGATTTTTGCGAACAAGCCAATATTGTGGATAGAGCAAAGATGGTCAAGGTTTATATGCATAACCTCATAATGAAGGATATGAAACATTAAGAACCTAATTCTAGAATATCTGACATGCAATTAATTTCCTTAGAACATTGGCTATCATATGAGGAAACAAGAGCATAAGAGGTAAAGAGAGTAATGGAAAGGGAAGAGAAGGAACCTCTGCAAATCAGGGTAGAGCTATTGAGCCCTAGGGGCATCATTAGAAATCGTCATTTCATCTAAAAATATTTTTTGTTGGAACCTAGGTACATTTAAACACAAGAAAAATCCATTTCACATTTTGAAGATACCTTTAGGATACTATGAGAATATAGCTTACACACTTGTCAGAGAAGATGGCATGATTTACCACTCACTTTGAAAAACAAAGAACACCACATTCCTGACAGACTGAAAACTGCGTTGGAGAAGACACCCTTCTATAAAATATATATGTAAAGAATGAGAATCTAATGGATAGGTATTAAACTCATCCTTCCTTTTCTACTACAACTGCATGAAGGAAGAGACTAATCAGAAGAGTAGAAGGTGTGGATTGAAGTAGAAAATAATGCAGGATTCTACCCACCAAAAGGCACTCCATCTCATGTTCCTTGGGATGTCAAGGAGGCCACAAGGGCCATGAGAGAGATATGCATGTATAATTCATTTGCTTAGAGGATGAGAAACCATTTTAGTAGGGGGTCGATTATGAGTCTCATAAATAGGTACATTATAAAGGGTCATAATTCCATCCTCCAACTTTTTAAATATCTCGTTCTCACATTTATTTACATTTTTTTGTCATATTATTCTTAGTGATAAGGGTGAAATATTTTTTTCATATCATGTATCCTAATATGGATTAATTTCAAGAAATGGAGCAATTTTTTAGAAATTTCTGTGGAGGGGCTCAGAGCAGACAACAATGATATTATAGGGGATTTTTCGCTTTCTTAACTCCCTCTATCAGCCCAATATCACATCAAGGTATATGTCATCAGCTAGAGGTCATTGGCAACCAAGAAAGTAAAAGTCGTGAGGACCAAAGCTCCCCTCTTCTAAATTTTTAAGGGACAATATCCCTATTTTATAAGGACCTCATGGTAGCTACCCTATTTTATAAATAAAAATTTATAAGATCTCATTAGGATTTGATTTCTAATTTCCGTTAGGTAGATATTGAGCTCAGAAATTGTTATTTTTGACTGCTATGTGATGTATTAGAACCTGATTCAATTATTATGAGAAGCTGCAATTTGATTCATTAATAATTTTGGTTGAGAGGGTTGAGGCTCTTTGGTTTGGGTCAAACCCGGTGGCTTAGGTCCCTCTTGTTCCCAGGGGCTTTGCTGGGAGAGAAATACCATACCATGTGAGTTCATATTGGGGGATATATATTGAGGAAACAATGAAATAATAAATTGGGGAAAATAAAAAAGATGGATCTCAAATATAATAAAAAAATATAAAGGGGTGTAAAAAATGTTAACTAAATAATGGATACCTACAATATTTAGGGAAATTATGGGTTTTCTAAATTGGGAAGGCCTACTGGGTTCATATTGGTAGGGATTTCAATAATGTGATTGCAGCCTCTACCTCATCGTTCTCATGGGAGCATGGGTAGAAGGACTTCCAGCAAAAACCCATAAAAAATTTGTTTATAATTTCTTGGAATAATATTAGTGTGGTTATTCTATTTTTCATGTTATTTTTTGTATTTTACGAGTTATTTTGTTGATTAAATCATAATTCTAGCATAGATTAGATAGCATTCCTATTCAACTCATATTTTACCCTACTAGTTGTTTTGTTTTGTCCATCATAAATGAATGTATGCATGTGATGATTGATAGGTTGTTTGAATATGAAGTAAAAGGAACCTTCACTGCATCCCCTTCAGATGCCATCACTTCATCTTCCAAACTCCAAATTATGTCATCAAAAATTTTTTTATGAGGTCATTTTTCCATGATCACCGAGAACATCTCCTCTAGTGAAAAACATGCTCTAAAGGGGCTTTGAGCCTTGTTAGATGTTTTGGTCACATTTCACCCATTTACCTTCACTTTAATTTAGCTTCCCACACCTTACAACCATCTTCTTCACCTATTTAACCTTATCATTAGCCTTCCTATAGCATTACAGGGCTTCCTACAACCATATAGTGCCCCTATAGAAATACAGGGCTCTTGTAGCAGCCTCCTGTAGCATACTTTTAGGTCCTCACTCACCTTCCAATTTTGATCCTTGCTGCAACCTGAACTTAGGTTAAGATATTATTGTCAACTAGTTGTGATTTTGTGACGAGTATAGACTCTTAGGCCACTCCAAACCCTCATTTTCCGTTGCTGCAAAAATAGAATAACATTAGTATTTTTATCATAAATTTATAGAACAATGATTTATATGCAAGTATTATCTAGCTAAATAGTAGATATAACATTGACTTATGGTTTAATAGGTTATGAAAGAGAATGTAGTTCATTTTTGCAAACAATTTCGATAACTAGATAGATGATTGCAAGATAGTGTAATTTAATTTCTACAAGTAGGTTATCTTTTGCCTATTCATGATTTGTTTCAATATAATTTTGAAGTTGAAGCTGATAGAATTTCCATTTTCTCATTTAGAATTAGTTTACACATTGCATCTGCATTATTTACTTTCACTCTAACTCAATAGGAGTAATGGCCTTGAAACACTATTGATTAGAAGACCTAGTTGAGTGTGGCATGAGTAGAATCCATCTATTGTGCATATAGTATTTTCACCTCAAAGGTTTTACAAAACCCAGGTTTATAAATAGATTTGAGTAGCACTTAGGAGTTCTAGCACCCTTGGCATAATACCAGGGCTCACCACTCTTGACGGTGGGAAGATAAGGGACGAAAATATCTCAATGGATCATGTTTTGAAATATTTGCATAAACAATCAACATATTTGACAGTATCTCTTTTTTTTTTTTTGTAAGTCGAAGGGTTTATATTAATAAAAAGGAATATAGAAGGATTTCAAAATGCATATGGTCTCAGTCCGACTAGGATTTTTGACCAATGCGATAACCATACAACATAAAAAAAAATAATACTTTCCAGATAACAGCTCCAGATCCTCAGAGGCCTTACATTATTGGAAAAGAAAAAGAACAGTAAACACACCAGTGAACATATTTAGTCATCAGAGGTAATTGACTCAAGGTTATCCAGCCCAATACCTGGGGGAGGTGGAGGGTGATACAAGTAATTAACATGATGCTCAAAGTTAGCTAGCCAAGTTTCCATATTTTCAATCTTTTGCATCATTAAATTCTGCCCACAACATACCATTACCACCCTTTCATGATCATGGAACTCGAAGTACTGAATCTAGTAAAATTTAGCCATGATAATCTCGTGCTCCTCATTATGAGCTTGATCAAGGGAATCCAGTTGAGTAGAGACAAATTGCACCAATTATAGAATTGTTGAGGAGAGGTCTGGCCTCCTCAAAGGTGCCTGACTGGCAGTCCCCGAACTTCCTTGGCTGATGAGGCCCCAAGGTGCCGTAACACAATGATGTCCCTACCCATGACCAAATACACCTGCGCCATGACCAAATTTTGAAACCATCTCACGACAGTTTTCTATCATGGAAGCAACCGAAGTAATGCGACCCCAACGGGTCCATGATCCCCATGAAAATAGCCTCTCAAAGTATTCATACCCTGCGTGGAGCTCCCACCCTAAACACATACAGCACCACCCCGAGAATGAGTAAGGGTAGGAGAGCCTTTAGTTTTTTTCCGAGGAAAGACACATGAGGAGTAGGGATTGAGATTCATAATGGAACTCAGAGGGAAGTCATGGAGCTGAAAAAATACACATACAACAATACCACTTGCTACTGGGAGCCAAATAAGCCCAGGCATAGATCGAAGGGAAGAGGATAACCAACACAAAAAATTCCTACCACCGAGAATTCACCGCCTCATTAGAGACTTGTCAAATTAGAGTGTACATAAGAGACCCAAGGGGAGAGAGCTAGATAGAATATAACAAACATCCAAGTCAAAATCTAAAGGCAAGGCCTCGAATTTGATACCGAAACCAGAGTTGTCGTAGAGCGCCGAAGGGTGAATTGTGACCAGAGGCCCCAAAAGGGAAGATTCAGGATGCTAGGAGACCTACAGTACAATGCCATGCTAAAGCTAAAAATTCCACCTTGAGAGCTAAAACACCAATAATTGACCCAGAACTGAGAAGAAAAGAATCAGAAGTCCAACACATAACACTCTAGAAGAGTTACCTAAGAAGCCAAGGAAAAAAAATATGGGAATAGAAGGAAATTGAATCTAAGTCCAACCAGAACTAAAGAAGATGCATTGTCTAGAGATGATCTAATAAAAAATTTTCTCAATTAACAGGAGAAGGCGATAGAACATCACTTGAGCCATGCCGAAGGCTCATAGGATGGACCACCACCCTAGAACAGGAGCCATAGAATATGCAAGAAAGGATGGGATCGCATTACACCGAGACACATTAGAGAACCAGAGAGTTTTACAATTCATGGAATATAACCAAAGTAGGACTAGATCCATCACATCAAAGTGATTTCACATAGGTGAAGTTGAACAATTCGCAAAATTGAGCGCAGTGGTATTAAGTCTAGCGTGATGGAGGGCTTGATGTCCTGATTTTCCCCACCTTAAATGTTGCACAACTTGCATTTGTCACATGTTAGGTGTCTTCGACAACCCCACACCCCCATCAGAGAGACAATATCTCTTTTTAATAAAATGTGAATGTGTATTTATCTTTCCAAAAAAAATTCAGCATTGAATTTTATAATATGCATTAATTTAAATTTAAATTTTGTTCATCTCATAACTAATATTATGTTTTTTTATGTATGTTATGTTTTACAAAAATTATTTAATATAATTGAATTTATAGTGTTTCCTCAATAAATATAAAATTCATAATAACTAAATAATTTTTTTATTTCATTTATATAGATTTATCCAATTAGATTTAATAATTTTTTTATATTCAACATAATGTAAACAAAGGTGTAGTCTAACTTATAGACAAAATGGTTTTTTTGAGGACATGCTTTTTTGTTAATTTTAATCAAAATTCGACAAATATTTTTAAAAACTTGAGTTTATATTATTTAATCTGCATAAATTGAGTGCCCATGGGGTTTTTAGGGTTCAGAATCTATTTATGTATTCAAAAATTTATTTTAAACAACCAAAAATATTGAAATTGTATTGCTGGATTTTGGTGAATTCCAGTGAAATTTTTTATTCCGTCAATAAGTTAGACTATGTCGTAAATAAATATATAATTTATCAATATTTATTTTTATATTTATATTTTCTCGCATGGGAGGTGATCTTGTAGTTTATTTTTCTTTTCAATTTTTAACTTCAAATTCTTTTTTATTTTTAATAGGTTGTTTAATATTGTATTAATTTATATATATTTTTAAAGATATAATTTTTTCTATGATGGCGACTAACTTCTATCAAGACTTACTTAATAAGGTAAGATATTTGCCTTGACGATTAGTTTATTTGGTCGATTCATCATCGTTAAAGGACCTTTGTTATTCTGAGTTTTACACTAAATATCGTGAGAATTAGTTGTTATCTAGAAATTTTTATTTTCTTCTAACACTACTCAAGATACCTAGATTTTTTTTTTTTCGGGATTATGATGGAATGCCCTCTTATAATATCTTGGTTTCCTTCTCCATATAACTATTTATCACCTCATAATTTCCCCTAAAATTTTGAAGTAAAAATATTTTTAATATTATCCTCATTCTGTAAAATGATCTCCTCCTTTATCCTCCATTATCATGGTATTAGTCAAAACTATAAAATACATAGAATACCTCCCTTATATGAAAATGGAGTCCCAATGGTGATTAAATATAACTATGAAAACTTGGTAGATATATATCTCTACATGATTTTACAACTCAATATAGATAGGTCATTAGGAAAATAAATGATGACAAATGCCAACTTTAACATCCCCTCTTAAGAAAAATATAGGGAGTAAACATAAAGGAAAAATGTGTTCCTAGAAATCATGCTCAATAAGCTAGATATATACAAACTCTAATAAGAAAATTAGATGCGAAAAAATCATAGGAAAAAAATCCACTCAAAAAGAGAGAAAGATGTCATTGCCTAGATAAGCATGGATTTGAAACTATATATCCTACAACAATTCATTGAATCGAAAGAAAATATGCCTACTCCAATCAAGAAATATAAAAAATTGAAATACAAAAATTGTGAAGATTAAAGAAATCAAACCTTAATGAGATTGGTTGATGTCTGAAGTATAAATTGTTGTGAAATAACGACAATGGAAAACTTTGTCAAATACCTAAGAAATTCTTCAAAGAAAATAAGTGTTGGTAAATAAGTTGTACAAAGCTTCAAATAGAAGCAACACCATCAACGAACAAATGAAAATGAAACCTGTAAGCATGGAAAACTTAGCTCTAAGATTCTACAACAAAATTCATGAATATCTATGAACACATAACCATCACAAAGAAGAAACTACTAGTAATGCATTCAACACAGTAATGATAATGATATATTTCATCATCAAACTCCTTTTTCTCTCACTCGAAACCAAATTTCAGGAACATAAAGAATCAAGATTCCACTTCATCAAGAAATCTACCCCCCCCCCCCCCCCCCCGCCCACCCCCCCTTGAAATACAAATAAGCGAGAAACAACAATTAACAACTATAATTGCATGAGAATATAACAAACGAGAGACAATGATATGAAGTATAGAAACATATGTTCAAATTATTCCATGACAATCCATTAATATCACCACAATCGATCATGATCATCGACATTGGTCTACAATTAATCCTTTCATGTTACATTTGCAATGATGTAAATGTAGGCCTTACATTAGAAACCATGTTGTCAATATGGTTTTCAAAATTAGCAAACAAAAAATGCCTCTCTAGTCTCAAAAGAATCTAATGTATGTAATGAGGCAATAACAATATCATATCAAAGAAAAATATTGATGGCTATACTACAAGGTTAATAGGAACAATTATGCCTTTTCCACCCTTCACAACTATTTCTCTTATATATCCCATTTTTCTTAGAAATATTTACCCAATACTAGTGGTGTGTTTTTCAAATATAAGTGAACCAAAAGCATTGTTGTCAACATCAGTATACGATATTGAAAGATCAATGATAGCGTTCTCATTATAATCATTTTGAATGTGATTTATTTCTAATTAAAGGTGCTTATTGCATTCTTGAAACTCATGAATGACTCTTGCATCATAATCTTGTTTCGGACTTTGATTCATCCAACAATTTATTGTTGTTTTCTTGGAGTCTTGTTCTTCAGTAAGAAAATCCATTGATATTTTTAAATAACAAGCCTCCATAAATCACTCATTATCTTGATCAATCTTCCAAATTTTCTTCTTCACAATTTCATTTTTGAGTGAGACAAGGAATCAATTTCCTCCTTAAAATCACCAAGGAGGTAAATCTTGTTAAGAAACTCATATGAAATATTATTGAAATACTTCACGATGGTTGACTCGAAATTGTTAACCTTACTATCCTTCTTATTGATAATACCTCCATGATATAATAATGAAGGAAATTTAGTGTCTATTAAAGACAACTATGGAAAGTAGGAAAATACAAATCCCTACGTGAGGTTGCAACTCACTATAGCCAGCTTGTTGGAAAAGGAAGCATTCAAAAATACCAATGGTTAAATTCACCCAAGAAAAACATAAATTTATAGAGTTACAAACGTAAGGAAAAACTTGGTTCCCAAGTATGACACGTAATAAGGTACCAAATTGGAAAGTCTCGTAAGTGGAGAAAAGGATAAAAACCCATAGAGAAGAAATTTCCTCTCCAAAAGACTGTTTTGCATGGAACTTGATTATTTTCATGACTCATAGGTAGTGTTTCAACTAGGTTTAGATCCCGGTTCTTGATGGTGGGCCTTTCCCTCCCACTACTTCTACTAGGAGGTTTAGGGGGTAGCAACACATCCAAATAATTTTTTTTGAGAAATAGTTTTGTGTAAAATATTGTAATTTCATAGTAAATTTCGAATGTTCATTAGGTGAACTATTTCATGGTATAATTTATGTTAATTTAGGTTATTTTTCTCTAGAAGTAAACCCTCCATTTATATGAGGGAATCGTATTGCAACTATGTATTATATTATGAAAGAAAAAATAAAAGAAATTGTGTGAGAGCTGTTAGTGTCAGTCTTTGCAACTTTCCTCCAGTGATCAAACAGGATCTTACGAAGTGATTTTAAGGTGTCAAGGTCAAATTTTGTCATTTCAGTGAGTCTTCAAGCAACATTTGGTCAATAGGTATTAGGTCTAGGGTTTGCTTTTACTCCTGTCAAAGTTGTCCAAATGTCTGTCCATGTCACCATTCAGCTGAGTGTACCATCATTCAGAGGGTTTTCATCATCATGCCAGATTCCAAAGGGTCATTTTACACCTTGTTCATGTTTCAATTGTGCCTAGGTAAGGTTCATTTCCCTCTCCTAGGGTTTTGAAGGTAATTTATCTTGGATGGTAAAATCATCAAAATTTTTGTTATCCTAATGTTCATACACCTTCCCCTATCATTAATGTACCTTATTAAACACTTCCCGTCACTGCGATCCCTCAAATTCTTCATTTCCGCACAAACCCTAGTTTCTTGCTACAACTTGGCAATTTTCTAGGCTAGGCCTGTGTTTTGCCCTTTTGGACCCCTTCCCCTTACTCAATATTTTAAATTCCACTTTCCCCTACTTCCTAACATCCCTCCCTACTTCCAAAAATTTTCTCAAGAATTTATAAGCCCCATTATCCCCTTCATTTCACTTCATTTCGACAAATCCCTTGTTCCACACATCGGGATAAGTTTTACTCCAATGATGTTTCTGAGCAAGAAAATATGAATTTGGGAAAATTGAGAGAGGCTGTTGTCCAAAATAGGCCAAGGAAGAAAAAAATTCTTCACTTTTTACACAGGTGTCATGGTTTTAGAGAAATTTCAAAAATATAGTTGCATCAGTAGAATTGATGCACCTCTGAAGTGACCTTGGGAAAATCAAGCTTTCTCCTAGCTTGGTTAGCCAAATGACTTGATCGATGAGTCAAATGATAACTAGAGACAACAATATTTCCAATTAGTTATGATGATCTCAATTTGGAGTTGAGGAAGACCTTCCAAAGTTGACTGCAACAGCACTCTGCTTTGAGGCAGCCTCATTTTTCACATTTTGACCAGTCCTGGGAGATTTGATTTTTGACAAGGAAAATAAAATCCAAATTTAAAAATTCTAGTTGGGTTGGAAATTAGACTCAATAAAATCTCTAATGCGCTATCCTGCACCCAATTTTGACACTAGGAAGGTCTCCAAAAGTCTCCTACAAAAAGGCATGGTGCATTGGGTTTGTGGTGCGACACAGAGAGCTGCAAGCCATTTTCACCACAAATTCATCTATATTCTCAATTTACTTTGTTTCAGACGGTCCAAATTAAGTCAAAAAAATCTTCAAGTGCCAATGAAAGTGTGTCTTAAGATGTTTATGATGATTTAGTAAAAAATTTCAAACCCTACTTCCGTGCAATTTTTGCTCAAAACATGATTGATTAGGGTTTGTAAATTGGTTTTTTGTGGCCATCACTCCCTCACCTTTTTATTACCTCACTTTTCCTCGACAGGTGGGTGGTAAGACAGAACCCTTTCTTGATTATAGAAGAATATAACTAGCTGAAAAGACTGCCAGGGGAGACAATACAACATTTTTCTTCCAGATTTAACCAAGTTTATTATTCAATGCTAGTTAATATAAGACATCCTCTTGGATCCGCTCTCTTGCACTACCCGGGTACCTTTGATCCAGAAATGGAGTTTCAGGTGAAAAAAAGGAACTTAGCAACACTAGAAGAGATACAGAATAGTGCAGTAGATGTAGAAGTTCATTTTCTGATCCGAAGGGAAAAGTTGAAGGAAGAAGAGATGAAAAACATAGATCCGGAGGAATCGACATCTCTAGAGGTAAAGCTTGACATTTTGGTAAGTGAAGTGGAAGAGATGATGCAAAATATAACCACAAGGAATGAGAATAATGTTCAATCCCATCGCTTGTTTATTGAAGAAGAACAAGTTGTTGATCCAAAACATTTTGTTTCTTATCCCAGTTGTCATAGATCTGATAATGATTGTTTTATAGATCATCTTGGAGAAGAGAGAGATTTTGATATGACATGTATTCTTGATGATGTGTTTTATACTGATGATTTGCCTCAGTTTGACCAGTATGATGATGATTATGTTCTCCAAACAGAAGCTAATATTGCAGACAAATCAACAGCTAGTTTGTGGAAGGAGGAAGTTCACATTCAACATCTCAAATACATTGATCAACCGATGCATATAAACTACGGAAATGACGAGGAAAGTGCAGCAAATTTTGAAGTAAGTGAAGAATATTTTCCTTTTTGTTTTGCCTCATTTCAGTTCATCAGAGACAACTTTCATGCAATCCTAAATCAACTGTCGACAAGTCTTGATCTAGATCATGTTGAGGGCAATGAAAACCTTGTTGAAGACTTCTAATATCTAGATTTGCAAGCCCCGAATGCCATTGGTTTTCAAGTTGCAGATGAAGACTTGGAAGCTCGCACATACAATCAAATGACGCAAGATGATTCCGTACCTTTCTGTTTTGAATCATTTCAGTTTCTGAAGGGAAATTGGCATAGTAAATCTTCAAATGAGCAGCCTGTAGGAAATCATGTAATCTCATCGGAACTAATAGAAAATGGGTTGTAGCAGTATTTCCAAGTTTTTCATGATCTAATAGCTGATGTGTTGGATGATGTCTGTAGTCAAAGTCTTTCTCCATTGACTACATGTGAGCTTGAAACATGTGCTGATATAAACTTGATCCGGAAGCTAGTTTCTTTGTCATTTTTAGTAGGAGTCTCATCACAAAGCTCAAAACAAAATTTTCATTCATGTTATGAGAAGAAGAGAAGTAATCCATTGGATGAGCTAAGTCCCAGTGTGCATGAAATTCAAAATCCTTATGCAGTTTTTTTGGAGGCGGATAGAGAATCCATATCATTCAATGGATCTATTTCCAAGTTTTTGTGGGACTTGCCTCTCAGTAGTTCTCTCTTATTATTCATAAGCGAGCACTTGTGGAGAATCCAAACAACAACTGTAATACTTACTTGTTTGCATTGATTGTTTCATTTCACTTGATCAGGTGATGAATGGAACAACTAGAGTAGGTTGTATTGAATAAGCTTCATATTGAGCATATTTTCCAGTTTGTCGGTTGTGTTTAAGTATTGAGTCAGTTTTTAGTTGAGTGAGAGTCTATTTGTGTCGTCAAGTCATCAGTTTTCAGTCATGCATTTTCGCTTGAGTTTTTTACTCCATTGCGCAATGGATGAAGGCACTGTCTTCTTTTCAAAGATCTGTAGTTCTTGGCACCTCGAAGGAGCTACCATCCCCATTGGAGCCAATGTTAGTGTCAGTATTTGCATCCTTCCTCCAGTTATCAAACATGCTCTTACAAAGTTATTTTAAGGTGTCAAGGTCAAATTTTGTCATTTCAGTGAGTCTTCAAGCAAAATTTGGTCACTAGGTATTAGGTATAGGGTTTGCTTTTACTCCTGTTAAAGTTGTCCAAATGTCAGTCCATGTCACAATTTATCTGAGTGTACCATCATTCAGAGGGTTGTCATCATCATGCCAGATTCCAAAGTTTCATTTTACACCTTGTTCATGTTTCAGTTGTGCCTAGGTAAGGTTCATTTCCCTCTCCTAGGGTTTTGAAGGTAATTTCTCTTGGATGGTCAAATCATCAGCAGAAATTGTATCCCGATGTTCATACACCTTCCCCTATCCTTAATGTACCTTATTAAACACTTCCAATCACTGAGATCCCCCAAATTCCTCATTTTCGCACAAACCCTAGTTTCTTGCTACAACTTGGCAATTTTCAAGGCTAGGCATATGTTTTTCCCTTTTGGACCCCTTCCCCTCACTAAATATTTGAAATTCCACTTTCCCCTACTTCCTAACATCCCTCCCTACTTCCCAAAATTTTCTCAAGAATTTAGAAGCCCCTTATCCCCTTCATTTCACTTCATTTCGACAAATACCTTGTTCCACACATCGGGATAAGTTTTACTCCAATGATATTTTTGAGCAAGAAAAGATGAATTTGGGAAAACACAGAGAGTTTTTTGTCCAAAATATTCCAAGTAAGAAAAACCTCCTTCACTTTTTACACAGGTGTCATGGTTTTAGAGAAATGTCAAAAATACAGTTGCCTCAGGAGAATTGATGCACCTTTGAGGTGACCTTGGGAAAATCAAGATTTCTCCTAACTTGGTTGGCCAAATGACTTTCTTGATGAGTCAAATGATAACTAGACACAAGGATATTTCCAATGAGATATCATGAGCTCAATTTTGAGTTGAGGAAGACCTTCAAAATTTGACTGCAACAGCACTCTGCCTTGAGGCAGCCTCATTTTGCACATTTTGACCAGTCTTGGGAGATTTGATTTTTGACAGGGAAAATGAATTCAAAATTGAAAAATTATAGCTTGGTAGGAAATTAGACTCAATAATATTTCCAAAAAGCTATCCTTCACCCAATTTTGACACCCTGAAGGTCTCCAAAAGTCTCCTGCAATAAGGCATGACGCATTGGGTTTGTGGCACGACACATAGAGCTGCAAGGCATTTTCACCACAAATTCATCCAGATTCCAAATTTACTTGGTTTCTCTGGTCCAAATTAATTCAAAAAACTCTTCAAATGCCAATGAAAGTGCGTCTTAAGATGTTTATGATGATTTAGTAAAAAATTTCAAACCCTACTTCCGTGTAATTTTTGCTCATGACATAATTGCTTAGGGTTTGTAAATTGGTTTTTTGTGGCCATCACTCCCTCACATTTTTATTCCCTCACTTCTTTTCTAGTTTCTTTAAACCATTTTACTATCCCCCATATCCCTAAATTTATTCACCTCTACCCCCAATTCCGATTTTCCCAAATCCTAACTACAAAATCCCCAAACCCTACTCACATCCCTAAAACTCTTACTCCCATCCCTAAACTCTCTTCACACATAAATTTTTACACTCTCTTCCATACACTCTACCCATCTCATTCCTCCACCATATTTTCACACTGTTATCCACAAAACCATCCATGTACAACCACATTTTTCAAAACCAAAGAAAAACAATGGAAATAGACAGTGATCATGGGTATGAGCAAGAGATTGAACATGACCAGGAATCTTGGCTTGAGAGAAAAATTTTTCACTTGGGAAAGGATGCTAGAGAAGGAAAAAAATGAGAAAAACATGTTGAGGAACATGGCATACCACTACTTGTCAATAAATATGGTGTGCAAAGCAAGAAACAAGATCTTGAAGGCCAAGTTGCAGAAGGCATCAAAGCGGCGGAAAAGGCATGACAGACTTCAGATATTGGCTGAGGCTTCCTTGGCCCAATATAGCACTTGATGGAGAACACCTAGCCCAAATTTTAAAAAATTTGGGACATTTTTGAAATTTTTGAAATTTTTGGCCTAAAAAACAGACTTTTCTGCTCTATGCGCCGCGCCACTTGGCGCGCGCTTTTGATGGAGACCTCCTTTTGGTGAAAACTCAACATTTTTCGATTTGTGATGGAAAAATATGCATGCCTACCAATGGCCAAGAAATTTTTACAGGTTTTGGGCTTCCAAAAAGGTCAAAAACACCCCAAAAATGACCTTTCTACCCCTTTTTTGACACACAAGAAGTAGTCTTGGGAGAACTCAGTTTTGGAGGGGCCACTGAAGGCAAAATTTAGAAATTCCACTTTTGTTAGAAAGTAGACCGGAAAAAATTTCCAAAAAGCTCACTTGGATCAAATTTTGACAATGGTAAGGCCTCCAAAATCAGCCGCAAATGGGCGCGATGCATAGGGAAATCAGGCACGCCACATTGGAGGAAATTTACTCATTTTGACCCAAAAAATCTATTTTTTGCCTATTTTTTGACAGTTTGACTTTCTTACTTATAAATGTAAAACTCATAATGTAATTAAATGTAACATGATGGAGTTTGATGTAATTTTGCTAAATTTTCACTCATAGAGGTAGATTCATCCATCAATGGGTAATTTTCATCTGAATGAATCAGTTTCCTAGTTTTTAGAGGCAAGTTGTTCCACTGCCTACTTTCTAGTTCTTAGTTTAGATTTTGTTGGAACAGCTCCTAAACTTATGAGCTCGACCCCTAGAGGCTGGGATGAGTTATTTTTTTTCTATATCTTGTGATTTTTTAGTCATTAGCATGGTGGGACTTTTGGGAATGATTTGAGCATCATTGTACATTCATCTCTGCAGTTTGGCAAAGGAATAGACTAGGGTTTGCAGCACTCTATGGGATTCATGTGGCATTTTGATTTGATAATGTGTTTCTCTCTGTAAATGTAATTTTAATGGTGTTTTATGTATTTCATTTTCTCTCTTATTTCTTCTTGACTAAAACAAACAAGGATAAATGTAGAATCCATTGAAATTGTAGTGCTCTACCTAGGGTTTGTTTAGTTATTTATGTTTTTCAGTTGTTTGAAGAGGATCCCTGAAGGTTTCTTTCCCTCTTCATCTCCTCACCTATCTAAAGCTCTCCATTTCAATCAAATTTAAGTGTCAAATCAATTTCCTATGTTGCCCCATTGAGATCTCTGCAAAACTGAGCCTCATTCCCTAGACCCAAAATTTGCTTTTCCATTTGAGCCAACAAAACACCCTTAAAATCGACCAAAATCTTTTGCACATATACCTAGCCTAAAATCAGTCTTTACATCAAGTCATCTCAAGCCTCATTGATTATTTTTTGCTGATATTAACAAGGAGAGAGCCCTCTCCCAATCTTGTAGGGCTAGCTACCAGGTTAAGCGTGGTTTGATGTTACCCTAGATTCTGCCTTTCTCAGCTTGAGGTAGATTTAGGCCCTAACAAGAGTGAAGAGGAAGTTATAAGAAATATTTTGTAGGTTGTATCCCTTCAACTTATCGTGTAATATAAAAGGAAGGATTGGCTGTTTCTCCATGGAATTATCTGAAATTTGGTGAACCACATATTATACCTATGTCTCTCTTATTATATTTTTTGTGTTTGTGTTTCCGCAATATTTTATGTTTTCTATTAATATTTTATTTAATTTATAACAAGGAGAGAAATATGAAAATGCACAAATAATCATGGAGGTGAAACTATACATCCCACAATAATCCACTTAGTAGAAAAAATAAAGGACCAATACAATTAGGAAGTATGAAAAATTGAAGTACCAAAACCATGAACATGATAGACGTGAAACATTAATGTGGTTTTTTGAACTCTCATGTAGAAAATTTGTAAATACACAACAATGGTAAACATTGAAAACTTCTCCAAAAAACTTTCATAGAAAACAAGTGTTGGTAAAGAAACTCGAAGAATGCTCCAAAACAAAAGAAACACCATCAACCAAAAAATGAACAATGAGGCTTATAAGTATGGGAAACTAAACTCAAATAAAGTACAATGCCAATCATGAATATTTATAAACATCATCATCATCACAAAGAATAAAATAACACTAATGTGCTCAACACAAAAAAAAACAACAATATTGACCATCATAAAAATTCCACTTGCGAAACACAACTATAGAAAGATAGATAACCAATAATGTTTTTCATCAACAAATCCCCCATGTAACATGACTAAGGTAGCAACAACAATTTGCAACTAGGACTTCACAATTGCATAATAAATGAGACACAACTATAGGAAGTGTGTGAATATTTTTTCAAATGATTACATGACCATCCATTAATCCAACCAAAATCAATCTTGATGATTTGCATTGTTCCAAATTTCATCCTTTCATTTCTCTTCTACAATGATAGGAATGTAGGTATACTATGTGACCAAGAATGTCGATGCCCAAGTGATTTCATCTAATCCTTGTGAGGATGTTGATATGGCTTAATTTTTTTCTTCTACCATAGTTAATGCTAGGTGTAGCAACACTATCATTTGAAGTGACATTAAAAACCATGTTGTGGATATGTTTATCACAATAAGCATGAGAATGTTATTCCAACACCTTAGTCTTAATTCGTAGAAATAATAAGTGACATCTATGTAGTATTAAAAAATATTGTTTTAGGTAATGAGGTAGTATTAGGATCATATCCACGTATTTCTCTTGATATTTCACTGGAGGATTAATAGGAACAATGATTCCTTGTTCATTCTTCCTAGGTGCTCCTCCAATATATCTCATTTTTCTTAGAAATAGATATCCAATAATAATGGTGTAATTTTAAAATATAGGTGAAACTAAAGAACCATTATCAACATCAATAAATTATCTTAATATCTCAACAATAGTGATCTCATTATGAGCATTCTAAAGGTGGTTGAATTCAAATTCAACATATTATTTTCACTCTTGAAACTCCTAAATGACCTCATCCTTCTGAAATAATTTTATTAACGAGCCATCATAATATTATTTTATAGTTTTACATTGATCCAATAATATTTTTTACTATTATAGAATAGGGCCTTTTTCTCCATGAAGTAGTTACATTAAGGATTTTAAATTCAAAACCTCCAACTTGTTCATTATTTTTCTCCTCCAACATGCCAATTTTCTTCTTTAAAGTTGTACCTTTTCAGTCACACAAGGAATCAAGTTCCTCCTTTAAATAATCAAAGAGGTGAATCTTTTCTTGAAATTCATCCATGAGATTCGAGAAATATTTTCACATGGTTGACTCCAAATTATCAACCTTCCTTATTTTACCAATGATAAAACCTCCATTATAACAATGGATGAAAACCAATGTTTATTTAAAACAATTGTTACAATTGGGAAGATACAATTACCTAGATGAGCATACAACTCAATTTAGCTATCTCATCATGAAAATAAGCATTGTAAAATACCAAATCTTCTACACCCGTTAAGAAAAATTACGAAATAAACCTAATGAAAATAATAGGTCCCAACAATTAGGCCTAATAAGGTGCCAAACTACAAACTCTCATAAAAAGATAAAATAAGAAAAATCAACATGAAAAAAATATTCTCTCTAAAAGAGAGAAATATGCTAGTGCTTAGATCAGCATGGATCTAATACTATAGATCCCACAACGATTCACATAATGAAAAAAATATATGCCAAATCTAATCAAGAATAAAAAATAATTTTAAGTAAAAAATTATGAATATGAGAGCCATGAAACCTTAATGAGAATGGTTGAAATCTAAAGTATAAAGTGTTACAAACGCACAAGAGTAGAAAACATTTTAAATTTCCCTATAAATGCATCATAGAAAGTAACTACTAGTAGAGAACTAGGACAAAGGCTTAATATAGAAGCAACGCCATCAACTAACAAAAATACAATGAGGACTCTATGTCTGGTAACCTTAGCTTAAACATGGTACACAAAAATTAATGAATATTTCTAAACACAATCACCATAAAAAATAATAAAATACTAGCAATACAATCAATAAAACAACAACAACAAAAATATATCTAGTATCATCAAAATCCCCCCCATAGAAAAAAAAATAGAAGAGGAGAGGGGATGAACAATATATGTCACGAACAAATTCCCCTCGACAATCAAAATTGAGGGAGTACAAACAATCAACTACTAGGAAAACATGAATACACAATTCGTATAACACATGGTATGAAGTCCACAAAAATGTATTCAAATGATTGCATGTAAATCCTTCAATCCAACTACGATCAATCATAGTGGTTCACACTAGTCCATATTTTATCCTTTCACGATTCTTCCACAATGATCTAAATTTTGGGCTCTATGTGATTGAGAATTTTAATGCCTAGGTGATTCCCTTTAATTTTTATGTGGATGTTGATATGGCTCATTTTTTGGTTCTACAAACTAAAATTTTGGTGGAACGAGGTTGTCATTCAGAATTTCATTAGTAGTTATGTTTTTGAAACGTTTATAAAAATTAGCAGGATCATGTTCTTCAAACACATCAGTTTGAATTACCCCCATAACAAGTGACAAGTATCTAGCCTAAACATATATGAATTTAGATAATTAGGTATAAAAATGATCATTTATGCGAACTTCCCTTAATGTATGCACTAAAATTTTAATAAGAACAATGATTACTTGTCCATTATTTCTAAATCATCCTCTCGTATATCAAATTTTACTCAGCATTCAGGACCCAATACCAACAATATATTTTGAAAATATGTATGCAGCAAAAGTACCATGATCGACATCAATAAGTGATATTGAAAACTCAAAAATATCATTCTCTTTCGGAGAATTTTGAAGTGAACTAACATCCAACTCAAGGTGCTTCTTTCATTGTTGAAATTTCTAAATGACCTCACCCTTCTCAATGAATTGTTTTCACAAGGAATCACATTCTTATTTCAAAGTTTGATATTGGTCCAAAAATCCCTTCTTCTCTTCTTGAAGAAGTTTTGTTTCTTAAAGAAGTAGTTCCATTGAGTAATTTTAATAACAAACCTTCATAACTCACTAATTATGTTTCTCCTCCATATTCCAATTTTTCTCCTTAAAAAATGTGTTTTTTGAATCATACAAGGACTCAAATTCCTCAATATTTTCAAGGAGGTCACTATATTATTGAAACTCATATAGATTATTTTGGAAACACTTTCCCGTGGTTGGCTCTAGATTGTCAATATTCCTTATTTTCTCAGAGAGAGTGCTCTAGAAGTTATTCTTAAGTGTGGAATTTTTTGTTTTAAAGACAACAACGATTTACTAAAAATTAAGAACCTCATTATGAAGTCTCTCAATTTCCTTTTACTCATGAATTTCCTATATTATTTTACCCATCTTGAAAGTTCCAAGTTGGAGAATGTGTTTCCACTAGAAATATAAACAAAACTGCTAGAATTTTTTTTTGATGATGAACGCAACAATATTTCACTTCTAATCACCACACAAACGAAACTAGTCCACCTAGATTTTCATGATCACAAAATTAGTATCCTATAATAATTTCCAACTATAAGGACACCAAATCCTTGCAATGTAAACCAAATAGGTGTATGGTTATTATTCAATGGAAAACCTTTATAGGAGTTTAAATTTGGAAAAAGAACAAATCTTTCCCCAAATTACTATAAAATCCTTTCCCCATATATATTTGTAAAAATATAAATGGCTATTTTCTACGAGTATGACCTATCTAATTCTAAAATTTTATAAATAAAGGGCCCATATAAATTTTCAATTCAATAAAATTAATCTTTTACATACTTCCCAATAAACATTTATGCAAAAAATTTCCATCAAAACCCTTTCGAAAAATGGACTCGTATTACTTGAAAAGTGTTTAGATCAATTATATTGACTTGTAAACATGGAATCCCCATTAATCGTCACAAATATCATTGAAAAATGTGTCAAATATTCTAGTTGAACTTGAATCCATCAAATATTGCATCTCAGAGTAGAAAAAGCAACAATGAAAATAGTAAATTATTTTTCCACACTAGATGAACTTACCAAAGGAACCACTATAAATATGGAAGAGCCAAATTATTTTGATATTGTGGTGTAAAATTATGTCATTCATCAAAACTTTTCTTAGAAAAAATCAACAAGTGTATGTAAAAAATACGCAAATATTGTTACTTACATCTTGAATGCGAGAGAATTTATCCCAAACGTTGTTCCCTCAAACTTTTCCTAGGATATCCATCAACTTAAGTTTTCATATATAGATTCAGAATCAACAAAAAAGTTCCAATATAGTGAGGGCATAGATATATAGATCATCCACAAAGCCCACTTTCACATTTTTCATCTTTCCCTCATATTCTCATCACTTTACCAT
Organism: Pinus albicaulis; assembly: GCA_034641835.2. NCBI lineage: Eukaryota > Viridiplantae > Streptophyta > Pinopsida > Pinales > Pinaceae > Pinus > Pinus albicaulis. The sequence continues at coordinate 694,647,320 of CM076576.1, read as the reverse complement.
TATGATTGAGGAAATTTTTATCAATTTCCCATTAACTTATTCCCAATTACAACTTGTCTTTCACTTACACAAGGGAATATAAATGATGTGAAAATTGTTATTGGAATTGTTATACAGATTGTTAGATCAATTGTGGAAATTGAATGTCAAAATTTCTAGGCTCACGAATGTTGGAATTCGGACATGATGGGACTCTCTAATTACATATGAAAAAATTATCATGGTGCATGGAATGGTCGAATTTAAACAAAACACCTTCCAGAGATACCAATCAAGGTTTATTTCCCACCAGAGATACAAAAGCAGTAGTGACGCAATGAATTGAAACCAAATTTCCATATATAATATCTAAAGGATATGAAAGACAATGTATATAAAAAATATTTAGTTCTAATATAGTTAATATAAACCCCATTCAAATATAAAATAAAAAAGGGAAAATTTTATGAGACCGCTTGAAAATGATTTAGTAGGGCATGAAACTTCTGCTCTAGTAAGAAGAGTACCAATTACTGATTGTATTAATCGCAAATATAAAATTACATAGAATACATCAATTATATAACAATGGAGGAAGCCCAATGTTGGTTAAATATAACTATGATAACAAGGTAGGTACAAATCTCTACTCGAGGTTACAATTCTCTGTAGATAGCTCATCGAGAAAACAAGCATTGAAACTACTATCTCTAAAAATATTTTCTTAAGCTCAGGGTACATATTATATATATATATATATAGAATAATTTCTGGGGAACCTATTATCCTTGATTCCAAATAACTTTCTATTATACATAATATACCTATTAGTCATGCTTTAATTCGTGGAACGGTTTTCTTCGATCAAGAGGATATGATATTGAGTATTCCATTTAGTTTGAGATTGTAAGCTATACAATTATTTTCAATCTATTTAATCTTCCACCAAAACTATTGGGAGATATTATAACCCCAAATCTCACATCCATATAAACTAATAGGAGTGACGAGATATTCAAAGAAGTATTTTTTTTTAATCCCATATCAAAAGGTCTATTGACTTACAATTGTTTTGAGTCCCATAGTAATCCATCCATCCTTAATTTATCCATTTTTCAATGCTATAATTCCAATTGAGCTTGTGATGAGTTTTTATTCCAGTGTATTTGTAGGAAATAAATTTCTCCAAGTAGTTGTTGTCATATATGAAAGAATCATATGTGATATTTTTTTATTTAATTATCATGAATTTAATTTTATTATTAATAGTCATACTCATATTGGATTAGTACTATTCGATGACTCTTATTTGTTTTCAAAGAAGATAACGGTTCCTTTCTATAATAACAATATCATCAATATAAATGGGAAGAATTATGACTATACCAATGAGTGTGCGGACAACACAACCTACATCTTTAAAACACCCTTTTAGCTTACCATTGAATATGTCGATAAGAGAAGGGCATAAGAGAAACCCTTGATTGAATGTAATATTCCATTTAGTTGCTTCCTACCTATCCTCAGTTTCCATAAGCTTAGAAATAAAATCCTCAAATAACCTTGTCACAACAACCCTGAAATTGATAGGAACAGTGATATCTTTTAGCCTCTTTGATAACCTTGTTGTAAGAATGACACCAAAATGATTTATAAATTCAATGAAACAGTTGTAGAGATAATTTTTTTTACTATAGAATTCCTTTTCAATCCTAAGAATAACAATATGGTCCAGAGTTGAATGATATATCCTAAACCTAGCTTGGCATTTATCTCATTTATGATGGATTTCAAGTCAAAGGATATTATTGTTTTCTAAAATAATTTCGTACAAATTGGATACAATTGATATAATCATAACGATACTATAATTAGAGGGAATTTTTTTATCCCCATTTTTAAATATATTCACAATTAGGCTCTTCATCCAAGTCTTAGAGAATCCTTGGTTAATTACCAAATTAGAGAGGTAGTGTCTGTGATGGATGAGGATAGGGCCTTCCATTTTAAAAATTTCAACTTGGTATACACTGATATCCTTATTTTTCCCATTAGTGAGGTACCTCACCCAAAATTTAGTGTCTTCCAAAGAAAATGTATCATCATTTGTAGGGGATTTTAAAGCGGTTCCCATGGATTTAGGGGATTCATAAATATTCTTAAGGTAGGATGTCCAGTTATTCAAGGGAATAAATTTATTTTCTTTAGTTTTATGAATTATAATATTCCTCCAATACTTTATAGGATTAGTTTTAGAAATTTTCCATAGTTAAACTTGGCATATATATGTATAGTATCTTTTATTTGTTTCATTAAGAGTGTGGTGCATATTTATCTTATCAAGTTTTTAAATTTTTTAATGAGCATCCATAATTGCTTCTGAATCAATTTTACAATTAGTATCATACGAGGGGTTGGTAGTTCTATTATTATTTTTATATATCACCTCAGTAGATAATTTTCTTAGTGGAAACAAAGTGGCTTGTAGTTAAATTATGATAAATGTTTTTGATGTTATCCTTATAAATTAACATATGTAATACCTATTTAAATACTTTGAGAAGAGATATATTTTACTTTTAGAAAAAGGTAGTTGCCTTTAACAATTAAAATTCTCATTCATGTGTTCATTGTGCATGGAAAAATTCATAGTTAAGGTTAAGGGTCTATGACCAAAGATATCTTCATGGTTATTTAAAGGTAAAAAATATCAATTTCATTGGAAATTAGGATGCCATTTATCACATATTCCATGACACTACTTCCAAGCCCATAATTATATGTCATAAAGTTGGATTTTAGCCACTTGAATACAACATTTCAAATTATAAGGTTTTGAGAATTACAGAACTTGTATTAGGAGAATTTTGAGGTTAAAAACAAGCCTCAAAATAAAAACTATACTAAAATAACTAACTTAAAAAGAACCAATAAGATTCAAGATGATGATATCATCCCTAAGGGGGAATATTTTGCAGGGAAAAGGAAAAAATTACCTTTTTAAATATTTTTTCTATATCTTGTATTTGTGTATGTTTACTCAAATATCAAGCATAAACACGTGTTGCACATGGAATTAAATTTCGCATCCAATGAGTATCTCTTCAACATGCATTTGAGTAGACCCACATAAAAAAAAACACTAAAAATACATAAACAAAGGTGTTAAACCTGCCTTTTTCATGTAATTTGATTTTTTTCAAGGTGGTTCCACTTAGAAATATGCAGAGAGGGTACTCATTGAATGTGGAATTTAGTTACACATCCAATAGGTGTCTATACTTGGAGTTTGAGTAAACCTACAAGGATATAAGCGAAAAATACAAATTAAAAAATACTTTCCTTTCTTTTTCTTTAAAAATGTATCTCTTTTTTTATTATTTTAAATATTATTTTATTATTTTCCTTTGGAGGCCCATATTAGACCTCAAATTCCAAAAATGAATAAATTGGTAAAAAATAAATTCTTGGTCAAGTATTTAGAGTTTCTTTTGTATCTAGTAGGTAAATGATGCTCCTCATCTAGCCAAAAAGGATTAGGGTTATAATAATGACTTAGAAGAATACCTTGGTTAGAGACAAATGTAGAATTAAAGTATCTTAACATGAGGATACCACCATCATTCCTTACACTAGGAATATATTGTTCTAGGGTATTATAAAAATTACACTTGTTTAGATTCTTTTTTATATAAGGTACATTTGATATGTGTGAAATAACAAATTGTGATATAAATTGTTTTTATGGTAATTTCAAGCACTTCAATCCATAGATACTAGCATTTGAAGACGAGTATGAGGAGAAGCATTCCTTTTTACATAACAAGTCATTCCTCTAATTCCTCTCGAAGAGGATATATTTGTTTACACTATTCAAAAAATGAATTCATCTATGTGAGGGAACTTAAACTATTCAACTCCCAAGTTTTGACCAAAAAAATAGTTTTCATTTCTCTATATCCAATTTAACATAGGACCTTTATGGCATGGAAGAACACATCAATTCCAAAAAATTATTCGAAATGTTCCAATGTGTATTTATTACTATAATTTTAGTCTTTATTGCTAATGATAACTTTTATATTTCTAATTATTCCCATTTTCCAATGTTAATGGAAAATATCATTTAAACTTTATTACAAAATTGAAATTAAAATAAAATTTAATTATTATTTAACTTAAACTCAAACCATATCAAATAAATTTAAATTCCTCATTAATAGTGAGAAATATAGTAGGATAATACATGAGAAATATACTGCGATATTACATGTAGTGTAACTACTAGACCTATACTCTTCTTGGGCCACTAATTTTCATTATTATTATTACTTATTAACATCCATTTCATCCATTTATAATATTCGTTTATCACATTATTTATCATAATTTATTATATAATTCCATTTCATAATTATTTATGCTATTTTGGATAAATAATACTTGTTCTACTTGTTTCCACTTGTAGGTCTTTTTGATTTGTTTTTCTCTTTGGTGAATGGGAAATACTTTTCATGGTCTAGGCCGTCTCTGACATAATGATTGGGTAGTCAATTTATCTTTGTTTATCTATAAACATAATATTATTTCTAAGGAATAATTATGCAAATATGATTTCGTCATGTCAACTTTCAACTTCAATAATTGGTCAAATCCCTGACCTTGTAAAATTTATGGTGATGACCACAGAATCGTATTTAAATATTTCCGCCATTATCTAATGAACTGTTCCTCAACCCTAATCTCAAAAATGAAAAATATATCTATTAGGAGTCATTTTAAGGTTATTATTTTTTGAGAAGAATAACTATCAAAGTTGACAATAGTTACTACACAAATTTTTATACCATCCCTAGCTCTTAAGGATTTGATCTGCCATCCCATCTATTAAGTAATCTGTTATTGATTAACAAAAACTATAGTTGAATTTTAAACATTGTAACACCCCTAGTTTTATGTTTTTCAAGTCATACAACTGAACTTAAGTCCAAAGGGGAGTGGACCCCAATGGATAATTATGGCATGGATTTAGTTAATTATTTATTTATGACAAATAAGTAAAATGTTTTCTGTGCACTATGAACAAATGAGATTTTTGAGATCACTTGCCTAATACATGAGGCTATGGAAAGAGGCTAAGACTTTCCCCAAAATCTTTCAAAAAGACTTGAAAGAATTTATTTATAATTTAGATTTTTGAGGAAAAATCTAAATTTCCCCACTGATGAGGAAAGTAGTCGAGAAGAGGTAAAAAGCTGGAAAAGCAGAAAGCAGCATTAAAGTCCCTAAATAAGGGAAGCCTAGGAAAACAGGAATAAAAGCATCCTGAAATTCTGGACGTAGAATTAGAAACAGACTTTGGGGAGAGCATAAGCTTAAATAAGATACTTCAGAACAGATTGAGGTTGGTCTGTTCTGCGAGAGGATCTCAGCTCGGGGGTGAGTTATGGAGACAAAAGAACTCTAAGGTTGGGAGGACTGGTCATAAGAAGAAGTGGTATGGACAATAATTTAATGAATGGTTAAAATAGATGCTGTTGTACATTATTGATAAATGTTGTATCTGTTATTTTGAATTAAGTTTCTGAGATTTTTTGTTTCTTACATTTAACAGATTCCGTTAAGAGAAATTAATCTCTCAAATCTGTATAGTTGTAGGAACAGTAATTATGGGAAAATATCAACCAGAATCTCTAAACCGTAATATGGTCTAAATCTGGAGATATATTTATTATTCCCATAATCAAATTAAATTTTGTAACTTTAATCTATTGCTATAATGAACAGTTATATGAATTGAAAGAGATAGAAAATATAAACTAGCAGCTAACTGAAATGATATCTGCAACTCTGTATAAAAATTCAAAGAGAAATTTATCTCAATATTCAAGAAAGGATTTATTTCTCAAGAACTATAAATTGTCTGTGGTATAAAAATAATGTATACTTGTTATCTACAAGAAAAAGTATAGAAGAACATCTAATTTTATTAATCAACTCAAGAAATTATATAATGTTACATACTATAACAATACTATAAAAAAAATTAGAAAAACTTTGTGTTATTGGAATTAAAAATATCAGTAAAATATTTATCATTCAACAATTACCAAGAATTATACTTCTCTACTAAATTATACATAATCGACAAAAGAATAATTACTATAAATGATATACTAATTATATAAATTTGTACCACATATAGATAAAAATTCACAGACAACACGAGTAATTAATCATGTACTTCTCAGAACATATGTACCTATATACATATGATTTTATAAATAAAAGTATATGTATATAAGGGGAATCGGTATAAAATAAAATTATTTTACTGAAGTTAATTTATATAGATCTCAATGGATCCGAAGTCTGCTACACAGTATACAATGTTGAAAAATTTCATAGCCGAATTCCTGAGGCATCCTAGAGATTCATTCCCAAATGGGAGTCAATCCAGGCGAAATAAAATAATCGTTACCGACCTGGAATAGAAGAGAAAAGGATGTTAATCCTCCAACGAAAATGAATAGTCGTTAAGAGGAATAATAACGACTCTAAACCAATAATTCTTACCTATATACACATTAACAAACATAAACAAAATTAGTAATCATAATAGCTATTTCATTTAGATAGTATCAGATGGTTTTAATATACATACGATTTTGAATAGCGACATGTTAAATTATCTGGGTACCTGAGAATTAAAACCCTCATTCAGAAGAGACCGAGACCTTCTATGGAAAAGTAAGGAGGGTTACCAATTTATAAAACTCAGAAGAGAGTTTGGAAAAATCAAATGGCTAAGAATTTGACCTAGAAATTAAAGATGTTAATTCTACTATAGTATTTATCGAGATTCTAGAAGAATCGAAACCCCAAACTCGTATTGGCTATGCCGTAATAGCCGCGATGAAAATAATCCCGATTTCATCGAAATTAATAAGTTAAATCTCTGATATTTACTCTAATAGATCGAATAAAAAGTAAGATTAAAATTTTAAAAGAGATAAAAATAAAACCCCTCAGTCATCTTTGTTAAAAAGGCTATAATGAAGTTCATTCACTGGAATAGCGAAAACGTATACTCAATCAAAATCTTGCCACTAAGAATAAAAATTAATGGAACTGCTACGCATATCAATATTGGAAAACCATATATTCCAATGAAAATAGTTTGATTGAAATACGTAGAGTTTAAATAACCAAAATCAAACTGGAAACGGAGTTGGAAAAAAACTAAAATCCTTTCAATTATTTTGATAAATGATGACCAAGTTAAGAGCAAAGGACACACACTTTACCTGATAAATTCTCCATCAAGGGTGTAGCGAAATTCTGTGAAGAAAAATCCCGCATGATGACTCTGAGAATAGAGATCAAGCTCTGGGAAACGCAAAACTAAATGCAGAAAAAGAACTGGTAAATAAGAAAGTGAAACGGAGGCAATGACTTAAATAATACTAACCATGAACAAAACCCTAATTTCAATCTTTCAATCTCAACCATACACTTGTTAAAAGATCTGGATTGATTAGGAATTTGAATGAAGTCTCGGGATTGATAAAATATAACCGGCGAAAATAAATCTGAGGAAATCCTCATCATTAATGATATGGTACCATCTTTGCATACAAGCAAATTTATATTTCTTAAACAACTCATACTCAGCCTTATGGAAAGGATGCATACATTATACAGTACCAAGGTGTTGGTAGCAGAGTATATGTTAGATTTAATTAAGTGGGGAAACATGTGATGAGAATACCAAGTTGGTCCATCGCCATAATTATAATGATACAATCATGTCATATCTCAATTCAATGCCAACCCTAACGTATATCAACACAAGTCATGAAGTAGTAATAAATCAAATCGATAAGGTTAGAAAAGGGTAATAACATATGATATTACTTACCCAAGTATATAGCCAATAATATAGTTGCAACGTATATCTATATTCGTGTGATTGTATGACAATTGCAATATATATATATACAATGATGATTCGATTCCCTTTTTACATGGTCAAACCTATAAGGATATATGCATAGGTAGAATCATTAGAGTGGGATTGATAGTATGAGTATGAAATTATTCATACACTTAGAAAAAAATATCAATTTATCTTATATATAATGAATAATGGTAGAATAAGAAGAGTTAAAGGACAAGGGTAAATAAATGAAGCATAAATGTTAATATAGTTCTATGATATATTAAATTATGAAAATTATCTCTTATGAGTAGGGATAAATCAGATTGATAGCTTGAGTTACAATTGTTGAATGTACTGAAGTTTATTACCTGGTTAATATTAAACAAGAAAAAAAAAAAAACTATGGTATAAACAGGAGATGTTACAAATCGTATCAGAGCCCATGTTAGAAAAAACTAGGTTGTTGTTGTGCTCACTGCATAAAATAATTTTTTTTTGAAAATTTTATATTGTTACTGATGTTGTTTTGTTTTACTGTACAAAGGTACTGAACTGAAAATTCAATGGCTGAAGAAGATGAACTCTATGTCGATCTGGGTGGTAGAGATAATACACCAGATCCCAATTCTCCTTTAATGTCTATTTTGCACAGGTTGCAACAGGATATGGATGAGCTAAGAAGCCAGAATGACAGGCTATCATTAGCCAGTGAGGAGCAGTAAAAACTAATAAGAGAACTGACTTTGTGGAACAGCCCAGAAGGTGAAGGTTCCGGAAGGAGGAGGAAAGCCAGGTTCTCAGAGGATTATGAGGAAGACGACACTACTAGACATCAATATAAACAGAAGAAGGAATTACAGGGTGAATTCCAAAAAATGAAACCTCCCTCCTATGATGGAGAGAAGGAGGAAGATGCTGAGGCATGGATGTTGAATATGATTAAGTATTTTCAGGTCTATGAATATGAAAGCAATCTGAGGGATAGATTAGCTATCTACCAATTGCAAGGTAAAGCTACCTTGTGGTGGGAGGAGACAAAAATGGTTCATGCCATTGATGAAAAAACAATGACTTGGGAAGATTTCCAAGTCAAGTTTAAAAACTGCTATTTGAACGAATGCTATTATGATGATAAAGAAAAGGAGTTTCATGAACTCAGATTGGGACAAATCACCATATATGAGTTTGTCACCAAGTTTACAAATCTGTTAAGGTATGTTCCTTATATTCGTGAAGAGAAAGCAAAGGTGCAAAGGTTTTTGAACTGTTTGCCTACTATGTACAAGGAGAAAATAGAGTTTGATAATCCAAAAAATATGGACGAAGTGGTGAGGAAAGCTATATTATGCTACCAGCAGTTTAAAGGAAAGAGTGAACAAGGGAAAAGCTGGATAAGCAAGGGTGAACTCAAAGGAAAGAAATAGAAACCAGCTTATTTGAAGAACTTTGGTAGGGATCATTAGCAGAAGAAATTTAACAAACCAAGGGAAAGTCAAACTGCCCAATCCCAAGTTGGTTCAAAGAAAATAGATGGGGATAATAAGAAGGAAGGAACAGTTAAAATGTGGTATCCTTTGAAATGTTGGGGTTGCGGAGAACCTCATCTGTTGAGGGACTGTCCACACATAAATATTTAGATGGTTCTGATAGATATAGAAGCTACCACAGTGAATGATATAGCAAGGAACATACCCACTGTCAGTGCAGCCCTGGAGAACCAACAAGCAGAACATCAGTCTACTATGGTCGAGATGGAAGGCAAAATTTCTAATCAATCTATTACTGTCTTAATCGATTCGGGTGCTTCTTTGAGTTATATTAGCCCACAAGTTGTAGAAAAATGTAAACTCAGAACAAAAAAGTTTCAACAACCTTGGTTGGTATAATTAGCTACTAGAACTAAATGAAAAGTAACTCATAAGCTACCTAAAATAGCTGTTAAATTGAATGATTATCAAACAGAAGTTGATTTAAACATTCTTCCCTTAGGTTCTTATGATTTATTGATAGGAACAGATTGGCTAGAAAGGAAAAAGACCATGCTGAATTGTTGGGATAAAACTCTGCACTGTATAGATGATGAAGGAAAACCATTCATATTAAAAGGGAAACCGAAAACTATTTCTGTAAGGAAAATCTCCGCCCCTCAGCTAAAAAGAACAGCTAGAAAAGGATATCAAGTATATGCTGTACATGTTGAAGAATTGGGACAGCAATCTGAAGAAAACCTACTAGACACTTTACTAGTGGTAAGAGAATTTAAGGAAGTTTTTCCAGATGAGATTCCTCATCTCGCCCCCAAAAGAGAGATTGATTTTTCAATCGATTTGGTGCCAGGAGAAACACCAGTTTCTAGAGCCCCTTATCAGATGAACCCCCCTGAACTCATGGAGCTAAAAATGCAATTACAAGAATTGTTCGATAAAGGTTATATCAGACCAAGTGTATCTCCTTAGGGAGCACTGGTGCTGTTTGTGAAAAAGAAGGATGGAACCTTCAGAATGTGCATTGACTACCATCAACTGAATATGTTGACAATCAAAAACAGGTATCCATTACCCAGAATAGATGACCTTATTGATCAGGTGAGAGGAGCTTGAGTATTCTCTAAGATTGACTTGAGGACTGGTTATCACCAACTCAGAATTAAGGAGGAAGATATTAGTAAAACAACTTTTCGAACTAGGTATGGGAATTGTGAATTTGTAGTCCTACCTTTTGGTTTGAAAACTGCCCCTGCCACTTTTATGTGCTTAATGAACAATGTTTTGAACAAGTACTTAGATAAATTCGTACTAGTATTCATAGACAAGATTCTAGTCTATTCAAAGAGTTAGGTAGAACATAAGGAACACCTTAGAATTGTCTTACATACTCTTAAGGAGAATCAGTTATATGCCAAGTTTAGAAAATGTGAATTTTATAAGGATAAAATTCAATATCTGGGCCATATCATTTCGGAACAAGGATTGGCTGTTGATCCTGAAAAGATAAAATCCATAAGAGAATGGCTTGTGCCTACAGATGTATCAGCAGTAAGGTAATTTATGGGGATTGCAAGTTCTTATCGAAGGTTTGTGGAAATATTTTCTGCAATAGCATATCCCATAACTTCACTACAGAGGAAAGGCACCAAATTTGAGTGGACAGAAAAATGCCAACATAGCTTTGAACAACTGAAATTAAAACTTACCATAGCACCTATATTAAAGATTGCAGATCCTGATAAAGAGTTTTTCGTGTGTGCGGATGCATGTAGAGAGAGGTTGGGAGGAGTTCTACTGTAAGAGAATTTTTTCATTGCATATGAATCTAGAAAACTGAAGAAACATGAACAGAATTACAGTGTATATGATCTGGAATTGGCTACTGTAATTCATGCCTTGAAAATTTGGCAACACTATCTTCTTCAAAAAAAAATTACATTGATGACAGATCATATCAGTCTCAAGTATTTCTTTTCTCAAGCAGATTTGAATGCTCGACAAGCCAGATGATTGTCTTTTCTGAGTGAATTTGATGTGGACATAAAATATATCAAAGGGAAAGAAAACAAAATTGTTGATGCTCTAAGCAGAAATGCTTGCCAAAACATAAGTAGCATTGGGAGTAGTGCTAGTTTTGACTTAGAAGAATTAGTTAAAAAGGTAGCAGATCAAGATCCCAACTATGAGAATCTACAAGTGAAAATGCTGAAAAAAGAAATGGTTGAATACACCCAAAACCAGAAAGGGCTGATCTGCTATATAAACAGATTGTACATCCCCAATGTGGATTATTTAAAAAAATAAATCCTAGATGAATATCATAAACAACCATATTCAGGACATCCTGGATATTAGAAAATTCTTACAACCTTGAAAAAGAAATTGTTTTCGCAAGGAATGGAATAGGACATAGCCAACTACTTAGCCAGATGCATGGAGTGTTAACTAGTCAAAGTTGAACATCAACATTCAGCTAGTTTTCTAAACCCCTTACCAGTTGCAGAATGGAAATGAGACATTTTTTCTATAGATTTTATAACCGCGTTACCCAGAAAAAAGCACCAGCATGACTCAGTGATGGTAGTGGTAGATACCCTAACAAAGGCTGCACATTTCATACCTGTAAAATCTACTTTTGGGACAGCCCAAGTAGCAAATGTGTTCCTAAAAGAAATAGTAAGGATACACAAGGTCCCAAAGATGATTATTTCAGATAGAGACGCTAAGTTCATAGCAGCTTTCTGGAAAGGTCTGTTTGGGGGCATGGGCACTAAATTGAATTTTAGCACTGCTTATCACCCTCAGACGGATGGTCAAACAGAGAGACCAAATCAGATTTTGGAGGATATCCTGAGAATGTATGTGATGGATAGGCCATCAAAATGGGAAGACTACTTACATTTAGTCGAATTTTCTTATAACAACAACTACCAATCCTCCATCAAAATAAGTCCATTTGAAGCACTCTACGGAAGAAAGTGTCGTAGTCATTTAAGTTGGATCCAACCTGAAGATAAGCTAGTTCTTGGGCCAGATACTCTACAAGAAATGGAAAGGATTGTCAAACAAATGCAGAGAAACATCAAGAAAACACATGATCGAGAGAAAAGCTATGCTGATAAGAAGAGAGTGCACCGAGAGTTCAAAGTGGGTGATCATGTGTATCTGCGTATTAAACACAAAAAGAGCACACTTTATGCTGGAATTTGTGAAAAATTGGCTCCTAGATACTGTGGGCCTTTTGAGTTGTTAGAAAGGGTGGGACCAGTGGCTTATAAGCTGGCCTTACCTCCTCATATTAAAGTTCATGATGTGTTTCATGTTTCGTTATTAAAAATATATGTGCATGATGCTTCTCATATTGTTGATTGGAATGTGATACAGGTGGAGCCAGAAGGGGTGTTCCTTCAAGAACCGCTTCAAATATTGGAGCGGGAAGAAATTGAATTGAGAAATCGAATAGTAGCCAGAGTAAAGGTGCAGTGGAAACACTTTACTGCGAAAGAGGCTACATGGGAAAGAGAGGCTGAGATGATGGAAAAATATCGATATTTGTTTTCAAAATGAAATCTAGTAGTTAGTTGTTAACACCGAGGATGGTGTTTGTTTTTAGAGGGGGAATATGTAACACCACTAGTTTTATGTTTTTAAAGTTAGAAAATTGAACTTAAGAACAAAGGGGAGTGGAACCCAATGGATAATTATGGTGTGGATGTAGTTAATTATTTATTTATGAAAAATAAATAAAATGTTTTGTGTGGAATATGACCAAATGAGATTTTTGAGATCACTTGCCTAATCAATGAGGTTATGGAAAGAGGCTAAGGCTTTCCCCAAAATATTTCAAAAAGCCTTGAAATAATTTATTTGTAATTTATATTTTTGAGCAAAAATCTAAATTTCCCCAATGATGAGGAAAGTAGTTGGGAAGAGGTAAAAAGTTGGAAAAGAAGAAAACAGCTTTAAAGTCCCTAAATAAGGGAAACCTAGGCAAATAGGAATAAAAGCATCCTGAAATTCTGGACGCAGAATTAGAAACAGGCTTTGGGGAGAGGATCTCAGCTCGAGGGTGAGTTCTGGAGACAGAAGAACTCTAAGGTTGGGAGGAATGGTCATAAGAAGATGGTGTATGCACAATAATTTTATGAATGGTTAAAATAGATGTTGTCGTACATTATTGATAAATGCTGTATCTATTATTTTGAATTAAGTTTCTGAGATTTGTTGTTCCTTACATTTAACAGATTCCATTAGGAGAAATTAATCTCTAAAATCTGTATAGTTGTTGGAACAATAATTATGGGAAAATATCAACCAGAATCTCTAAAGCATAATATGGTCTGAATTTGGAGATATATTTATTATTCCCATAATCAAATTAAATTTTATAACTTTAATTTGCTGCTATAATGAATAGTTATATGAACCGAAAGAGAGAGAAAATATAAACTAGTAACTAACTAAATCGATATCTGCAACTCTGTATAAAAATGCAAAGAAAATTTTATCTCAGTATTGAAGAAAGGATTTATTTCTCAAGAACTATAAATTGTCTATGGTATAAAAATAATGTATACTTGTTATCTAGAAGAAAAAGTATAGAAGAACATCTAATTTTATTAATGAACTTAGGAAATTATATAATGTTACATACTGTAACAATACTATAAAAGAAATTAGAAAAACTCTCCGTTATTGGAATTTAAAATATCAGTAAAATATTTATCATTCAACAATTACCCAGAATTATACTTCTGTACTAAATTATACAGAATTGACAAAATAATAAATACTATAAATGATATACTAATTATATAAAGTTGTACCACAGACAGATAAAAATTCAAAGATAGCATGAGTAATTAATCATGTACTTATCAGAACATATGTGTAATGCACCTCAATCCCCCTTTAGTAACGATTTTTTTTTTTGATTTATAATTACTAAATAAAGTTATTTTTTTCGTTAACACTTAACAATTATTTAAGAAGAAATCTTCCCACTTTATAGTCACTGTACCCTTTCTGAGTATAAGGTTAAATATTTTTCCATTCTTAACCTTTATATATAAATCTCTCACTCATTCTCTTATTGCAAGAGCTAACTTATATATATAAAAATCTTTCATTCATTCCCTTATTACAAGAGCTAGAACCATTATCATTAGCATATACTCAACTTAGGCACAGGTACCTAAATGTTGGGGATTCATGTTTTCTCATGCCTATAATTAATTCCCCACATTTATTAATCACAATATCATAAAAAAAATTATGTTAATCTATATGATTTATTTCACTTAAAGATGTTCTCATCTTTTATCGTTGATGACTTCATTCAAAGTATAATGTACCCTTAGATCATGAGGAATATTGTTGACCCCTTTCTCTTTTTACCAACGTAATTCTCATGATAAGTGTATTTATATGACTACCAAGTCTAGTTCCTTTTAAACTTGCTACATGTTAATGTTTTTATGTCGAAGCGTATACTCCAGTTGAGCCTACTTGACAGCTTGATTAATGTATGGTGATTTTCACCGTTTACAAAATATTTGCATTCAGTAATATTTATGACGCGTGGAAATTTGGAAAAGGATGAGTACTTGACCTCTTTAATGTCTCTGGTGAACGTATTTCCTTTGCGTGTTCACTTTGCTTGTACTATGACTTGTTGAATGTAAATTTCAATTTTTATGTGATCTCCTTGAGATTTGTTGAGTACGCTAGGGTTAATTTTTATGGTGAATTGATTGACACATTAACTCATCTCCTTTGGCTTGAGGTAACGTTGACCTTCCCTCCCCATCGAACCCTAATGTTTTGTACGGCTCGCTTGGATCATGACACTTGTAAGGTGTAGATTTAATAGGGTTTGGATGGCGGGGCAGTATAATTTGTTTGTTTTATGCAGTGATTCCATTCATTTGTTGAGTTTTTCATATCAACGAAGAACTTCCCACTCTGAACGAAGAGGCATGTGGTGCGTGACCTGAATGATTTCTGAGACTTATGAATCGTCTCAACTTCTCGTTAGGTATGTGAACCATGGTTTAAATCTTTGTTGAAATTTTTTCTTATACGAGGCCTGCTGTAACGTCGCTCCATTGGTTTGGTTATTGATTTTTCTCTCAAGTAATTTAGTTAGACTATATGCCTATACTATCCTCGGTTGACCTTCCCTTGTCTTCGCTATGTAGATTAGAGGTGCTTCCATGGCTCTATGGATGGCTGAGCTTCATATGATACCTCACGTCTTAAGCATACCCCTTGGTAATGGTTTCAATTAATTGTAGACGTTTTGTGAAATTTCATGTTGTTTTGATATATTTATAAATACATATATGTAGGCTCTTAACGAAACTCGTTGTTTTATGCACATCTATGGCAGATTATGCCAAAATTCTGAAGGGTTTTTTGTATCTTCTTATCCAGGTAATAAGAATGGATATTTCTAGTACACGTCAAAATTTGATTTGATATCATCTTACAATATAAATTGAATCTTTGTTATTGGTATGTTGCAGGTAGTGAAGACGTTAAATCTTCGCTGTCATTTGTAGAATTTTTATTTTACCCAGAGCATTCAGACTCAATTTTTACTCTTGCTCTCGGCTTGTAATCCAGGTTGGTCATGGGAACCTGGGGTGCCTGTCTGCTTTTCTAATTAAACATATCTCCAGTGGTTAAAGTTTTGTTTTTCATTGCATCTTGAAACTATAATTCGAGGATTTGGATCCTCTCTTTCTCATTTTAACGAGACATTTCACTATAGCATTTTCCCTTTTTGAATACGATGGCGTGAGGATTATACCCATCGTTGCTCATCTGTAATAATTATTTTTGTTACCCTAAAAAATTGTAACATACTTGTTAAGATCTCTTGACTGGCAGAGAGAGAGGCGTAATTTTTTTTTTCTTTTACAACAGTAAGATCATATTTTTGTGATGGGTAATTTTTCTTTTGGGTTTAAAATATATATTTTCGTCACGGGTAGCTACATGGAATACATTCGGTTGGAATTATTTTATGTGTTTCATTTATAATACCTTTCCTACACTTTATCGTCGTTTTCATACTATGCCTATGGAGAAGATATATAGATAATTGAAGCACATATTTCCCGCTAGTCAGTAAAACTTAATTACTACTAGTCTTCTGTAGTATCTCTGTCTTGATAAAATTTAAATTTAGATAAGAAAATTGTTTATAAATTCTTCAGAAAAGTTTGATATTTCGCAGAAAACAATGTCATAATTTCAGTTTATCACTATGGTTAATATTTTTTCTATTCATACTTATTTGTTGTTCATGCTGTCACTCTAACAATGTCTTTCACTCTACCAATGTGTGGTATAATTATGTCCTATACTCATATACACAGTTATAATTTTCTTAATTAATTGTTTAGGCTTTCACTCTAACATTTTGTGGTATAATTATATCCTGATTTTAAATAATACACATTAATTTTACAAAGGAAAGAGTATAAGGATGATCTAATACCATACGTATTTTTGTCCTTTTTCTTACAGATTCCAACTATTTCTATCCTAAATAGGTTTTGTATTTCTCATACCAATCTATCATAGGGAGCAATGTAATTGCTTTTTTTTCTTCTTTTGATTACATTTATTCAATAGTATAATGCTTAATTTTGATGTATCTTATAGTTTATTTGACATAGATATTTTCTTATCTCTAAATTTCATTCCTCTTTACAAGTGTAAATAGATTTGAAATTAACATAGGAGTTAACTGTCAATAATAATACTATATTTTTCTGTTACATAATTTCTCCTTATAGAAGCAGATTAAAGTTACAGTGTGCTCATTCCAGGGAATCAATTTAATATCTCTAGATTTAAACAAGACTATGGTTTAGAGATTCTGGTTGATAGTATTCCCTAGAATCCATTCTTACTACTATATAGAATTTTAGAAGATTTATTTCTTCTATTTCATTCTGTTAAATGTAATGAATAACAAATTTCAAACATTAAATCAAGTTAATAGCTACAACATATTTCATATATTTTACCCCACAACCTCTATTGTAACTATTCATTAAATTTTATAAACATACCACTTCTGTCGATGACCAATCCTCCCAACCTTAGAGTTCCTATGTCTCCAGAACTCACCCCCGAGCTAAGATCCCTATCCCGAACAGACCAGCCCCCAATCTGTTCTGGAATAGCTTATTTAAGCTTATGTTCTCCCCAAAGTTGTTTCTAATTCTGCGTCCAGAATTATAGGATGCTTTTATTCCTATTTGCCTAGGCTTCGCTTATTTAGGGACTTTAAAGCTACTTTCTGCTTTTCCAACTTTTTACCTCTTCCCAGCTATTCTCCACCTCATTGGGGAAATTTAGATTTTTCCTCAAAAATCTAAATTTGAATAAATTCTTTCAAGTCTTTTTGAAATATTTTTTGGGAAAGTATTAGCCTCTTTCCATACCTCATGCATTTGGCAAGTGATCTCAAAAATCTCATTTGGTCAACATGCACAGAAACATTTTATTTATTTTTCATAATTAAATAATTAATTACATTCACACCATAATTATGCATTGGGGTCCACTCCCAAGTTCAAATGTCTAATTTGAAAACATAAAACTAGGGGTGTTACATATTCGCCCTCTGAAAACAAACACCATCCTCAGTGTTAACAACTAACTGCTAGAGTTTATTTTGAAAATAGATATGGATATTTTTCCATCATCTCAGCTTCTCTTTCCCACGTAGCTTCTTCAGCAGTAAATTGCTTCCACTACACTTTTAATCTTGCTACTTTTCAGTTTCTCAATTCAATTTCTTACTGCTCCAATATTTGAAGTGGTTCTGGAAGGAACTCCCCTTCTGTTTCCACCTGTATCACATTACAATCAACAATATGACAAGCATCATGTACATATACTTTTAATAACAAAACATGAAACACATCATGCACTTTAACATGAGGAGGTAAGGCTAGCTTATAAGCCATTGGTCCGACCCTTTCTAACACATCAAAAGGCCCACAATATCTAGGAGCCAATTTTGCACAACTTCCAACATAAAGTGTGCTCTTTTTGGGTTTAATACATAGGTACACATGATCACCCACTGTGAAATCTCGATGCACTCTTTTCTTATAAGCATAGCTTTTCTATCGATCTTGTGCAGTCTTGATGTTTCTCTATATTTGTTTGAAAATCCTTTCCATTTCTTGTAGTGTATCTGGCCCCAATACTAGCTTATCTTCAGGTTGGCTCCAACTTAAATGAGTATGACACTTTCTTCCATAAAGTGCTTCAAAGGGACTCATTTTGATGGAGGATTGATAGCTGTTGTTGTAAGAAAATTCAACCAAGTGCAAGTAGTCTTCCCATTTTGACGGCCTATCCATCACATAAATTCTCATCATATCCTCCAAAATTTGGTTTTTTCTCTCTGTTTGACCATCCGTCTGAGGGTGATAAGCAGTACTAAAATTTAGTTTAGTGCCCATGCCCCCAATTAGACCTTTCCAGAAGGGGGCTATGAACTTAGCGTCTCTATCTGAAATAATCATCTTTGGGACCCCGTGAAGCCTTACTATTTCTTTTAGGAACACATCTGCTACTTGCGCTGTCCCAAAAGTAGATTTTATAGGTATGAAATGTGCAGCCTTTGTTAAAGTTTCTACTACTACCATCACTGAGTCATGCTGGTACTTTGTTTTGGGCAAACCGGTTATGAAATCTATAGAAACAATGCCCCATTTCCATTCCGCAATTGGCAAGGGATTTAACAGACCCACTGGATGCTGATGTTCAACTTTAACTAGTTGAAATTCCATGCATCTAGCTAAATAGTTTGCTATATCCTTTCTCATTCCTGGCCAAAACAATTTCTTTTTCAAGGCTCTAAGAATTTTCTGATATCCAGGATGTCTTGAATATGGATGTTTATGATATTCATCTAGGATTTCTTTTTCAAAGAATCCACATTGGGGATGTACAATCTGTTTTTATAGAAAATTAGCTCTAGCTAGTTTTGAGTGTATTGAGCCATTTATTTCTTCAGTATTTTCACTTGTATATTCTCATAGTCTAGATCTTGATCTGCTACCTTTTTAACTAGTTCTACTAAGTCAAGACTAGCACTACTCCTAATGTTGCTTATATTTTGGCAAGTATTTCTGCTTAGAGCATCATAATTTTTTTTTTCTTTCCCTTTGATATGTTTTATGTCCATATCAAATTCACTTAAAAAATACAGCCATCTAGCTTGTTGAGCATTCAAGTCGGTTTGAGAAAATAAATACTTGAGACTAATATGATCTGTCATCAATGTAAATTTTTTTCCAAGAAGATAGTGTCGCCACATCTTCAAGGCATGAATTACAACAGCCAGTTCCAAATCATATACACTGTAATTCTGTTCATGCTTCTTAAGTTTTCTAGACTCATAAGAAATAAAAAAAATTTCTTGCAACAACACTCCTCCTAATCCCTCTCTACATGCATCAGTACACACAACAAACTCTTTGTCAAGATCTACAATCTTCAGTATAGGGGCTGTAGTGAGTTTTAATTTTAGTTGTTCAAAGTTGTTTTGGCATTTTTCAGTCCACTCAAATTTGGTGCCTTTTCTCTGCAGTGAAGTTATGGGATATGCTATTGCATAAAACCTTTCCACAAACCTTTGATAATAACCTACAAACCCCATAAATGATCTTACTGCTGAAACATCAGTCGGCACTGACCATTCTCTAATAACCTTTATTTTATCAGGGTCAACAGCAAATCCTTGTTCAAAAATGATATGCCCCAAATATTTAATCTCGTCTCTATAAAATTCACATTTACTAAATTTGGCATATAACTGGTTGTCTTTCAAACTTTGCAAAACTATCCTTAAGTGTTCTTTGTGTTCTTCCTCACTTTTTGAATAGACTATAATATCGTCTATGAACACTAGTATGAATTTATCTAAGTACTTGTTCAAAACGCTATTCATTAAGCACATAAAAGTGGCAGGGGAATTTTTCAAACCAAAAGGTATGACAAACGACTCGTAGTGGCCATACCTGGTTCGAAAAGCTGTTTTACTGATGTCTTCCTCCATAATTCTAAGTTGGTGATAACCAGTCCTTAGGTCAATCTTAGAAAATACATAAGCCCCTCTCACCTGATCAAAGAGATCATCTATTCTAGGCAATGGGTACTTGTTTTTAATCGTCAACTTATTCAGTTGATGGTAGTCAATGCACATTCTGAAGGTTCCATCCTTCTTTTTCACGAACAGCACTGGTGCTCCCCAAGGAGATACACTCAGTCTGATATAACCTTTATCCAGTAGTTCTTGTAATTGCATTTTTAATTCCATAAGTTCATGGGGGCTCATCCGATAAGGGGCTCTGGAAACGGGGGTTTCTCTAGGCACCAAATCGATTGAAAAATCGAATTTCTTTTGGGAGGAAGATGAGGAATCTCATCTGGAAAAACTTCTTTGAAATGTCTTACCACTGGTAAAGTGTCTAGAAGGTTTTCTTCAGGTTGTTGTCCTAATTCTTCAACATGTATAGTATATACTTGATATCCTTTTCTAGTTGTTCTTTTTAATTGCAGAGCTGATATTTTTCTTACA
This sequence comes from Pinus albicaulis, assembly GCA_034641835.2. NCBI lineage: Eukaryota > Viridiplantae > Streptophyta > Pinopsida > Pinales > Pinaceae > Pinus > Pinus albicaulis. The sequence continues at coordinate 694,626,295 of CM076576.1, read as the reverse complement.
GAGATTAGTTTTGGTTTTCCTTTTAGTATAAAGCATCTCCCTTCCTCATCTATGCAATGCAGAGTTTTGTCCCAACAGTTCATCATAGTCTTTCTCTTTTCTAACCAGTCCATTCCTATCAGCAAATCATATGAACCTAAGGGAAGAATGTTTAAGTTTACTTCTGTATGAAAATCATTTAATTTAATTGTTGTTTGAGGTAACTTATGAGTTACTTTTCACTTGGTACCAGTGGCTAACTGGACCAACCAAGACTGTTGAAATTTTTCAGTTTTTAGGTTCATTTCTCTACAACTTGTGGATTAATGTAAGTCAAAAAAGTGCTCGGATCAATTAAAACTATAACAGATTGGTTAGAAATCTTACCTTCCATCTCAACCATAGTAGCCTGGTGTTCTGTTTATCAATTCTCCAAGGCTGCACTAATAGTGGGTATATTCCTTGCTATATCATTTAGTGTGGAGGCTTCTCTATCTCTCATAATCATCTGAATATTTCGGTGGGGACAGTCCCTCAACAGATGAGGTTCTCCACAACCCCAACATTTCAAAGGCTATTGCATTTTAACTGTTCCTTCCTTCTTATTCTCTCCATCTATTTGTTTTGAACCAACTTGGGATTGAGTAGTTTGACTTTCCTTTGATTTGTTAAATTTCTTCCATTGATGATCCCTACCAAAGTTCTTCAAGTAGGCTGGTTTCTTTTTCTTTCCTTTAAACGCACCCTTGTTTATCCTACTTTCCCATGTTTACTCTTTCCTTTAAACTGCTGGTAGCATAATCTAGCTTTCCGCACCACTTCGTCCATAGTTTTTGGATTATTGAACTCTATTTTTCCTTATACACAGCAGGCAAACAATTCAAAAACCTTTGTACCTTTGCCTTCTATTCACGAATATAAGGAACATACCTCAACAGATTTGTGAACTTGGTGACAAACTCATCTATGGTGAGCTGTCCCAATCTAAGTTCATGGAACTCCTTTGCTTTATCATCATAATAGCGTTCATTCAAATAGCGGTTTTTAAACTTGACTTGGAAATCTTCCCAAGTCACTCTTTTTTCATCAATGGCATGCACCATTTTTGTCTCCTCCCACCACAAGGTAGCCTTACCCTGCAACTCGTAGATAGATAATCTGGCCTTCAGATTGATTTCATATTCATAGACCTGAAAATAATTAATCATGTTCAACAACCATACCTCAGCATCTTCCTCCATCTCCCCATCATAGGAGGGAGGCTTAATTTTTCGGAATTCCCCCTGTAATTCTTTCTTCTGTTTAGACTGATGTCTATTAGTGTCATATTCCTCAGAATCATCTCAGAACTTGCCTTTCTTACTCTTTCCGGAACCTTCACCTTCTTGGTTGTTCCACAAAGTCAGTTCTCTTATGAGCTTTTCTTGCTCCTCACTGGCTAATGACAGCCTGTCAGTATGGCTTCTTAGCTCAGCCATTTCCCATTGCAACATGTGCAACATAGTCATCAAAGGAGCATTGGGATCTAGCATGTTATCTCCATCACCCAGATCAACCTAAATTTCATCTCTTTCAGCCATTGACTTTTCAGTTCCAATATCACTGTACACTAAACAAAACAACATCACTGAAAACAATTTTTCTCATAAAAAAATTAATTTACATAGTGAGCACAAAAACAACCCAGTTTTTCTAACATGGGCTCTAATGCCATTTGTAATGTACCTCAATCCCCCTTCAATAAAGATTTTTTTTTTCATTTATACTTACTAAAATTAAGTTAATTTTTTCGTTAATGCTTAAAAATTATTTAAGAAGAACTCTTCCCACTTTATAGTCACTGTACCCTTTCTGAGTATTAGGTTAAATATTTTTCCATTCTTAACCTTTATATATAAATCTCTGACTCATTCTCTTATTGCAAGAGCTAACTTTTATATATATAAATCTTTCATTCCTTCCCTTATTACAAGAGCTAGGACCATTATCATTAGCATATACTCAACTTAGGCACAGGTACCTAGATGTTGGGGATTCATGTTTTCTCATGCCTATAATTAATTACCCACATTTATTAATCAAAAAATCATAAAACAAACTATGTTAATATATATGATTTATTTCACTTCCTTAAAGATGTTCTCATATTTTATCATTCATGACTTCATTCAAAGTATAATGTACCCTTAGATCATGAGGATTATCGTTGACCCCTTTCTCTTTTTACCAACGTAATTCTCATTATACGTGTATTTATATGACTACCACGTCCAGTTCCTTTTAAAATTGCTACACGTTAATGTTTCTATGTCAAAGTGTATACTCCACTTGAGCCTACTTGACAGCTCGATTAATGTATGGTGATTTGCACCGTTTACAAAATCTTTTCATTCAGTACTATTTGTGACGCGTGGAAATTTGGCAAAGGATGAGTACTTGATCTCTTTAATGTCTCTGGTGAACGTATTTCCTTTGTGTGTTCACTTTGCCTGTACTATGACTTGTTGAATGTAAATTTCGATTTTTATGTTATCTCCTCGAGATCTATTAAGTACGCTAGGGTTACTTTTTATGGTGAATTGATTGACACATTAACTCGTCTCCTCTAGCTTGAGGTAACGTTGATCTTCCCTCCCCATTGAACCCTAATGTTTTTTACGCCTCGCTTGGATCATGAAACTTGTAAGGTGTAGATTTAATAGGGTTTGGATGGTGGGGCGGTATAATTTGTTTGTTTTATATGGTGGTTCCATTCATTTGTTGAGTTCTACGTATCAACGAAGCACTTACCACTCTGAACGAAGAGGCATATTCCGCGTGACCTCAGCAATTTCTAAGGCTTATGAATCGTCTCGGCTTCTCATCAGGTAAGCGAACCATGGTTTAAATCTCTGTTGAATTTTTTTCTTATACGAGGCCTACTGTAACGTCACTCCGTTGGTTTGGTTATTGATTTTTCTCTCAAGAAATTTAGTTAGACTATATTCCTATACTATCCTTGGTTGACCTTCCCTTGTCTTCGCTATGTAGAGTAGAGCTGCTTCCATGGCTCTGTGGATGGCTGAGCTTCATATGATACCTCACGTCTTAAGCGTACCCCTTGGTAATGATTTCAACTGATTGCAGACGTTTGGTGAAATTTCATGTTGTTTTGATATATTTATAAATACATATATATAGGCTCTTAACAAAACTCGTTGTTTGATGCACATCTATAGCAGATTATGCCAAAATTTTGAAGGGTTTTTCGTATCTTCTTATCGAGGTAACGAGAATGGATATTTCCAGTACACGTAAAAATTTGATTTCATATCGTTTTACAATAGAAATTCAACCTTTGTTATTAGTATGTTGTAGGTAGTGAAGACGTTAAATCTTCGCTGTCATTTGTAGAATTTTCGTTTTACCTAGAGCATTCAGACTCGGTTTTTACTCTTTCTCTCAGCTTGTAATCTAGGTTGGTCATGGGAACCCAGTGTGCCTCTCTACGTTTCCAATTAAACATTTCTCCAATCATTAAAGTTTTGTTTTTCATTGTATCTTTAAACTATAGTTCGAGGATCTGAATCCTCTCTTTCTCATTTTAACGAGACATTTCACTATAGCTGTTTCCCTTTTTGAATATGATGGCATGAGGATTATACCCATTGTCACTCATCTGTAATAATTCTTTTCGTTACCCTTAAAACTTGTAACATGCTTGTTAAGACCTCTCGACTGGCAGAGAGAGAGGCGTAATATTTTTTTTTCGTTTACAACAGTAGGATCATATTTCTGTGACAGATAATTTTTCTTCTGGGTTTAAAATATATATTTTTGTCATGGGTAGCTACACGGAATACATTTGGTTGGAATTATTTTATGTGTTTCATTTATAGTACCTTTCCTACACTTTATCGTCATTTTCATACTATGCCAGTGGAGAAGATATATAGATAATTGAAGCACATATTTCCTGCTAGTCAATAAAACTTAATTACTACTAGTCTTCTGTAGTATCTCTGTCTTGATAAAATTTAAATTTAGATAAGAAAATTGTTTATAAATTCTCCATAAAAGTTTGATATTTCGGAGAAAACAATGTCGTAATTTCAGTTTATCACTATGGTTAATATTTTTTCTATTGATACTTATTTGTTGTTCAGGTTGTCGCTCTAACAATGTCTTTCACTCTACCAATGTGTGGTATAATTATGTCCTATACTCATATACACAGTTATAAGGTTCTTAATAAATTGTTTAGGCTTTCACTCTAACAACGTGTGGTTTAATTATATCCAGATTTTAAATAATACACGGTAATTTTAAAAGGAAAGAGTATAAGGATGATTTAATAACATATGTATTTATGTCCTTTTTCTTACAGATTCCAACTATTTCTATCCTAAATAGGTTTTGTATTTCTCATACCAATCTATCATAGGGAGAAATGTAATTTTTTTTTCGTTTTTCTTTTGATTACATTTATTCAACAGTATAATGCTTAATTATGATGTAGCTTATAGTTTATTTGAAATAGATCTTTTCTTATCTCTAAATTTCATTCCTCTTTGCAATTGTACACAGATTTGAAATTAACATAGCAGTTAACTGTCAATAATAATACTATATTTTTCTGTTACATAATTTCTCCTTATAGAAGCAGATTAAAGTTACACTGTGCTCATTCCAGGGAATCAATTTAATATCTCCATATTTCAACCAGACTATGGTTTAGAGATTCTGGCTGACATTATTCCCTAGAATCCATTCTTACTACTATATAGAATTTTACAATATTTATTTCTTCTATTTCATTCTGTTAAATGTAATGAATAACAAATATCAAACATTAAATCAAGTTAATAGCTACAACATATGTCATATATTTTACCCCACAACCTCTATTGTAACTATTCATTAAAATTTATAAAAATACCACTTCTGCCGATGACCAGTCCTCCCAACCTTAGAGTTCCTCTTTCTCCAGAACTCACCACTGAGCTGAGATCCCTCTCTTGAATAGACCAACCCCCAATCTGTTCTAGAATAGCTTATTTAAGCTTATGTTCTCCCCAAAGTTGTTTCTAATTCTGCGTCCATAATTACAGGATGCTTTTATTCCTGTTTGCCTAGGCTTCCCTTATTTAGGGACTTTAAAGTTTCATTCTTCTTTTCCAGCTTTTTACCTCTTCCCAACTACTCTCCACCTCATTGGGGATTTAGATTTTTCCTCAAAAATCTAAATTTGAAATAAATTCTTTCAAGGCTTTTTTAAAGATTTTTGGGGAAAGTCTAAGCCTCTTTCCATACCTCATGGATTTGGCAAGTGATCTCAAAAATCTCATTTGGTCAGCATGCACATAAATATTTTATTTATTTTTCATAATTAAATAATTAATTACATTCACACCATAATTATCCATTGGGGTCCACTCCCCTTTGGACTAAAGTTAAAATGTCTAATTTGAAAACATAAAACTAGGGGTGTTACAATATGTACGTATATACATATGATTTTATAAATAAAAGTATATGTATATAAGGGGAATTGGTATAAAATAAAATTATTGTACAGAAGTTAATTTATCCAGATCTCAATGGATCCAAAGTCCGTTACACAGTATACAATGTTGAAAAATATCAAAGCCGAAGTTTTGAGCATCGTAGAGATTCATTCCCAAATGGGAGTCAAGCCAGGCGAAATAAAATAATCGTTACCGACCTGGAATAGAAGAGAAAGGGATGTTAATTTTCCAACGAAAATTAATAGTCGATAAGAGGAATACTAACGACCCTAAACCAATAATTCTTCCATGTATACACACTAACAAACACAAACAAAATTAGTAATCAAAATATCTATTTCATTTAGATAGTATCAGATGGTTTTAATATACATACGATTTTGAATAGCGACATGTTAAACTATCTGGGTACCTGAGAATTAAAAACCTCATTCGGAAGAGACTGAAACCTTATGTGGAAAAGTAAGGAGGGTTATCAATTTATTAAACTTAGAAGAGAGTTTGGAAAAATCAAATGGCTGAGAAATTGACCTAGAAATTAAACAAGTTAATGCTACTATAGTATCTACTGGGATTCTAGGAGAATCAAAACCCCAAACTCGTATTGGCTATGCCATAATAGCCGCGATGAAAATAATCCTGATTTCATCGAAATTATTAAGTTAAATCTCTAATATTTACTCTGATAGATCAAATGAGAACTAGGAGTACAATTTTAAAAGAGATAAAAATAAAACCCCTCGGTCGTCTTTGTTAAAAACGCTGTAACGAAGTTCATTCACTAGAATAGCAAAAATGTATACTCAATCAAAATCTTGCAACTGAGAATAAAAATTAATGGAACGGCTACGCATATCAATATTGGAAAACCATATATTACAACGAAAATAGTCTGATTGAAATACACAGAGTTTAATTAATTGAACTCAAACTGGAAACAGAATTGGAACAAAAATAAAATCCTATCAATTATTTTAATAAATGATGACCAGGTTAAGAGAAAAGGACACACACTTTAGCTGAGAAATTCTCCATCAAGGGTGTAGTGAAATTCTATGAGGAAAAATCCCGCATGATGACTCTGAGAAGAGAGATCAAGCTCTGGGAAACACAAAAATAAACACAAAAAAAGAACTGGAAAAGAAGAAAGTGAAACGGAGGCAATGACTTAAATAATACTAACCATGAACAAAAACCTAATTTCAATATTTGAATCTAAACCACACGCTTGTTAAAATATTTGGATTGATGAGGAATTCGAATGAAGTCTCAGGATTGATAAAATATAATCGACAAAAAGAAATCTGAGGAAATCCTCATCATTAATGATATGGTACCATCTTTCCGTACAAGCAAATTTATATTGCATAAAAAACTGATACTCAACCTTATGGAAATGACGCATACATTATACAGTAGCGAGGTGTTGGTAGCAAAGTATATGTTACATTTAATTAAGTGGGGAAACGTGTGATGAGAATACCAAGTTGGTCCATCGCCATAATTATAATGATACGATCATGTCATATCTCAATTCAATGCCAACCCTAACGTATATCAACACAAGTCATGAAGTAGTAATAACTCAAATCAATAAGGTTAGAAAAGGGTAATAACGTATGATATTACTTACCCAAGAATATAGCCAATAATATAGTTGCAACGTACATCTATATTCGTGTGATTGTATGACAATTTCAATATATATATATAAAATGATGATTCAATCCCATTTTTACGTGGTCAAACCTATAAGCATATATGCATAATGGTAGAATAATAAGAGCTAAAGGATAAGGGTAAATAAATGAAGCATAAATGTTAATATATTTCTATGCTATATTAAATTATGAAAATTATCTCTTACGAGTAGGGATAAATTAGATTGATAAGCTGAGTTACAATTGTTGAATGTACTGAAGTTTATTACCTGGTTAATATTAAAAAAGAAAAAATAAAATAAAATCTGTGGTATAAACAAGAGATGTTACAAACATAAATGGTCAACTAGAGGATAGGAGGTCTCATCATGAGTCGACCTACCATGATCATAAGTCCTAATAAAGTGACTTTCCCACTGCTGGTCACCAAGCCACAGTAATGGCCTTCGGTCATAAAACTGAAGTACAAGAGGTCTCATCACGAGCCGATTTTTTCACTTTTGTTAGCTCCCGTGAATGGCATTGTTATTAACTAGTTACAATCCCAGAACAATGAACTTCAGTTGACATCTAAGTAAATTGAAAGGCATTTTTCAATTATGTACTTATTTCTAATAGATGGGACACTGGCATCTCAATGGATTATAAAGGCATCCTTGTCGAGGTTATGGACGCCTGCTAGCAGTAGTGGCTATGCCTATGGTGTAGAAGTTAATGTAATACTATAATCTACTTGGTTACCTTGTTTTCTCAAAGTTAATTTCCGATAAAGCTGACTGTTTCATATACAAATTTTTCCAGAACTCATGGTTCATGGGGTAATATCTAATCAGTTCTTAAATGACGGCAGTTATGGTTTATATATATTATTGAGTTATAAATATTTACTTTACATGTCAGGGATGAAACTTTTAGGATATTTGATATTTGACATTTTGTATCATCTAATATATAATTCCTTTATTCTACAAGTATCATACATTTAACCAAAGATAGTTTCTTGCCCAATCAATCACTATTTATTCATATCTTAAAAACACCACTAAGAGGCCTAATTCTGATTTCGAATCCCTTGTAATTGGACAGACCGTGAGAAGAAAATATTGAGATAACTAATTCTCATAATTTCTATGCTCATGACAACCAAAGCTTATGGGTATAGGGAATGCATATTTTCCCTTCTTATCCATTATTATCCCATGTCATTCACAATATGATTATGTCACTTTTATATGTAATGAGGTAATTGAGGTGATGAATTACTAATTAAGGATACTCATGAGATTTTTTATAGATGACAGGGAAACTAATCAGTTTGGTGGAAGGAAACCCTGCTACACTTTCTGATTACTTTTCAACTAGCATGGCTTCCACCTTCTGCATCACTTTCATCATCAGCTTAGTGTCACTAGAAAATTTGGCCCAATTTCCGACGGCCACTTCATCTCTATTCCGACACATAGTCGTCGCAAGAGCGACAGTTCGAGGATGGGAAAAACATGGTTTACCATTATGTCGCAATTCCGATGCACTGACAAAGTGTCGCACTACCGACACTTTTTCCATCGCTTCCAAACAAGCATTTCTCTTCCGACGTTTTCCAAACCGTCATGCTTCCGACATTTGTAAACTGTCGCAATTCTGACGAAATGTGGTCCGACGTTTTGAACGTCGCTCTTCTGAAGTTTGTAAACTATCGCAATTCTGATGAAATGTGGTCTGATGTTTTGAACGTCACTCTTCCGATGTTTGTAAACTGCCGCAATTTCGACGAAATTTGGTTCGACGTTTTGAACGTCGCTCTTCCGACATTTTTATACTGTCGCTCTTCCGAAGCCGTACAAATGTTTCGGAAGATCGACAAATTGCGAAAGTGTCACAAGACCAACGCATCCCGGAAGCGTCGAAATACCGATGCATTCCAAAAGCGTCGCAATACCGACGCATTCCAAAAGCGTCGCAATACCGACGCATTCCAAAAGCGTCGCAATACCGACCCTAGGAAGAACTGTCGCAATATCGACGGACGTAAAAAATGGAAATCGTTCAGGACGTCGGAAGACCGACGCTGACAAAGCGTCAGTATACCGATGGAGGGTTCAATTTAAAAAGAAAAACGAAACTTTAAAACAGGACAGTAAATCTCTAATATTTGTTATGAATTGCGGGCATTCCAATGACCGTGAAATATTAATATAATAAACCACCCCGCAGCGCTTCGACTATAAAAAATCATATAAACATGGCTATGTATTTCAAATAACAGGTTTAAAATAGAAACAGGGCAACATTTTTTTTTTCCAATTGTTATGAACATAATTTGACCATGAAATATTAATATAATAAACCACCCTGCAGCGCTTCATCTATAAACAATCATTTTTTTTCACAAGAGAAAAAACGTTGTTTTGAATATATTATATGAAAAAAAACAGTCCATGAAGTCATTACATTTTCACATCTGAAGATTGTAACCCAAATATCCATCCAGAAAAGTGGAATTCCCACCCCAGAAAATGATAGAAAAATACCCAATGTCACATACAGGGACATGATATAAAACCCAGTAACGGTCCACATGGAGATTATCGACAATCTGAGAAAGCATCCAAATATGCCCGAGGCATCTATAAGAAAGTGAAATAGTAGTATGTAGAAAAGTAAAGCAATAGATAGAGTACCGATGTCCATTGTTCCAAATACAAATTAAAGTACCCAAAATCCTTGAACAGAGAAAAACGTTAATCATGTGAGGAGTGTGATATGTCCAAAATATAAAAAGACCATCAGACTAGATCAATAAACCAACAACATAGACCAACATCACTAGTTTTGAAGGCAAAGTGATAACCTGTCAACACATAAAATAGTATCATAAAGAGGATACAAGAAATGTGTAGAGACATCTACTGTTGATTTATGCCTCACACAGAAAGCATCCATGATAGAGAAAAAATATGTATAAAACTAGGGTCGATTGTATGTTCTGGCTCGCTTGTTCCCGAAAAAAAAAACCATCTGCAGAAACCTAGGCTCGCTTGTAAGATTAGGCTCGCTTGATTCGAAAATTGGTAACCATCTGTTGCATCCGAGATGTAAGGTTCAGGCTTGCTTGTTTCCATTAGTAGCCCACTACAACATCCACCCTATTCATAGCAAAAAGGTTCCTGTAGATATACAGAGAAAGAGTATAATACGTAGACCATATAAACATGGCTCTGTATTTCAAAAAACAAGTTTAAAATAGAAATAGGGCAACTTTTTGTTTTCCAATTGTTATGAACATAATTCGACCGTGAAATATTAATATAATAAACCACCCTACAGTGCTTCGACTATAAAAAATCATATAAACATGGCTCTGTATTTCAAAAAACAGGTTTAAAATAGAAATAGGGCAACATTTTTTTTTTCCAATTGTTATGAACATAATTCGACCGTGAAATATTAATATAATAAACCACCTTGCAGTGCTTCAACTATAAACAATCATATAAACATGGCTATGTATTTCAAAAAATAGGTTTAAAATAGAAACAGGGCAACATTTTTTTTTTCTAAGTAAAGTTAATCTATTAACAGTGGGAATAAAATTACAGCATGACCGAAGTCAAAAACATTGCCCAGACTTATGGAAAATTTGTCATAAAAAAATCATAAAAGAAGACTACCCTCATAGGGGGAAAACAGTTTTGAGCGTTTACAAAATTCAAAAATATTACAGAGGTCCAGCACAGTAATATAATCTAAAACATGCCCAATTAAGTGGGCTGCAATGCAAGAAAACCAAATTAACTAAACTACTCCTCCGGTGGTTCCTCGACGATTCAGCACCATCCTTCGAAAGGTACAAGATTTCTAGGTGCTATCTCCACATTCACGCCACCTCTCCCCTCCTAAATGCTCGAATGCTGGCTAGATGTTTATGAGCTCAGACCCACCGAATTGGTGCATTGTTCCTCCACTTGAGCCTCCTCATGGAAAACCATGGTGATTGAAGTTGTGATTCGTGGGCGGTTCAGAGAAAAATTAAAGGAAAAAAGCGTAGTGCACGTCGTGGGAGAAGGTGAAGTGGTGGGGAAATGAGGAGTAGGGGAGCCCATACGGTGGCCAGATCCTAGAACCTGACCCTGCCCACTTCTAGTGTTTGGATAGTGACCTGCGTAATAATCACTAGACTGGGAAGATGACTCGGTTGAGGGGCTAGAGGGAGCACACAGGGGTTGACCTCTAGTGATCCCCCTGTGGCAACACATCCTTTGACGCAGGCAAGGCATGGGTGCAGTCTCAGCAGTGGGTAGAAGACAAGAAAGAGAAGCAGGATTCCAAGAAACCGAGGAAGACAGACACAAACCAGACTGAGAGAAATTCAAATTTGCACCAAGATCTAAGGAGCAGTTCAGCTGGCCACTTCTCCTTCTCGTCACAGTGATAAGGAAGTGTAACCCAGCAACCGGAGAGAATCTGCAATTCAAAGGTTGTGGCTCATCTGAAAAACCATAGTGAAACACCATTTTATCGACCTGACTGCAATGGCACCGAAGAACGCCTGTCATAATTAATCTCTCATTGATGAGAGCCGAAGGTCGGATCATATTGGAGCATGCGAAATCGCTAACAAGAGTGAAGGTCCGATCTTGAAAACTGTTAAAACTTAATGCGATTTGATGTGAAAACCTTGGAACTTAAATATCTGCTGATTGAACAGCATTAAAACTTAATGAGATTGATATGAAATCGCCACATCCATGTCCCATCGCCTTAAACGCCATCGAATGCACCTGCAGTCGGGAACATGGAAAATTTTGACTGAGGACACGTGGGAGAAGTTGATTGGAGTGGATCTTTGTTTGGGCTGCTCGCGCCGTGGAAATCTGGACCCAAAAAATATTAGGGCGAATTTGATAAGAAATTCGCGTCACAACTCTCTCTCCGTACGCCAGCCCATATTCGGACCTGAAAAATATTAGGGCAGATTCATTTGGTTTTCATGTCACAAAATTGGCCAATGTTAGCAGGCTATTTCAGAACGCGAATTTGGTTTTAATTATGGTTTATCATCGTTTGAAGTCTGGTGGGCTCCACGGCTAAAGGGTTCGGTTGAAGTTTTGACAAAGGTTTTGTCATATGTTCTATATAACACGCGGCAGAATATTTTTATTGTTTTTTAAGGTCCCACACAGTGATCAAATTTGAAGGGCAGGTCGAAATTTCAATTAGAAGGACATATATCTATGTCACCCTTCCATAATGAAAAGCTTAAAAACAAAAACATTTCAATTGACCACAATAAACTATTTTTACATTTCATTTTCAGAAAGACAAAAACCATCAATCTTTATATTAATAAAATATTGTTACATATACAACAATGAAGAAGGCTCCATCTTTCATTTCTTAAATATCTCATTGGAAATGTCAACATAAGTCTTGAAGACACTATTATAAGAACTTGGATACATACCATCGGGATATAGGATATTCTTATGTGTTAGATTGTGTAATGCAATTTTGACTTTGTCTCACAAGGAGCAGCAACATGGAGGTCTGAATTTTTCTTATAGAACTTTTTTATTATTATTTGAAATGTTGTTTATATATATGAATACATCAAAGAAATTATGAGCATGGTGGACAATTAGTCAAGCTCATGATGCCAAACCATGATGATGTAAGTTTGGAATTTAACATTTTTACATGTTAAAGACAAATAGTCAAAATCACTGACAACTTAGTATGCCATAATTAATAATCATTCCCTGTTCACTTTTATTAATAGGTTTATGTCACATGATGATCTCTCTTCTCTGGCATTTACTTGTATTGAAGATCACTATTCTAGGAATAATGAGTTATTTTCTCCAAAAATAACCCTAGCCAAACATTGACAATGCATCAAGGATATCTTTCTATGCTTCATAAGTACATATTCTCTACTTCTAAATCATGTCTTGGAAGTGGTTGTTTTGCTGGAAATTATTCACCAGTTGTTTTCATACCAAAGTATTTTTCTCATTTTCAACATCCAATACATGAAAAAGATAATGGTTTAAAACAACATAAATATTTGAAATTTTGCAAGAATTGTCTGGCACACTTTGAATATGAATTTTGAAGTCAAGTGCATGATGCTGTATAGGATCAAGTGTCATTTTGAATTCCAAATGTTTCACAAGAAACTTCTCAACATGCTACCCTGTAGTAAGGATTAAATGACAGTATTGCATGAACTATTTCCATAATAAAAGTGCCCCTCGGCCATAAGACTAAACAACTACAAATTTTGTAGATCTAACAAGACCACACAATCAAATGTATTCCACAAGGCCAATATTGTATGAAAAATGAAAAGGAGTTTGCAACCAAAAATACCTTAGGCAAATAATTCAATTAGATACACCAAACCATCAGCAAAAAGGAAAACCAGCCTACTCAAAAGGCAAGCGTTTACCTCCTTTGACAAAATTTTTAGTTCCGAAACAAGGGCCTTTATTTTCTTGTCAATGCCCCTAGTAATTTGAATGGGGTTTTCACCTACTGCAACGACCTAAACAAAAAGGTTTCATTTCAAATTATTTTCCACAAATTTAAGATACAAGCATTGTCAGTTTTTTATTTCCTAACAAGCTCATAAATTTTGACAAAAGAATCAAAATTTTTTAATACCTGATAGCATTTTTTTCACTCAAAAACTATCTTAGTCTCAATAAGCCCAACCCAAAACTAAAAAACCAAACACCATAAGACCCTACAAAAATGAATAGATGATCTTAATCCAGTACTATCGACAAAAAGTTACCTTTACACCCTCACTTATTAAATCCTGTACAAGAACAACAGATGTTGTGGTTCCATCCCCAGCTAAATCATTTTTCTTTGCCGCAGCTTGCCTTACCAACTTGGCCCCAATATTTTCAACTGGGTCCTCTAATTCAACCAATAAAAAGTCGAAAACTATAGCATTGAGATACATTTCATTACACTGTCAATAACAATAAAATTTGACTCAGCCATAACCCTTTCCTTTTATTGTTGTGAAAAGATTTATGTATTACTCTAATGTGGCTAGTCCATAGGCCAAGTAGACCACTGGGTAACAAATATGTTTCCTTTCACCTTTGAGTTTTCAAATTATGCCTACCAAAACTAAGACATTTAAGAGGGGGAACTAATACAACGTTAAAAATAAAACTAGAGCACACATCTACAAATTACCTCCTTAGCTACTGTCACACCATCATTAACTATTTTTGGAGAACCATGCTTGCTTTCTAAGACAAAAATTTTCCCTTCGCCCCAAGGGTGACTCCAACAAGATCAACAAGTTTGTTCACACTTCCTGCAAGACAAATTTACCATGGTTTAAGTAAGTGTGCAATTGAATGCCAGACCATATGCCAAAACAACCCTCCATGAAAAATTAAAATAACACATTAAAATCGAATATAAGTGGACAAGGAAAGATCCACCGCAGTGAAGTTTCACGTGCAAGTGACCTTCCTTTAAACATAATTTTTTCTCTAACCTACAATTTTTTTGTCACTAAGCCATCCTTGTTGAATTACAACTCATTTTCCATAGCTCTTTTATTAACTACCTTCTCTCTTTCGCGTAATCTCAGAGTCCCTCTTCTGCTTGAGAGATTAAAGGAAATGGGTAAAAGAAATGAAAGAGAAGGCAATTGTCTGCCATAATTATCAAACATTGCACCTAACTTCTTCCCCTTTCCATTGTTACCCAATGAGGTAGATGTGGCAATTGTTGTCATATTGCCCAAAGCAGAGGCCATATTCTCTTATCCTGAATATGTAATTACAAGATCTTCATATATTTCCCAAAGCCCAAACAGCCTTACACGAACACCAGTTGAACTCAAATTTCAGTACTAGTTTTTTAAATCAAATTCTGAAATTACATACATATAAAGATAGTTGGGAAGAATAATTTGATGCCTCTAAAATAAACGTGCTACCTGTTCTCGAACATTATCATTCCTAGAGTTAAGAAGTTCCACAAATATAGGAAGTGCCCGATAATCAATCAAAACCTTTGTATTCTCAGAGGTTCCTGAGACTATATTAGTCAAAGCCAAAGCTGCTTCAAACTGCATTATCAATCACAAGGTATCACCATAAAAGCTATAATTTTAAGATAACAATTTATCTACAATTGAAACTATAATTTTAAAATAGATACACCTAGTGATATAGACACCTAGTGAGAGTAGAGGTTAGGAAATTATAATAAGAATTATTACAAGATATCACTCACAGTGCAGTTGATTGTTCATTGTCTGTTGTAACTATAATTTTAAAGAAGACACACTTAGTGATATAGACACCACCAAGTGAGATCAGAGGTTATGAAACTATAATGAGAATTATTTCAAGATATCATATTACTCATAGTACAGTTAATTGTTTATTGTTTGGTGGAATAATTGTTTATTATTTATAAACAAAATCAAACATATTATGAGCGACGGTGATGAAATTGACAACGGTCCCATAACAAACTATAACGGGCACATCCCCTGGCAAGATATACTCTGAATAAGAAAGAAAGCAAAACAAAGTGATTACTTACAGGATCATAGGCTTCCTGAATAACAAGATCTAGAGCAGCATATGTAACCCCTAAAGAAACACCTATCTCTGTAAGACGAATTGCTACATCTTTTATATGTAGTCTAGAAAATTTTCTGAGCTCATCACGAGAAAGAGGATCAAATACAACTATCTCATCAACTCTATTCAATAGCTCTGGCCTGAAATGTCTTCTAACCTGCAAAAATATTCAAAGGCATGTCAAAGCACTGCAGCCAACTTCGTGATAAAATTATATGAAAAATATGCATACACAGAGTCCAAGAGAATTAAACAGCGGGTGTATTGGCAGTTGTCGAAATGCAGCAACTAAAATGGCAGGTGTATTGGAAGTTGCAGAAATGCAGCTACTAAAACGGCAGGTCTGTCGACGATTGCAGGTGTGTGGATTGTTGCTGGTATTTTCAGACCGATTCCATGGAAATATTCCAGAAACCAGTGGTATGTCAAACCTAGAAGGTAACCCGAGAGACTGTGACCGTCAGATTAAACAAGTAACAGGTGTTGTGCCTAGATAAGAAGTGTTGATGAAAAAAAATTGATCTCTTTCATAACAGAAGGCCTATTAGCCTAAATATCTAGGACATGTGGCACTCCATGATAAAGACACATGGTGTGTGGATTTGAGTTTTTCAGGTGGTCAAGTGGGCTGAAAATAGGTGAAATGTGGCACCACTCAGAGATTGACATGTGCCAATTGGTACAAGTGGTAGACAATTGGCATGCTCAAACAACGAGGTGATGTAGGAATGACATGAGCGAGAAAATATCAGAAAAGCCCCAAATATGGAGAACTAAAGCTCATCACCAACCTGAGATCGACAACTTTACATGATGTAACCTATGAAATCGTAAATGTAGAAATCATAGTAAGAATAAAGTAAGCTATGTAACAATAAATTCGGATTCATCCTGGGAGTGGTAATGGGAGAAATCATAGTGAACAACACGAAACATTCAGAGTTGATTACAATCAAATAGATGAAAAAATACATACAAAAAACCTAGATAATAATCATGAACAAGCTTAATATTGAATTATGAACTGTAAAGGAACTTACAAAATGTGACATTACGAACCTGGTCAAGTGCATAAGAAAAAATATCCTGGACATGACCCTGGTTGACAAGTTGTATTGCTCATGATGCAAGAGGATTTGTACCTGCACTGCCAAGTCAATCAAAATCCATCATTATCTATACAATAAATACAAGTAATTGATGTAGTATTTTTTACTCTAAGATGCATTCTTATGATAATGTTAGAACATATGTTGAAAATGTCAAAAACTACCTGAATAAGCTCCTCTTCATTTCAAGAACAATTTATTGGAGTCACATGAACTTGGAACAAGCCTCCCACGATCTGAAAGAGTAGCAACTAAGTCAACCGTGACTTTTTTGTTGCTACGCTGGATCAATGGAGGTTAGCTCCAAGATTAAATCACTCCAATAAATTATTCTCTACTAAACAAGGCCAACCACATGAAGGTGGAAGCTCTTATGGCCCCTCCTCCCCCCCTCACATCACTCTCAATTCCCCAATACCCAATCTATATTTCATTTTTTACTTTCATGAGCATAAAAAAAATATCAATAACTAATAAGAAAACAATTCAACAAAAAGTATGCAAGGAAACATTGAAATTAATGCTTGACATAAAAATAGTATGATAAATGAGTTTTTTATATAATGCAAAAAACGTTCCAAGTAAGGTAACGTTTGTCTTATAATAATACAATATTTTACATTATCAAATTTTCTTTTTCTTCTTCCTATTTCTAAAGCTCCTAATTACATCATCAATATCATCGTGCTCTGCTCCTGTTTCATGCCTTTCGACCCGCACTACTGACCTAGTTGTGTATTCACGATGTCTGGTCTCATCCCGTGATGGGGCATCGCTTACAAAAACAGATAATATTAAATTTTAATTGTTAGTTTTTAAAAATCATTGAACTAGTTCGGTAATATTAATAAAAAAAATTTCAATGAGATTATTTGCCTGGTGCACCAATTGTCGTTGTTGGGACTGTTGCCCTATCTTCCTCTCTGGTGGTAAGATCCTCAAGGGAAACATTCTCTGTCATTTAAACAAAAAACATTATAAGGAAAACCATCAAGGTATAATTTGAAAAAATTATAAGTGGAATTTAATTACCGTCACAGCCCTCACTGATAGTAGCATTGTCGGCCTGGTCCCCACTACAATGATCAGGTTGCACGTGAGGATCATCTACATCTAGCTCTAAAAATGGGTTATTTTCCTCGTCGGTAGTGCTGCTTCCCTGATTTAAAAAAGGTTTTTTGACATTAAATTTATGGACGAAAACAAACATATTGAAAGGTTAATGTTTTACCTTATCAGGCATTCTGGATCTTGGGACTTGCCCCAAGCTTCTGCGACATTCAACTACGGCTTGATAGCCGAAATGGAAAGTGATATTTTTATCTTCCTTTCTAGTTTCTGTTCTGAAGTCATCACTCTACATTACATATGATTGTGTATTTTTAATCATATTTGATAGGATTACAAAAATTTTGGAAGGTGATACAATTAATTATAAGATTTTTAGCTACTTAAGTACAATTCTTGCGGCTAATTTCAAGTAGCTGCCCTGGCCTAGCTTGTGATGGCCCTTTTTTTCAATCCTAGGTTTGGTTGCCTTCGAGGTGTTAGGAAACCTAGCATCAAAAGATTGAAGTCAGATATGACGTAGCACACTTTTATTTTAGACATAGAGAAAATTAAAGCTATTGAATTAAAGTTGTAATTTACCTTGTGGGTCCAGTTGGCATTTTTCCTTCTTTCTTTACCCTTTTCTATTTTCCGTCATGGATGAGTGCTCTCCACTCACTCTCTGGAACTGTGAGAGGACTCTCGTATCTAGGGTTAAATTTCGATTGCATCCTATAGGTGTCCCTGGTATATTTCAAATATTTGCCGGCTACCCGAGCCATCGTTGTTCTGTCAAATGTGCCGACCCCAAAAAGGGCTTCTAGATAATCTAGAAGTTCTTTTTTCAGGTTGGAATTCTGAGAATTCCACCTTGTGCATATGGTTCGGCCAAAAATTACCAATGCATGGCTCTCCAAAAACTTGTAGAACTCATTGTTTCCTACACAGGAAAAAAATATATTATCATTAATTTAAAAATAAAAATCATGATAAATATGTTTTAGATAGAGTACATGAAATAGTTAAAATATTTGCCGGCTACCCGAGCCATCGTTGTTCTGTCAAATGTGCCGACCCCAAAAAGGGCTTCTAGATAATCTAGAAGTTCTTTTTTCAGGTTGGAATTCTGAGAATTCCACCTTGTGCATATGGTTCGGCCAAAAATTACCAATGCATGGCTCTCCAAAAACTTGTAGAACTCATTGTTTCCTACACAGGAAAAAAATATATTATCATTAATTTAAAAATAAAAATCATGATAAATATGTTTTAGATAGAGTACATGAAATAGTTAAAATATTAAAATTTACCTAGGAGTTGTACGTGCTTTATAGGGAAACCTTCATCGTTCACCAACAACGTGCCATTAATGGTCCCTGTGGAGCTGACACGTGTAGCTCCAGGAAACGCAATAATGTAGTTGGCCATATTAGCCTCATCACTGCCAACACGTTTAGTGGTTGGCTGGGTGTCTGCTTGGGCAGGGTGTGTTTCTTGGTTGGCACCTAAAGGAGTAGAAGGTGTATGAGAGGTTTTCTGGGCAATCTCTTGCCCTTGTGTCCCACTACCACCAACATCGGGTTCAACAAGTGCCAGAAAATGCTACATAGAAAAGAAATTTTTGTTATTTTAGTCAATGTAAAAATTAAAAATCAAACTATCACAATTCATCTCATGCAGAACAAAAAAAATATCCTTTTGAATTTTTATTATTACCTGATATGTTTCTAGCTGGATCATAAGTTTTTTTATCTTCTCTTCTGTTTTAGGTGTTTTAGGCACGTCTATCAAAGTATTAAATTCCGACCTTGCATCTCGTGCCTTTTTTCGCAACAAGAGCGTTGGAGATAGGGATGAAGAAAGCTCTTCCTCATAGAGGGAATCATTAGGCGTACCATGGCTAGGTGTCTGCATATTTGAACAAAATTAATATTATTTCAATTATGTAAATAACTAAAATACCTGAAGATAGAGCAATGCTGGAAATTTACATGTTCTTCCGCTGGCATCTTTCCGTGATCATCCCGTCTCGGGGTTGTTCCTGTACTTCCCTGATCAGTCTGCCACATTGCAATAAAATTATAAATGTAAAAACTTGAAAACAATATCTAACTTGAAAACACAAAATGAAAGCTAAAATAATTTCTAGTAAGACACCGAAAGACAGACTTAGAGTTTCAAATATGTCTTGCATTGAATTCATTCCTGGAAACATGTCATTGCACATTAAGGCACCCAAACAAGAGACGAGTTGAAAATGAAGACCTTATTGAATATATTGTTGGAGAAACTTCTATTAAACTTGTTTTGAATACCTTGAGGAAATTTTTGGAGCAACATTGTTGAAGCTGATGGTATAGCATTGTTGGAGATGATCTTGAAGGGCCTTGAAGTGAAGCTTTTGGAGCAACTATTGAAAAATCCTTAGAGAATTTAAGTAAGGCACTTTCTATCTTCCATCACCTTTTTCCTTTCAATATCCTTTAAATGATTTTGTTAATATTTAATGTTTGAAATCACGTTATAATTCCTTTATTATATGTGTTTTGGGACTTTCCCTTTGAAATTACCCAAAAATACCCTGGCAATTTTATTTGCAGGATGCATGTCTGACCCTATTGTTCAATATTTTGATTGATAGTAGTAAACATAGAGAGTTAGGGGGTTCTTGACTTGGTTTGGTTGGGCCATTAGATCCCTAACATCTACTAGGGAGAACCCCCATTGAGTTGGAGGAGAGTTAGCCCGAAGTGAAAAGAGGTTGGTGAGGTGACAATGGGGCTATTGAATTACACATGGTATCACACTTTATCTTTAGGAATTTATCTTGAGAAGTGCGAGATTTTGCTATATCAATTCTCAAATTGTTTACAACATTATTGTTAAGAACTAATAATAAGTGATGTTGAGGGGTTTTTGGGTATAAGAAACAATATCATTTAAAAACTATGGTTCTCAGTCCTTGGCATTCCTTCACTTGGGCCTAGGGGCACATAAGAATAATTTCACACTAAACCATGCAAAATTAAAAGTAACTTAACAGATCCATAAAGTAATAATAATCATAATTCATAATTTCCTATTGTACGATATAATGCAAATTATTCAAACATGAAGCAACGAGGACATGCAATGTTTGAATTTCAAGATTGATGAACCAATACAAGAAGTTAGAAACTACAACTTTGATTCAATACTCTGTATCCTAACTCCATGAAGGAATCTAGTTTTTAGTACAAAACATGCATCGTGTATTATCAATTCTTAATTGACAACAACTAAAGGTCATCTACCTCATCAATTCCTTCCCATTTTTTGTTTTTTATGTTATATTCCTTATAAAAGTGTCAAATTTCTCTCAATGTAAGCAACCACTGAATAAAATAAAAAATAGTTGAGATATGATTGAGAAATAGTTCTTTATTTCTTGAAAGGATATTCACAATTTCTTTTGTTGTTTTTCATCTCAAAGAACAAGAAATGACCTAAGAAACTATCGTGATGTAATATAAGAAACAACACGGTGAAATGGCCATTTTCAAAGCCAAATGATGTCCATTGAGGACATGGCCTTCATTTGGTTCCTGTTTCATAGGATTTTCAGGTAGAAATGGAACTTTGTTGTACCATTTCCAGTAGTAAAAAGGGAAAACCTTATTTTTCCATGGGAAATAATTTACTTTCCTTTTTCAAGATAATCTAAATCACAAAAAATATGAACTATACTGCACACATTCTTGGATAATGTGAAAGTGGAAAAGGAATACCCTACAAAAATGATGCACACATGTACATTTCAATAGTAATAGATTTTTGTAGTTGAAATGCATTGCTTTTTTTCATTTAAATGTAGGGTTTTTAAAGCAGGGAGAAATAATGGCTGCCAATTTAATAAGCGTTTCTTTGGGAAAAATTTAAATCTTTTATTGGGTGATGAAGATAATAAAGGGTATTGAATCTTGATTCTTGACATTGTGTTTAACTTGAATAACTCAAATGATTATAAATATCAGTGGATGAGTTCTTTTTTTCATGTATGTCACTCAAAACTCTTATTTCAAAGCATTGTATGATGGCTAGCATTTGCTTGTTTCCCTTTCTTCAATTCAATGTAAAAAGTATATTAATATATTGGAGCATGAATGATAACTACAATTGTTTTCTCTAAAGTATATCCAGCCCCAATATTATGAAATTTTTTCTCAAGTGGAGCTATTGGTTATTGATGAAGCAGCTGCAATTCCATTGCCTGTTGTAAAGGCTCTGCTCGGGCCATATTTAGTGTTTCTGTGCTCTACTGTAAATGGGTAATAATTATAAATGAGCCAACAACAAACACAGATTTTGTAACCATTCAGTTTCCATGGATAGTGATGATGATATTAACCCTATATATCAGTGACCTATATCTATATGAGAATGATCTCAACATTGACCTTGATATGGTTCTATGGATGTGACCTTTGGTATGTCATCAGAAAATCCCCAAATCTGGAGAACTAAAGCTCATCACATTCGATCTGGAGTACTAACCTTGTGATAAAGTTGATGAATTTCGATCTCCCATTTTCTACCACTTTGCACTTCACCTTCAATATAGATCAGACCAAGGGCAATTCATTACTGGGTGTTGAGATGGACGAGTTTGTCAAACTAAAATCCATAGATTAAACTTCATGAAACTGGTGGAGTCAAATTCATGCGAGCACAAACACATATTACACATCCTCTTTGAAACTCATCTGAAAGAACATTGGAAGACATCTGGAGAGAACCCTATAGGCTAACACAATCCAATGGAATTGACCAAAAAAACCCAAATAGAGTCAACCCTATTATAGGAGGAAGGGCGTGTAGTAAGAAATTACCATTTTGCAAGAGCTCAGGGCAAATGTTGTTCTGCAAGAGCTGAGGGTGAATGCTAAGGGTGAATGCTATTTTGCAAGAGATGAGGGTGAACACTGAGGGAGAATGCATGGCGAATGCTGTTCTGCAAGAGCTGAGGGTGAATGCTGAGGGAGAATGATGTTCTGCAAGAGCTGAGGGAGAATGCTGAGGGCGAATACTATTCCGCAAGAGCTGAGGGTGAATGCTGTTCCGTAAGAGCTAAGGGCGAATGCTGAGGGTGAATTCTGTTCTACAAGAGCTGAGGGAAAATGCTGTTCTGCAACAGCTGAGGGCGAATGCTGAGGGCGAATGTTGTTCTGCAAGAGCTGAGGGCGAATGCTGTTCTGCAAGAGATGAGGGTGAATGCTGAGGGTGAATGTTGTTCTGCAAGAGCTAAGGGAAAGTGCTGAGGGTGAATGTTGTTCTGTAAGAGCTGAGGGTAAATGCCGAGGGTGAATGCTATTCTGCAAGAGCTGAGGGTGAATGCTGAGGGCAAATGTTGTTCTGCAAGAGCGGAGGGATAATGCGCGCGTGATATTAGACGTTAATGTAGTTTTTAATAAAATCATTTTTATGTAGCGCACATATAAGTGTCATTATACTGACGGCAGAAAAAGCATCATTAATATGACAGATGCCTCCAAACATCTCAATTGCGACACTTAGACATTGTGTCGCACTTGCGACGTTTGGAGGTAGTCGTCGCAATAGCGACGCTTTGGGGCATAGTGTCGCAATTGCAACGTCTTCCTCCAAACGTCGCAATTGTGACACTTTGTCTAAGTGTCGGTATTGCGACACGTTTCTCTAAACGTCAATATAGCGATGGTTTTGGGTGAGATTGAAAAAATTTGGGGAAATTTCTGACATTTGGTCAAAAGCGTAAGAACCAGGTGTCAGAATTTTCCCGAAATGTAGTAGTGTCTACATCAACTTCCAAAAAAATGTCAATCCATATATGCCATTCCAAATTTTTATGGAGGTAAAACTTGAGGTAAAATAGCATAAGGTTTTCATTTATTAAAATTTTAGGAGAATATCACGAAAAACCATTGAGCATTATTCACTCATCTTTTTCAACCCTTATTTCCCTTTCTTTACTACTTCCCATTTTTCAAAGAAAAAATCTTTCAGTTTGGGGGAGTGTTACTTTCATTATCATGAACATGCCATTAATATTCTTTATCATCCATTGATCTCATTATTCATTCTCAAAATCTCCCTTATTCCATGTTGTTATACACCAAACAAATATTTCAACCATGCTTGTAGAAACCACCCCAATTTGTTTTCTAGTGTAGCATGAGGGCATGCTAATTCTCCAGTTTGGGGGAAGGGTTGCTATGCATGGTGAATTATTTCTCATTTCTTCCTCATTTAAGGTATACAATCCTAAAATTTATTTGTGTATATCCTTAAAACTATCAACTGGATTCTTCTGATTTGTGGATGACAAATGTATCATTAAACCCAAAGAAATTTCAAGGTAAACCAAGTTGCTATTTCAAAAAAATCATGCATTATTAACTAAAACCATTTTTTTGATATATTGAAATCCATTTATCTCATTGATTTGATTTTCGGATTGGAGACGCTTCGATATAGTATAAATTTGCTTACAAAGTTTTAACAAAATCTAGCTTTTAATGAAGTTTGTATTGACTTGTATCATATATTGTTGAAACTACATATACATACGGTTGAAAGTATACATGAATTTTTATTTAAGGAAGCATTTGACGAAAAAGTCTTCTCTTCCCTCAATATCATGCGTTGGGGTGAGAATTTTGATTATTGCATTACAACTTGGTTAAGAGTGGGGCATTGGGCTGCATGAGGACATGCAAAATGTTAAGTTTGGGGAAGATGTTGGGCCACTGATTTGCATTATTATTATCACTTCTTAACATCCATTTCTGATATTCTTTTATCACATTATTTATCATAATTTATTATATAATTCCATTTCATAATTATTTGTGCTATTTTGGATAAAAAAATACTTGTTCTACTTTATTTTGATAAATTAATGATTATTATGCATGATTTTTCCAATGATGGTTTATTAATGAATTTGTTATACCATAAATCACTATTTTAGCCTCCAATATCTCTTCCAGATTGCAGATTTGATCTTCAATTGTTAATTAAATATTCCAACTCAAAAATTCGCTGGAATAGCAAGAGTCAACTTTGCATTGAATGTTTCAGGAAAACGAAGAATAATATTGAAAATATGAAACATGGGTTTTGTGAAGAACAAACCAAATTAGTTTTTCATTGAGAGATTTTCCAAAATTCAGTCTTGATTGAAAGAAACACAAGGTTCTTCAAAGGAGAGATTTTTAGATTTTTTGTTGTGGCCTTTTCCCAGAATTTCCCCAATTGTAATTTCCAGATTCGACTTGTGCCAGTTGAATCATGATTGAAAGATCTTTCAGACCTAATCTTGGTTATTGAGATTTTGTAATCATTTTATTTCCCTTTGTTGTTTGTATATTTAAAAGGGCACAAATCAAAGAGAAGGGGAGGATATAATGCATAGGAGAAGGCATAGAGGGTTAAGAAAGAAGAGACAGATTTGTAACAGAAGCATGTTCGATTAATTGAATGCACAATGTTTTGTTGTTCCATTTGTGAACTGTGATTTTTCCGCAGCCTTGATCAGAGAGTTTGGCCCACTGTCTGATTAGGTGGTGCGTATTTCCTGTGTGTTGTTATTTCTATTTCATGTTTTGTATAATTTGAAATTTTTGTGACAGTAGATGTATTTGCTAATACTCTTATTGCTGTGAATGCATTGTAAGCTTTATGATTTATTTCTGCCATTTCTTTATTTGTTGTTACAATGATTTTTTCTTTGTTTAAATTATCGAATCCATGATTAATATAGAATTATGGTATTTTCATCTGCACATACTGTGCGTGTTATCCTTGCAATAACCAAATGCACCCGGATTGATAATTAATGTGGGAAAGGGTTTTAATATTCATTCACACTTGGACACAAAAAAATCCTTTCATATCTTACCCCATTGTTGGAATAATGATGCTTTTATTGGAAAGTTGCTTGATAAAAACAAATAAAATTGAGTTGAGGTTGATGTCATGAGGATGCATATTTGAATTTGTCTTTCAACTACTTATGTATGCTACCAATCAATAAATACTTCCACCAAAAAAAAACCCCTTAAAGAAATAACATTACAATGACTCAAGGTAGTTCATAGAGTATCAGTAACCAAATTCAAACATCTAAATTAGTAAAAAATTTCTACTTATAATTTGACTTTGTTTAGAAAGAAATGGTTTAAAGTGTGATAATATTTGATAAAACAATGATTATCTATATCTTGAATTAAATTTATTTGGCAAGAACGTTAAATGGAATTATAAGGATGCTCACTGAAAATGAAATTGGAATCCCAAAAATAATATTTATAGTTATGAATAACATACTCAGTGCATCGAGAATCCTATGTTTTTTGTAGTGCGATGATGTCATATCAATTCTGTATCAAATACTTCTAGTTGTTGATTTTAAAAAATTTAAATAATGTTATTATATATCTATATATATATAGATATATATATATATATATATATATATATATATATATATATATATATATACATACTAGCACAAGTATATTAATAAATTTCATTGATATACATTGTAGGTGTCCACTTATTTGAATGTATAATGACAAAGTCGAGTGTAAATTCAAATTTTATTTCATGATCTTCCTTTAGGAAATATTATTATGAAAGAGTCGTACAAGTTGAGTCATTATGTTTAATATGTTTATTTTATAGATATAATTCTTTCATATTAATCACATCATTAGGATTTGGTCGACGTTTTGAACCATCTAATGTGGTTCATCCTCATGATAAGGCAAAGAAGGAAATCAATCTCAATGAACAAATAGTAAGGATGAATCATTGCTTGAAGTTAGTTGTTAAAACTAGCCGTTAAAAACTAGCCATTATTTAGTTAATTAGTTAGAAAATTAAAAGTTTCTTAATTATTTAATTAATTAGTTTGAAAATGAAAAGTTTTTTAATTTTTTTAATTAAGTAGTTAGAAAATTAAAAGATTTTAATTATTTAAAAATATAATAATTTAGAAAAAAGGTTAAATTATAAAATCCATAAGGGAGAAGGGGTAAATGATGGGAAATGGGGAAAATATTAAAATGAATAAGTTATAAAAATAGTAAGGGAGAAGGGGGTAGTTAATAGTATAGGAAATAAAATTAAAATATTGAAGAAGTTAAGAGAAAAATAAGAAAGGAATTGTTAGAGTCGGTCCTTACAGCCCTCCGTCAGAGATCAGTTCGCTTTTTGCATATCATTCTTAGGTGTCTCGCTCATTCCACTTCGTTGCATTTCGCTAGGAGCATGCCATTGACTGACGAGGGGGTCTGGTTGTCTTGTGTTTCCTCATGCTTGTACCTGTAGGGCTAATTAAAATTCCTCAAAAATCACTAAAGTTCATAGTCATTGCATTCATTGTCATTAATGATTAGTTTCGTTAAAAAGAGTCTTCAGTCCTAGAGTCTAGGGTTTTCAGTCCTTTGCATACATGTAATAAAAGCCCGCAGGCCATGAGGTTGGTTCAAATAGGTTCTCCTTTCATATTTTTATTCTCAGAAAGCATTTGAAGACATTTCTAGTCCAAAACTCTGTTTTGGAACTAGAAATTGTCTAATTTCATTTTTTGTAATAATTGTATTTATTTCACTATAAGAAACTCCAGAGAAAGTCTCTGATCTTTTCCAAAGCCAAGTGCTGGATCCTTGCAAAAACAACCAAGTATTATCAGTCAAAAACTCAGAAAAGCCAAAAGAAAAGCATTGTATTAAATGATCAAATGTCAAAGTATCGAGACATTATAAAGTGGGTATGGAGTTAATTTAAAATCAAATCTGATTTGATGAGATATTTTCTTCACATATAAATCATGGTAGACAATTCATTTGCACGAAAACCTCAAGGCAGAAATCGTGCTTGTGTTGTTGAAGGCCGAAGTCGTGTTTTTCATAGCCTTGGACTGGTTTTATGGTGCGCACTACCCATACAGGAGGCGCGCTACCCATATAAGGGGTGCTACGCACATAAGTTCCCCATCCCTTTGTAAAGAACACGGGCGCTACGCGTATGGTGCACGCTACGCGTTGGGTAGGCGCGCTACCCATATAGTGACAGAGCCAAATTTTTTTTTTCTTTGCATCCGATTTCGAGCTCAAACGCCTCCATCAACTTGCAAGTAGGTTTTTAATCATTGCTCAGTGATTTTTTAACAAGGTTTTGGTATTTATTTTTTTTTGATGTGGGGAAACAAGCATTGGTTGAGGAGAAATCTATAAACCCTATGTTCATAGTAAATTCAATTCTCAGGGTTTTAAAAGATATAGTGACAGTCTAGTGAAGGGTTTGTAAACTTTTGTGATTGGTATATATGCTCATGCCTGTATTGTTTGTGGCACCCTGGCACATTATGTACATCATCCTCACGCCTTTTTTGCCATTCTACCACTGCTGTCACATCCTTTCATGTTTTCACATAGTCTCATGTTGACTTGTCCATATCCCCCATCGCCATAATATTACCACTGTTGTCATTGCTATTGTTTCATTGCCACTGTCTCCTATTGACAAACACAGTCCTTTGACAAATCCTTGGCCAGCATTACAAAGGCTGCACACTACATTTTCACTCGGTACTCATTTGTTGAATTCCTTTGTGATCAAAATAGAGACTGTTTTTATGCCACTAAAACAGAGCTATTACCACTGTCACTTGTTTGCTTATGATACTTTGGTACATGTGTGACATTTTTGGGTTTTGAACATACATTGAAACTTTGTCTCCACTACACCTATATCAACACACATATTGCAGACATCTTGTTTTCGAAGCCATGTCAGAGACGGATTCAGTTTATGAGCAGGAGTATGACAGTGATTCCACAGGAGAGGATAATGTGCCACGGAGGCGTCACAAAGGTGGCAAAGGTGCTAAGCATCTCAGGGAGGAGCCTACTTCTTTGGCTCAATTGCAGGCATGTTCGCTTGCAATGGATTTTTTTCGGTATCAGTCATGTTTTCGATTCTGTGAGATGATTTCACAAACCCAACTTCATCATAAACTAGCTCGTCTATTTGTTCTACATTTACATGATGGCCGTGTAAACCTCGCCGGAGTAGATTTCATTCTGTCACCAGTGACTATTGCTCAGGCCACCGGCATACCAAATATAGGAGAGGAATGGAACAAACGTTAGTAGTTAGAGAAATTCCACTATGAGCCATACATCAAACCTGGGTATATGAGGCACCTGAGCAGGGTTTTTCCTTTCAGATTCCTGAGGGATGAGTTTGCACCATTGATGAAACTCACCATTCGGTATTTCAGTTGCGAGGGCAGATTCTCGCGTCTCTATGCGTACCATGTCCGTTTGTTGATGCATTTCACGAGGGTACGTATGATGAACATTCCGTACTTCATGTATCACAACATAGAGAGGATGATGATTTTTGTACAGAAGAAGACCCCAGCACAGCAGCATAGAAGTATATATCATTACGCTCTGATCAAGATCATAGTGGTACATCAGTTGACACAGCATGGCATCACTTGGGAGCATTTCATCTCCCGTGACTTCTTCACAGCGCCACAGCTGCCTCCCGAGATAGTTCATGCGGAGGGAGAACCTTCACACCAGCCTGACATTCCTGAGATAGAGCATATCAGTGCTCCATTTTATGTGACATACCAGCGAGGCCACAGGGCCTTATTTGCAGCTACACGGCGAGTATTATCTCCACCCGGGGTTGAATGGGTCTCACCGACTCCATCAGCAGAGCGAGTATTATCTCCACATGATGTGGAAGGGGTCTCGCCTTCTTCTTCAACACAGGTATAGATCCAGGACAGGGGCAAGAAGCCCATGCATGATGAGGGCCCTTCAAGAGGCCAGGACACTGATTTCACGATCATTGATGTTGATGCGAGCTCTCCTAGCTCGAGACTGAAAGAGATCATCCAGGAGCAAAGGGCCGAGAATGACACGCTGAAAGAGAAATTGCAGAGGGATCAGTGGGTGATAAAATAATTGGAGCAGCGTAACAAACAGCTAGAGGATGAGCACACACTTTATGAGCTGCGGCGAATCCGTGAGGATCGACAATTGGCCCGGAAGAGACCAGGCGATATGACACCAGCTGATCGGGACTCCTGCCTCACGCATGTTAACATTCATCTGGAGAAGTTGTTGGCAAAGGCCAATAGAGACAAAGACATGCTTCGTCACATGAAAGGTCATTATTGGGCTCGCATGCATGTCTGTAAAGCAAAAATGAAGATTCTGAAGAGGAGATTGGGCGAAGCACTAAAATGGCGGAAAAGGCCTGATCCACTCCGGATTTTGCCCGAGGCTTCGTTGGCTGGACATGATACATGATGGAGGGTCTTCGCTCCAAATTTGAGAAAATTTGGAGAAATTTTTGTCATTTTGAAATATTTTGGTCCAAAAACAGATTTTTCAGCTATACGAGTAGCGCGTCGGCATGCTCGCTTTTTTTTGGGACACTTGATGAAGGAAAACTTTGTATTTTTGGGTTTTTCACGGCAAGTTATGCATGCTCAAGAATTTTCAAAGCATTTCATCAAGTTCTGGATGATCAAAAGGCCCAAAAACACCATGAAAACCACCTTGCTGCCACCTTTTGCACCAGCAAGAAGTACTTCTGGGAGAATGAATTTTTGGAGCCGAAAGTGAGCTCCAAATTGGGAAATTCTACTTGGGTTGGATAGCCAACATCCAGGGCTTTCCAACAAGCTATCATGAGCTCAATTGGGATGCCGGGAAGTGCCTTAAAATCAGGATGAAAGGCGCGCTACGCGTATGGCTCAGGGGCGCTACGCACATGGATTTTTGGTCAATTTTTCACCTTCCAGCTCAGAAATTCGGCCAGTTGGACCAGTTTTGCTTTTGAATGTAATTTTTGAGTTTTCATGATGTAAATTGAGGGTTGGCATGTAACTTTGGCTCACTTTTACCTATTCTAGAAGATTCACTCTCAAAAAGGTGAAAATCAAGTAAATGAATCAGTTTCCACTCTTTTAGAGGCAAGTTGTTAGCTGCCTAGATTTTAGCTCCTTGATTAGAATTTGGTTGAAACTGATCCCTGAAGAAGGAATTCGACCCCTAGAGGCATGGGAAGGGGTTAGAGTGATCTATATATTGTAATTTCTGAGACACTTTCATGGTTGGACTCTTGGGAGAACTTTGGCACACTATTGTACATATTTTTCATATTTTGGCTAAGGAAAGATCAGAGGTCTTGCAACACCTGTTGGGATTCTTGTGGCTTTCAATTCTTGATGGTGTTTTCTCTCATTTTATTGTAAGTTCTTTCATGTTTGATGTATGCCATTATCTTCTTATGCTTCTGAAACTAAATGAATGAGTAAATGAGGTTGAATCCATTGTTTACAGTGCTCTGCCTTTAAATTTGTTTAGTTTTACATGTTTTCGCCTGTTTGGAGAGGATCCATGTTATTCCTTGCCCTCTTCATCTCCTTGTCGTTCTGATATATCCATATACCTAATCAAAAGCATCAAGACTACTGCCTACCTCGCCCCAACTCGAATTCTGCAAAGATCTGGCCTTATCCCCGGACCCAAAATTTGTTTTTCCCATTTCTCCAACAAAAACCCAAAAAAATCAAAATCAAACTTTCCTATCTCTTTACTAGCCTAAAATCAGTATTCATTGTTCATTATAAGTCATCTCAGCCCCTTTGAAGATCCTTTGCCAAGATAGACCCGGAGAGAGCCCTCTCCTGTCCTCGTAGGGCTAGCTACGAGGCTGAGCGTGGTTTGATGTAGCCTCGAGTTTTACCTTATTTCAGCCTAAGGTAGATTTGAGCGCTAACATAGTGGCGACCATACTGGGGAATAATCTCAATGGTTTGCTTGTTGATGTGTTTGTTTCATGAGTCTTAGACGGAGTCTGAAGTCACGCCAGGTAGCTTTCGAAACGCTTTTGCCATGCATAAGCAAAAGTAGATAAACGTTGCTTCAGTCAATCTCCGGTAAGCTTGTGAATGCAGCACTTGATTTGCAAAATCACCCCAGTATACTTGTTCATTCTAGACCTTTGGATGATTGAGTCTAGAAGTCGATAGGCTGAAAATAATTGATTGTGTTCCTTGACATTTTCCCAAGTAGATCAATACACTGGCTTCAAGAAGGCATACCAGATCAAATCCGGATCCAAATCCGCCTCCAGTATATGAAAACCCCAATCTAATCCCAAGAATTTTCCATCGAGAAGCTCCTATTGTTCCTTTGGTCAAATCTCACTCAGACCCCACTGTTTTTGAGTATATTGATGATATTGAGTTTGACGATCAGTTTGAGTTATCATTGTTTGAAACCAAATCCGAAAGTGCCACTGGTTCTACCGTTATCAATCCTGAGTCAATCAAATATTTAGAAGTTGAGAAAGAAAATAGATCTATTGAGAATTATATTCTGAATCTGCAAAATTCCATTGTGGCTACCAACATTCTTGAACTCATTGAATCTGCTTCACAAACTCTTGGACCATCTGAAGTTGCATCTAGTTCATGGATCTCCACTGAAACTCCTTTTATTCCTACTATTCCCGTACAGCCTGAGGTTTCTGATCAGCAATCAGCAGTAGTTTCTCCTCCGTCTCCACCGCATACACCTTGTTCACCTACTGCTCCCATTCCTCCTGTTTCTCCGAGACAGCAGATTATAAATCCGCCAAGAGTCATGGCTGCCATATTTTCACCCCTTGCTTTGCCAGCCAATTTGGATCCTATGCCTGCTGATTATCAGAGCAAGATTCCCATATTTGATGGCACACCACAGAGTATATCCGCTCAGCAGCATATTGTCCGAATGACAGACTTTTTGGACCTGAATGAAATTGATGCAGAAAATTTTTCTATGAGATTGTTTGCCCAGACTTTTGGAGGAGAGGTTCATAAATGGTTCAGAGCTTTACAGGCCAGAAGTATCAACACATTACAGGAACTTCAGAATCAGTTTCTAGATCGGTGGGAGATGAAAAAAGATCCATTGAAAATCAGTTCCGAGTATACTAGCATCAAGCGTAATCCTGGTGAGTACGTTCAGGATTATATTATTAGATTCAATACAGTTTATAATGTAATCCCAGATAACTTAAGACCGTCTAAAAAGTCAGCTCTCCTTAAATTCCCAGATGGTTTTGATCTGGAGATGGCTTATTCACTATGAGACAAAGATTTGCCTACCTTAGAGGATATGCAGAAGATTGCTGTTAGTGTTGAGGCAAACCTGAATGATAAGAGAGCCCGCTTGAAAGCAGAGAAAAGAGTGACTATAAAAGAAGAGCCTTCCACATCTACATCCGAACAACACTTGCTTCGTGAGATGGAAAAAATGCTCAAAAGGATGACGCTTGACAAACCAGAAACGCATATTCACAATCCAAACTACCGTGGCCAGCAGCAGCCACAGTTCAGAATAAAGCAGCGTGAACAAAGGCCACAAGAGCCGGCAGCCCAGCAGTAGATTAAAACACCTCTTTTGCAGAATTTTGTGAGTCAAGATTGAGATTATGATGATGATGTAGTAGGTGAGCAAAATCATTTCTTTACTCCCGAAGATCTACCTATTTACATTACTGAAGATGAAGAATATGGAGAAAGTTCAGTTGCATAGAAAGATGAGGATTTCATTTTAGCAAACAATGCAGATTTAGAGGAAGAATCAGATGAATACCAAAGAGGATATCTAAATGCTTTGTCTGCTCAAAAAAAGCAATACTCATTGAGAAACTGAGATGTGCCCATAAATCCAATTCAGAAAAGAAAAGAAGCTTCAGCATGGAAGGCAGATTCACCGATACCACAGAAGAAAGGAAAAGAGACAATTGATCCCGCAGCTAGTAAAGTATCATCAGCAGAAAAGGTAAATCAGCCAAACATAGTGAAGGATAAGGCTGAAAAGAAAGAGGTTCCGGTTAAAGAGGTTGAAAGAGTTTCAGCATTTAGTTTGGAAAATGAAATTTCCAAACTAAAAGTATCTATTCCTTTGACAGAAATCATGAAGAACAACAACTACCGAGGTCAAGTCTCCAAAATTCTGAATTTTGATCCATTGTTTGACACGGTAAATGTTGAAGATGATCAGCCAGAATTGATTTTTGGGCTTGCATTAGATGGTGAGTCCCCTGACAGTGATGTTACTCCCTTTTATATCAGTTTGAGGTTGCATGAATATGTTTTGCACAATGCCATGTTCGATTCTGGTGCTTCGCACAATTTGATGCCAAAGGCGATCATGGAAAAGTTGGGACTGGACATTACAAGAAAATATCATGACTTGTATTCATTTGATTCCAGCCGTGTGAGGTGTATAGGACTTATCAAAGATTTGGTTGTAAGCTTAGATCAAATTCTAGCGAAGAATGTCTTAATGGATGTGGTTGTAGCAGACATTCCTCCGCGATTTGGGATGCTCCTTTCTAGATCTTGGGGAGAAAAGTTGAAAGGTACACTTCAGTTAGATTTTTCCTATGCTAAAATTCCAGTCTTCGGTCAAATGAGAAAGTTATATCGAGAGCAGAAGATGAAATACATGATAACCAGCAAGGAGAAGCCAATCAATCATCCTGTAAATTATGTACATACCGACTTAGAATCGTTTGTTTTATTTGTTGATAGTTTTAATGATATAGAAAGTCAATTGGTTCAGGCGGAAGATATACCAGAAATCACTGATAATTTTAGAGAAGTTCTACAAAAAGAAAGAAGAGAAAAGCAAGCCACTGTGGAGCAATCAGCTAAAGACAATGGGAAGCAAACAGGAAAAACAGAGCTGGCACAATTTCAGCATCTAGAGGACGATGAAGATGGTCTTTGGACCATGGATTTTGATGGCGCAGTGGGTAGTGATGGTGCTGGAATTGGTGTTTAGATTCGTAGTCCGTTTTCCGCTCCGGATAAGGTTCCGAGCAACGTGAGAGTGTGTTCCTACAAGCTAGCATTTGACTGTTCCAACAATGAAGCGGAATATGAGGCTCTGATTGCTGGCCTTAAGATTCTTAGAAAGCTGAAAGCGAAAAGGATTTCAGTCTATGGTGATTCAGAGTTGGTGATAAAGCAGGTTAAGGGTGAGTTTCAGGCCAAGCATCCTCGCATGAGGGCCTACCGTAATGCAGTTTTAGACATTCTGAAATTATTTTCTGATCATACCTTGACATGTGTGCCTCGCATACAAAATGGTGTTGCTGATGGACTTGCTAAGGCAGCAAGCAATTTAAAAATTCCAATGAATTCCAGCAACAAGTTTGAGATTCATGTGAAACACCGCCCCACCGTTCCAGACAATCAGCGATGTTGGCAAGTCTTTCAAGATGACGAGGAGATTAGTGATTTTCTGCAGAATAAGGGTAAGTTTAAAGACACCTCCATAGATACAGAACATGATGATGGTAATGATGACATACAAATAAACCAAATAGAAGTGCTGCAACTTAAAGATAACATCATTCCTAAGGGATTGATTCCTTTGGAGGAACTCTTTGACCAAGATGATGTAGCCCGCAAACCGACATTGAGGCCGACTGAAAAAGGTGTTGAAGAGGTAAATATTGGAATAGCAGAGAATCCCAAGATGGTAAAGTTATCGAAGTCATTGTCACCAAAGGTAAAGGCAGAGTATGTGAAATTGTTGTCTTCATTTTCTGATGCTTTTGCGTGGGATTACTCAGATCTAAAAACATATGATACTAACATTATTCAGCATACTATCCCCATTAAACCAAATCAGAAGCCTTTTCGTCAAAATTTGAGGAGGATCAATCCAAAGCTGCTACCATCAATTGAAAAAGAGGTAAACAGGTTGTATAAGTCAGGAATCATTGTGCTTATCCGATTTTCAGATTGGATATCAAATTTGGTGCCCGTCAGAAAGAAAACAGCTGAGATCCGTTTATGTATCGACTTCAGAAATTTGAATAAGGTATCATTAAAAGACAATTACCCGCTGCCAAAAATGGACCATATATTGCAGCGAGTAGTTGGAGCATCAAGGATGTCACTACTCGATGACTATTTAGGATACAATCAAATCTTGGTGCATGAAGATGATTGTGACAAGACTGTGTTCACCACCCCATGGGGAACGTTTCATTATGCAAAAATTCTGTTTGGTTTGAAGAATGCAGGTGCCACCTTTCAGCGTGCAATGGACATGGCTTTCGCCAACGAGAAAGATGTATTTTTGGTTGTTTACCTTGATGATTTAACTATGTTTTCAAATTCTGACGAGGAACATTTATATCATTTGAAAATTGTTTTCCAAAAGTGCAGAAAATATGGCATTTCGCTGAATCCGAAAAAGAGTCTTTTTGCCATGGATGAAGGCAAGCTCCTTGGCCACATCATTTCGAAAGATGGCATTCGTGTTGACCCTGCACGTGTTGAAGCCATACAGCAGATTGAACAGCCCCGGAACAAGAAATAAATATAGTCATTTAATGGTAAAATGAATTTTCTGCGTCGTTTCATTCCAAATCTTGCAGAGCATCTTAGAGAAATCACGGACATGCTGTAAAAGGACAGTCAGGTAAAGTGGACAGAAGAGGCGGTGAAATCATTCAATTTGGTAAAGTTAGCTCTTTCTTCAGCTCCTATTTTAATCAGCCCGGACTACACACAGGACTTCATTTTGTTTTCATTTGCTTTTGAGCACACTTTAGCAGCTGTTTTAATGCAGAAAAGGGATGGAGTTGAGAAGCCCATTGCTTTTTTTAGTTGGATTATAAGGGACAGAGCATTGAAATACAACATTATTGAGAAACAAGCACTTGCGCTTGTAAAGGCCTTGAAAGATTTCCGTGTGTATATACTGCATTCCCACATTATATCATACGTTCCTAACGCAGCAATTAAAGATGTTTTGGTACAGGCAAATCTAGAAGGAAGACGGGGTAAGTGGATCGCTGCGTTGTTAGAATACGATGTGGAGATCAAACCGACCAAGCTGATCAAAGGACAAGGACTCACCAAGCTTATGGCTGAAACAAATCTGCATGCTCTAGATATAAATTTGATCACTGCCATGTTCGATGAAGATGAGGAGAGTACGTCATTTCAGGTATCTGATATTTTTGTTTCTTCCCCTTGGTATGCTGACATCTTATACGTACTTCAGAATTTATCTCCACCTCCACGGATGCCTAGAAATAAGAGTAGAACATTGAAGTTGAGGGCTGCAAAGTTTTGCATACTGAATTCTGCATTGTATTGGAAAGACCCTGGGGGAGTGTTGTTGAATTGTTTGGTAGAGGAGGAAGCCAAAAGAGTTTTGGAGGACTTTCACAGAGGTGACTGTGAAGGCCATTTGTTTTGGAAGACCACAGTGAATAAGATTCTAAGGGTAGGTTATTATTGGCCTTCTTTGTTTTCTGATGTATATAAGGCTGTTAAGAATTGTCACGAGTGTCAAATTTTCGAAGGTAAGCAGAAACTACAGCCTTTGCCTCTCAAACCAATTGAAGTTAGTGCACCATTTCAGCAGTGGGGGTTGGATTTCATTGGTGAAATTCATCCAGCATTATCAGGACAACATAGATGGATATTGACAGCTATGGACTACTTCACAAAGTGGATCGAGGCGATTCCCACTCGACAGGCCACTGATACGGTAATTATCTCTTTTCTTGAAAACAACATTGTGTCACGTTTTGGGTGTCCTAGTAAGATAATCACAGATAATGTAGCGGCCTTCAAGTCTAAGAGGATGGTTGAATTTTGCTATAAGTACAATATCAGCTTGGGACATTCAACTGCCTACCATCCGCAAGGAAATGGTCTGGCAGAATCTTCAAATAAGTCCTTGGTGAATATCATTAAGAAATTGCTGGAAATTAATAAAAAGGGCTGGCACAAGAAATTAGTGAATGCACTGTGGGCTGATAGGGTAAGTCAGAAAAAGTCTATTGGCATGTCTCCTTTCGAGTTGGTGTACGGGATAGACACGGTTTTTCCTACTTCCCTTGCTGTCCCGGTAGTCAAATTTCTTCAGGAAGCCGGTAGTGAGGAAGATCCTATGCAGCAGAGGATTAATCAGATGATTCATTTACAGCAGACATGGGAGGAGTTATTTCAAAATACTTTCAAGTTGCAGGAGCGTATAAAGAAGATTTACGACAGAAAAGCAAAAGCAGATAAGTTTCAGCTGGATGAGGTGGTTTTGAAATGGGATGCTCGGAATGAAGATAAGGGAAAGCATGGAAAATTTGAAAACTTATGGAAGGGTCCTTTTAAGATTGCAGCGTATCGTGGTCAAAACGCCTTTCTTCTCAAGGAAATGAATGGAGATGATTGTCCTAGAGGGCCGATCAATGGTCGGCTGCTAAAGCGATACCACTTCTGAGTATTTTCTGCTGATTTCATCATCATTGTATATATCGTTTTACTTCTCTTTTATTGCAAGTATGTACTGATCTCTCATCTTCAGTCTGGGGCCCGGAACGAAGGCTATAATTCTGGAGATGGAGGTTGGTTGGTTTGAAGTTTTTCAAGTCAGTTTTATCAGTCTTTTCAGTTTAAAAATCGAGTCAGTTTTGGTCAAATTTCAGTCAGTTTTCAGTCAAGTTTGCAGTCAATAAATATGTCAAAAGTTTTTTGTTTTATCTATTGAAATAATGACTCCATCGCCCATTGGATGAAGGCACTGTCTGACTCCCCCAGAGATCTGCCGTTCTTGGCATCTCCTCGGAGCCACCATCCCCATTGGAGCCAATGTTAGAGTCGGTCCTTACAGCCCTCCGTCAGAGATCAGTTCTCTTTTTGCATATCATTCTTAGGTGTCTCGCTCGTTCCACTTCATTGCATTTCGCTAGGAGCATGCCATTGAATGACGAGG
This sequence comes from Pinus albicaulis, assembly GCA_034641835.2. Taxonomy (NCBI): domain Eukaryota; kingdom Viridiplantae; phylum Streptophyta; class Pinopsida; order Pinales; family Pinaceae; genus Pinus; species Pinus albicaulis. The sequence continues at coordinate 694,587,510 of CM076576.1, read as the reverse complement.
GGGTCTGGTTGTCTTGTGTTTCCTCATGCTTGTACTTGCAGGGTTAATTAAAATTCCTCAAAAATCACTGAAGTTCATAGTCATTACATTCATTGTCATTAATGATTAGTTTCGTTAAAAAGAGTCTTTAGTCCTAGAGTCTAGCGTTTTCAGTCCTTTGCATACATGTAATAAAAGCCCGCAGGCCATGAGGTTGGTTCAAATAGGTTCTCGTTTCATATTTTTATTCTCAGAAAGCATTTCAAGACATTTCTAGTCTAAAACTTTGTTTTGGAACTAGAAATTGTCTAATTTCATTTTTTGTAATAATTGTATTTATTTCACTATAAGAAACTCCAGAGCAAGCCTCTGATCTTTTCCAAAGCCAAGTGCTGGATCCTTGCAAAAACAACCAAGTATTATCAGTCCAAAACTCAGAAAAGCCAAAAGAAAAGCATTGTATTAAATGATCAAATGTCAAAGTACCGAGACATTATAAAGTGGGTATGGAGTTAATTTAAAATCAAATCTGATTTGATGAGATATTTTCTTCACATATAAATCATGGTAGACAATTCATTTGCACGAAAACCTCAAGGCAGAAATCATGCTTGTGTTGTTGAAGGTCGAAGTCGTGTTTTTCATAGCCGTGGACTGGTTTTATGGTGCGCGCTACCCATACAGGAGGCGTGCTACCCATATAAGGGGCGCTACGCACATAAGTTCCCCAGCCCTTTGCAAAGAACACGGGCGCTACACGTATGGTGCGCTCTACGCATTGGGTAGGCGCGCTACCCATACAGTGACAGAGCCAAATTTTTTTTTTCTTTGCGTCCGATTTCGAGCTCAAACGCCTCCATCAACTTGCAAGTAGGTTTTTAATCATTGCTCAGTGATTTTTGAACAGGGTTTTGGTATTTTTTTTTTTTGAAGTGGGGAAACAAGCATTGGTTGAGGAGAAATCTATAAACCCTATGTTCATAGTAAATTCAATTCTCAGGGTTTTAAAAGATATAGTGACAGTCTAGTGAAGGGTTTGTAAACTTTTGTGATTGGTATATATGCTCATGACTATATTGTTTGTGGCACCCTGGCACATTATGTACATCATCCTCACGCCTTTTTTTCCATTCTACCACTGCTGTCATATCCTTTCATGTTTTCACATAGTCTCATGTTGACTTGTCCATATCCCCCATCGCCATAATATTACCATTGTTGTCATTTCTATTGTTTCATTGCCACTGTCTCCTATTGACAAACACAGTCCTTTGACAAATCCTTGGCCAGCATTACAAAGGCTGCACACTAAATTTGCACTTGGTACTCATTTTTCGAATTCCTTTGTGATCAAAACAGAGACTGTTTTTATGCCACTAAAACAGAGCTATTACCACTGTCACTTTTTTGCTTATGATACTTTGGTACATGTGTGACATTTTTGGGTTTTGAACATACATTGAAACTTTGTCTCCACTACACCTATATCAACACACATATTGCAGACATCTTGTTTTCGAAGCCATGTCAGAGACGGATTCAGTTTATGAGCAGGAGTATGACAGTGATTCCACAGGAGAGGATAATGTGCCACGGAGGCCTCACAAAGGTGGCAAAGGTGCTAAGCATCTCAGGGAGGAGCCTACTTCTTTGGCTCAATTGCAGGCATGTTCGCTTGCAATGGATTTTTTTCGGTATCAGTCATGTTTTCGATTCTGTGAGATGATTTCACAAACCCAACTTCATCATAAACTAGCTCGTCTATTTGTTCTACATTTACATGATGGCCGTGTAAACCTCGCCGGAGTAGATTTCATTCTGTCACCAGTGACTATTGCTCAGGCCACCGGCATACCAAATATAGGAGAGGAATGGAACAAACGTCAGCAGTTAGAGAAATTCCACTATGAGCCATACATCAAACCTGGGTATATGAGGCACTTGAGCAGGGTTTTTCCTTTCAGATTCCTGAAGGATGAGTTTGCACCATTGATGAAACTCATCATTCGGTATTTCAGTTGGGAGGGCATATTCTTGCATCTGTATGCATACCATGTCCGTTTGTTGATGCATTTCACGAGGGTACGTATGATGAACATTCCGTACTTCATGTATCGCAACATAGAGAGGATGACGATTTTTGTACAGAAGAAGACCCCAGCACAACAGCATAAAATTATATATCATTACGCTCTGATCAAGATCATAGTGGTACATCAGTTGACACAACAGCGCATCACTTGGGAGGATTTCATCTCCCGTGACTTCTTCACAGCGCCACAGCCACCTCCCGAGATAGTTCATGAGGAGGGAGAGCCTTCACACCAGCCTGACATTCCTGAGATAGAGCATATCAATGCTCCATTGTATGTGACATACCAGCGAGGCCACAGGGCCTTATTTGCAGCTACACGGCGAGTATTATCTCCACCCGGGGTGGAAGGGGTCTCGCCGACTCCATCAGCAGAGTGATTATTATCTCCACATGATGTGGAAGGGGTCTCGCCTTCTTCTTTGGCACAGGTACAGATCCAGGACAGGGGAAAGAAGCCCATGCATGATGAGGGCCCTTCACGAGGCCGGGACACTGATTTCACGATCATTGATGTTGATGCGAGCTCTCCTAGCTCGAGACTGAAAGAGATCATCCAGGAGCAAAGGGCCGAGAATGACACGCTGAAAGATAAATTGCTAGAGGATGAGCACACACTTTATGAGCTGCGGCGAATCTGTGAGGATCGACAATTGGCCCGGAAGAGACCAGGCGATATGACACCAGCTGATCGGGACTCCTGCCTCACGCATGTTAACATTCATCTGGAGAAGTTGTTGGCAAAGGAAAATAGAGACAAATACATGCTTCGTCACATGAAAGGTCATTATTGGGCTAGCATGCATGTCTGTAAAGCAAAAATGAAGTTTCTGAAGAGGAGATTGGGCGAAGCACTAAAACGGCAGAAAAGGCCTGATCCAATCCGGATTTTGGCGGAGGCTTTGTTGGCTGGACATGATACATGATGGAGGCTCTTCGCTCTAAATTTGAGAAAATTCGGAGAAATTTTTGTCATTTTGAAATATTTTGGTCCAAAAACAGATTTTTCAGCTATACGAGTAGCGCGTCGGCATGCTCGCTTTTGTTTGGGACACTTGCTGAAGGAAAAAATTGTATTTTTGGGTTTTTCATGGTAATTTATGCATGATAAAGCATTTCCGAAGCATCTCATCAAGTTCTGGATGATCAAAAGGCCCAAAAACACCATGAAAACCACCTTGCTGCCACCTTTTGCACCAGCAGGAAGTACTTCTGGGAGAATGCCGTTTTGGAGGGGTAAATGAGCTCCAAATTGTGAAATTCCACTTGGTTTGGATAGCCAACATCCAGGGCTTTCCAACGAGCTATCATGATCTCAATTTGGATGCTGGGAAGTGCCTCAAAATCAGGCTGAAAGGCGCGCTACGCGTATGGCTCAGGGGCGCTACTCACATGGATTTTTGGTCAATTTTTCACCTTCCAGCTCAGAAATTCGGCCAGTTGGACCAGTTTTGCTTGTGAATGTAATTTTTGAGTTTTCATGATGTAAATTGGGGGTTGGCATGAAACTTTGGCTCACTTTTACCTATTCTAGAAGATTCACTCTCAAAAAGGTGAAAATCAAGTAAATGAATCAGTTTCCACTCTTTTAGAGGCAAGTTGTTAGCCGCCTAGATTTTAGCTCCTTGATTAGAATTTGGTTGAAACTGATCCCTGAAGAAGGAATTCTACCCCTAGAGGCATGGGAAGGGGTTAGAGTGATCTATATATTGTAATTTCTGAGACACTTTCATGGTTGGACTCTTGGGAGAACTTTGGCACACTATTGTACATATTTTTTATATTTTGGCTAAGGAAAGATCAGAGGTTTTGCAGCACCTGTTGGGATTCTTGTGGCTTTACGTTCTTGATGGTGTTTTCTCTCAGTTTATTGTAAGTTCTTTCATGTTTTATGTATGCCATTATCTTCTTATGCTTCTGAAACTAAATGAATGAGTAAATGAGGTTGAATCCATTGTTTACAGTGCTCTGCCTTTAAATTTGTTTAGTTTTACATGTTTTCGCCTGTTTGGAGAGGATCCATGTTCTTCCTTGCCCTCTTCTGCTCCTTGTCGTTCTGATCTATCCATATACCCAATCAAAAGCATCAATACTACTGCCTACCTCGCCCCAACTTGAATTCTGCAAAGATTTGGCCTTATCCCCGGACCCAAAATTTGTTTTTCCCATTTCTCCAACAAAAACCCAAAAAATCAAAATCAAACTTTCCTATCTCTTTACTAGCCTAAAATCAGTATTCATTGTTCATTATAAGTCATCTCAGCCCCTTTGAAGATCCTTTACCGAGATAGACCCAGAGAGAGCCCTCTCCTGTCCTCGTAGGGCTAGCTACGAGGCTGAGCATGGTTTGATGTAGCCTTGAGTTTTACCTTATTTCAGCCTAAGGTAGATTTGAGCGCTAACAGGAATAATATACAATAAAATAAAAGGGGGAACGATTTATAATTATTATTATAAAGAGTGCAGAGGGGGGCAAAGTATATATCATCAGGTATATATATATATATATATATAAAATAAAGAAGATAATATAATAATATAGCTCCAAGAAAAAAGAAAAGAAAAAAAAGGCAAAACCAAAACAAAGGGAAGAGAATAAAACCAAAGGAAAACATTGCATGGGGGCTGAGTCGCCTTGAGAGGGCCGGAGTCCAGCTCTTACTTAGCTTCCACCCATCATCTTTGTTGAGATTTATAGGATGTATCAAATTTCAATAGCCTCCCTTAGCTTTCTATGATGGAAGAGATCCACCCTAGCAATGATTTTGTAGTCTTCAATGCATACATGGTGACACGATTTCCCAGCATGATTCGCAAGAGAAGAAGTGTGGGATCGACTGTGCCTAGTGTCTACAGCATACTCCTAGATTCTTTTTCAAATGGATCGACCAATTTCCCCAATATACGGAGTACTGCAGGAGCATGGAACTAAATAAACACCTTTCATATCCTTTGGGTGTATAGGGTCCTTAACCAATCTGAGAGAATTCTTGATGGTACTGATAGGCCTAAATGAAGAAGTGACATTACTTCTCCTGAGGACATGGGAAATTCTATCTAAGGTGCCTTGGATAAAAGGAAGATTCACTTTAGAGATAGGATCCAACCAAGAAGATTTGTCTCTTGAGCCTTTAGAGGCTTTTTGGAAGGAGTTAAGACCTTGAGATCTTCTATACCCATTAGTCTCAAATATATCAAAGAGATTGGATTTATCTGAATCCAAATGGTTGTCATTAGATATTCTAAGAGCTCGGGCAGCCAGAGTGCAGAGAACACCAAATTTTTGTGTAGGAAAGTGGTGAAAACTAGCATGAAGATTTTGTTTAGTGTGCGTCTTCTTGCAGAAAACCTAATGAGAGATCTAACCATCATCCCTTCTAGAGAGAAGAATATCTAAGAAGGAAAGGAAACCATACACCTCAGCCTCCATCGTGAATTTGATGTAATCAGACTAGTAATTTAGGTGATCAAGAAAAAAATATAACATTTAATTAACCTTATATATAAAAAATTGAATAAGCTGCAGTATTATCCAACGATTTATGTAAAGTAAAATATAAAGATGTTTCAACATGAAGATATTCCATACACCTACTACACATAATTTAATATCACAAAAAAAATCAAAATCCGCTAAAAATAAATTTATTTTTTTATCTTTATTGGAAAATTGTTCTTACATGAATGCATAAATAAATCTAATTAACATCCACAAACATATAATTTACTTTTTGTGTATTATTCTATAGTAAAAATTGTTAAAATATATTCGTGCAGTGTGACATAGGAATCGTTTGTGATTTTTTGTATCATGTAATTTTTGAATTACATCCAAAAGGTAGAGTTTGATAATCCCAAGACCATGGATGAGGTGGTTGGCAAAGCAAGAATGTGTTAACAACAACTCAAAGGAAAAAATGAACAAGCAAAGAATTGGAAAAACAAAGAGAAGGGTGACTCTAGTGGAAAGAAAACAAAACCAGCATACCTGAAGAACTTTGGGAGAAATCACCAATGAAAGAAGTTCACCAAGACTGGAGAAAATCAAACCACTCAATCACAAACAAGGTCCAAGAAAATTAATGGAAACAATAAAAGAGAAGGGACTGTTAAAATGAGGGAACCTCTAAAGTGTTGGGGTTGTGGAGAACCGCACTTACTCAGAGACTATCCACACAAAAAAATTCAAACTATATAAGTACTGAGGGAAGCAACCACTGTAAATGATGTGGTGAGAAACATTGCAAAAATTGGTGCTGCTCTGGAAGATCGTTAAGGAGAACACTAGTCCACTATGGTTGAAATAGAAGGTATGATTCTTGACCATCCTGTTTCTATTTTAATAGATCTAGGTGCATATTTAAGTTATATCAGTCCTCAAATGGTAGAAAAATGTAACTTAAAGTCAGGAAAATTTTAGCAGTCATGGTTAGTCCAGTTGGCAATTGGTACAAAAAGGAAAGGGACTCATAAGTTACCCCAAACAACCATAAATCTGAATGGATACCAAACTAAACTGAATATAAATATTCTACCTTTAGGATCCTATGATGTACTGGTAGGAATGGTTTGGTTAGAGAAATAGAAAGCCATGTTAAACTGCTTTGTCAAAACAATACACTGCATAAATGAGGGGGCAAAACCTATCATTTTAAAAGGAAAACCCAAACACATATCTCTGAAACAAATTTCAGCACTTCAATTGAAGAGAATTGCTAGGAAGGGTTGCCAAGTGTATTTTTTTTATGTAGAATAATTGGGACGACAAGAAGAAGAAAATTGTTTAGAAAGAATACCTGTGATCAAAGAGTTCGAGGATGTGCTTCCAGATGAAATTCCTCATCTGCCCCCTAGAAGAGAAATTGATTTCTCAATTGACTTAGTACTAAGAGCAACACCAGTTTCTAGAGCCCCATATTGAATGAGTACTCCAGAGTTAATGCAGTTGAAAATACATGAGTTGTTATATAGAGGCTACATCAGACCAAGTGTATCCCCATGGGGAGCACTGGTGTTGTTTGTGTAAAAGAAATATGGTACTTTCAGAATGTGTATAGACTATCGTCAATTGAATAAAATGACAATCAAGAACAAATATCCTTTACCTAGGATAGATGATCTCTTTGACCAAGCTAGAGGAGCAACAGTGTTTTTGAAAAATTATCTAAGGACAGGCTACCATAAATTAATAATTAAGGATGAAGATATAAGTAAAACTACCTTTAGAACCAGTTATGGACACTACAAGTTTGTAGTCTTAATGTTTGGGTTGAATAATGCACCTGCTACTTTTATGTTCTTGATTAATAGTGTCTTAAATAAATACTTGGAAAAATCTGTATTAGCATTTATTGATGACATTTTTATTTATTATAAGAATGAAAGTAAGCATAAGGAACACCTTAGAATTGTCTTAAAAATGCTCAAGGAAAACAAATTGTATCCTAAGTTTATCAAATGTGAAATTTTCAAAGATAAAATTCAATATTTGGGTCATATAATTTCAGAGAAGGGGTTGGTAGTAGACCTAGAAAATATAAAAGCAATAAAAGAATGGCTTGTACCTACAGATGTGTCTTTTGTAAGATCATTCATGGGAATTGCATGATACTATAGGAGGTTTGTGGAGGTATTTTCAACCTTATATTACCCTATTACGTCTCTACAAAGGAAAGGAGTTAAGTTTGAATGGACTGAAAAATGTGAAAACAGCTTTGATCAGCTAAACCTGAAACCTACAACAACACCTATTTTAAAAATTTCTGATCCAGATCAGGAATTTGTAGTGTGCACAGATGCTTGTTGAGAAGGATTAGGAGGAGTAATATTACAAGTAAATTTTGTTATATCTTATGAATCAAGAAAACTCAAGAAACATGAACATAATTATAGTGTTTATGACTTAGAACTGGCTGTTGTAATACACACTCTAAATATGTGGAGACATTACCTTTTAGGGAAAAAAATTTTGTTGATGAAAAATCACATCAGCCTAAAGTATTTCTTCACCCAAATAGATTTGAATGCTATGCAGCCTAGGTGCTTCCTTAGTGAGTTTGACATGGAGATCAAAAATATTAAGGGGAAGGAAAACAAAATTGCAGATGCATTAAGCATAAATTATTGGCAAAGTGTGAGTAATGTTGGGAGTAGCACCAACTTTGACATAGAAGGACTGATACAAGAAGTGGTGAGACAAGACCAAAACTATGAAATACTTCAGTCCGAATTCTGAAAAAAGAGATGAAAGGATATACACAGAACCAAAGAGGATTAATTTATTATAAAGATAGATTATACATTCCTGAAGTAGACTCCTTAAAGAAAGAGATTCTAGATGA
>CM076576.1:693913648-693978998 GCA_034641835.2 Pinus albicaulis | reverse complement strand
CAAGTATTTTTATATTCAAGCTCTTCACGAGGAGCAATAATCACGGTTTCTCATTCGAAAAACCACATCGAACTAATTCATAGCCAATAATCGTGACTGGGCCGCAATATGAACTATTTTCACTGCAAAGTGTCTGATTCCAACTCGGGTGTATTTTGGTCGTTTGGATGTGATCAGAGTATGAGGGCACCTCAGAAAACCATGGGTCACTGGAAATTGAGATAATTATTTTTTCTGTAGTTGATGGGAATGTGCCATTAGAATTTTTCTCCAGATGGAACATTGCATTTTTGGAAAGCAGACTTGAACGTGGCCACTTCCACTAGTGGCATTGAATGTGAACATGCATTTAAAATGAAATGTTAGGTTCTTTTGTTTGCTGCGCCTAGTTTTGTAATGTTGAATTCTCTTCTACCCATGTTAATGTAGGATACTTGAATAGAATTTGGAGGAAATCATTGCGTGTATTGGTTTTGTATTCATTGTTTCATCATTTTTTTCAATAGTTTTTATAGATAACGACATTTAATGAACATGGCAGGAGAGTCAAAGTGTACGATTCTTTCAATTTTGCAAATTTGCTGATTAAAACGTTTTTTAATTTTTTATATTAAATTTATCTATATAAAACAAAAGGATTATTAAGTCTCACGTTTTAATTGTTTATATAAAATTTATCAAAATATAAAAAAAAATTAATAAGTGTCTATATTCTCATAAAGAAATAACTAGAAAACATCTCCAAAAATAAATTATTACATAAAAAATTTTTAATTCCAAGGTTTTTTTTAAAATTGTGATGTGCTTGAATGACCATAATCATGTAGTACCTGTGAGAAGCAAGTTTTCAAGGGATATAGGTCTTCCTTTATAGATGTGTTAGAAGATGCTTCCTTAGTAATTTACATAGAGTTTTAGTAAGATGTCACAAGTCTTTGGTACTCCTAATTCCTTATCTACAATTATTTTGGAATTTCTTGTATGCACACAGAGAATGATTTTCATGATTTTTGTAGTTTACCATACTTAAATTTCATGTTATCATATCTTGATAATTTGCTAGTATTTCAATGTTGCATGATTTGAAATAATTAGTTGATAATAAACAACAGTATGTTAAATTGAGAGAACCTTTATATTATGATTATTTAACCTATCATTCTTTCTTGCAACTTCATATTTATTTCGTCTTATATTATTGATTAATATTTTTTATTTATTTTGAATTTTATATGGGGTATTATAGTGATGTGTGTAACGAGATTCATTTATAGTGAACATGACCTCATAGTACATCTTATATGTTATTAAACTCAATTAATCAATTCTACATAATATTGAACAGGGATTTTAGTGAATATTTTAGAAGTGTGGAATAAGAAAGGGCCATCATTTACGTGTAAATGAATAGACATATTATGATGTTTCATATCGTAATAATTATATGGCATGATATATTTATCAAAACAATGTTTTGTAGCATTAATTTTTTCTTCATCTTTCCAGTCCACCTTACGAGTGTTTGGTTTAAGTTCTAACCACAAGAAACTATGGATATGTACCCATCGAATGTGTATATATATATATATATATATATATATATATATATATATATATATATATATATATATATATAGATAGGTGGAATATGAATGTACTAGATGTACATTACTACTATATTGATTTTATATATACTAGCTCTCCTTGTTGTGTCTGTCTGGAGAAAAATGGTACAATTATAATGAAAGTTTCTAGCCGACCTCCTAATAAATAAATAAGCCAATAATGAATACTTATTAGTGCCTTAATATATAGTTTCAATAGCCTTAACATATCCCGCATCTTTTAAAAATCCTTTACCTTGAAGTTTGTAATTAAGGATATTTTTTTCCTAAACTACTCATTTTCCCACGTAGCTTCTTATAGAGGCATATTATTCCACTTGATTAGCTATTCCATAAGGGTTACATTCCGAAGAGATAGAGAAGGATAATATAAAACATTTTCTGGTTCGATTATTAACTTCACTTCTTCATATAATTCTACAAGTTATCATTATACTGGCATAGTTTTCCCCACACTGTTTTTTAAGAAAGATACATGCAAAAACTTATGAATGTGAGAAGAAGACAAATATAACTCATATGGTACTTATGTAATTATCAAAATAATACTGTAGGGTGCATAAAATTTTGGATTTGATTTATGATTATTCTTTTTCTTGAGTGTAGGTTGCTAATAATTTTTTGGTCTAAAAAATACCCAATCACCCTCCTCAAATTGTATTTCACTTCAATGCTGATTTTATTGTTGCTTTATCGCTTTTTTCACTATTTGAATTTCTTTTTAAGAATTTAAATGTTTATTTAGTATTTCTCTTATGTTACTCTATTTCATTTAATCATTACTTATACTATAGAACATATGAGATACTATGAGTTGAATATCCATAAATATCTTTAAATAAGTTCATTTTTGTAGATGTACCATAGATAATATTATATAAACATTCTAGTAGAGGAGGTTGCTTCATCCTTAAGGATTTATTATCTAAAAACTAATATTTTATATGAACATCTATTCATTTTTTACTATTTTTGTTTGACCATTTATTTGTAGATGATATGCTAATCTCATCACTATTGTTGTCCCACTCATCTTCCATAGATATTTTCAAATGTTTCCTCTGAATTTTGCATCTCTACCATTTTTTTTAGCTTAGCAAGAGCATTTATTCTATTATTTTTATTCATGAACACTTTCACCAGTTGTCTTTTTTTGTATGTAAATTGAATTCTACAAAGTTCTGTATACCTTATGTGTCTACCAATGACAACAACAATGAATTTTTTACCTTCATATCTCAATAACCTTTGAATGAAGTCCATTGGTATATCCCTATGGAGTTCAATAGCTAAAATGTCCCTATGGATTTTAATATATTTAATTAACAAACTTAACATTCACGTAAAAAGTTTTGAATACATTTTTTCATTTATTAACAAATTTTTATTTTATTTTAGATATTTTGATATGTTTTAACAAACCCATTTAATATTCATGGCACTCCTTCATATGTTTGGCTTTAATTTTGATTAAGAAACTAAAATTATTATAACCTTGTACGAAAGTATATCTCCTTTCTAATCACAATGTTTTATAGAGTTCATTCAGTTTCTTATACATGGTATTTTTTTAGTATTTTTTTCCATTTTTCTATCCATGGAAATACTATTTCAACTATATAAAAGTAAAATGTGTAATAGAATATAAAACTAAGCTTTCTTCTATTCTATAAAACCCCCACTACAACACTATCCTTCCCCTTCCTGTATATTATTCCAAAATCAAACTCTTACGCTTTTGTTACCTATTTTTATTTATTTTTTATTACAATATTTTCTCCAAAATGTAATTTTTGTTATAATGGTCTATCTGACTTTAAATTATCTCCCAACAAGATATTATCACCATTTTTTTATTTCATGTATAACTTCCTCCATTTCATTCTCATATGATAATTTCACCAAATAATTTCCTTTGAATTGTTTTCTTTGAAATTCTAATGATCTCCATCCCATACAAATTATTTTTTCCTCAATAGAGATGTGATTTGAATTGCAATGTGTGCATAATTCATAACAATTGTTTGATAATATCTTATGTCCCAAAAATCCTCGGAGACTCTCAATGTCAATATAATAAGCCATTTTGTGATACCTTGGATATTTTGCGGGTGCACCTTAAATCTTTCCTTTGAAACCATATGAACCGAATACTCTACTTCTTATTTCCATAAAGCATATTTGGACCCTTTTACATATAATTGATTTTTTTTTTTTGTAAATTTTGTAAAATTTCATCCACATGTTTAACATGATCTTCTAGTGATTTGATGTAGATAGGAATATCATCAAATATAACCAACACAAATTTTCTAAGATGTGTTCAATTTTTTTTTTTCAAGCTTTGAAATGTTGAACAAGATTTGGTCAACACAAAATGCATGACTAGGACCTAATTTTATCCTTCATGTGTTTTATAATTTTTTTTGGGAAGGTATTCTTTTATTAATATATTACATTGTAATATTGACCTAAGATTGAGTTATTCTAAATTAGTCACTCCATAAAATTCATCTAATAGGTTATCAATATTTAGGATAGGAAATTTATCCTTAATGGTGATTTTGTTTATATGACTATAATTAGGACACATACTCTAAGAACTGTCTTTTATTCACCATCACTATTGACTCTAAAAATAAACTCCAACTATGTTGAATAGTACCTCAATTTAGCATGTCATATATAATCTTCTCAATGTCCTCTTTTTTTTTTTTTTAAATCAGGATCTACATGTGTCATTTTATCTAGAGGAGTAATTCTAGGAATTAATTCAAGTTTATTTTCATGATCGCTATTTCGAGTTAAACCTTTAGGATTTTATTGGAAGATCCTATAATGCTTTTCCATCATGAATTTTCAATTTATTAGGAATATTTTCATCTTCCATCTTAGATTCAACATAATATAATTTAACCAGAATGCCACTAATTCCATTTTTTAGAAAATTTTCCATCTATGAGAGGTGATGACTTAAGAAGTTTCAAACTCTTTGAGTTCATATTTAGTTCCTTCAAATTTAAATTCCATAAATAATGAAGTATAGTTTATAGAACATGTACCCAATTTTAACATTAATTGAGTACCTATAAAAACATCAACATCTTTGATTGGAATGAGATATAACTAGTTTTATAGATTATATTCACCTATACTTAGTTTAATGCTGTGGAATTTTCCTAGACAATTAATACTCCCTCTATTTTCCTACACAAAAAAAAATCTATATTATCAAGATATCAAACCAACGGATCTAATGTTTTGCTTCTCATGTCGGATATCCACCTCCTCATGCTAGATCTACAATCAATGGCCTTGTGGCCAAATATATTATAAGCATAACTATAACCATTAAATGATCTTGTATAACTGAAGTATAGTTCTCTTCTTTCCTATTTGAGCTCCTACATAGATGTTTACAATAATCTCCTACAAGTAGTTGCCACATGTCCAAAATTGTGACAATTGAAGCACTCAATCTCATTCATCAATGGGGGAAATGAGTTTTGAACCCACCTCTAAAATATCCCAATATCACCTCTAGGATTGAATGATATTTTGGCTATGAAAGGTCTTCTTGATTATGTTCTTGCTTTTTGTTGATAGATTTGCTTTCTTACTCATTTCCTATTGCTATTAGTGATCACATTCTTCACTATGGGATTCTTTGGTTCTTCTTTGTTTTTTTCCTACATTTGAACTTCTCTCCCCCTTTTTAAAACCAAAACTATATTTGTCAAATGGCGGTATTTTTTTTTCAACAAAACTATCCAAGGATATGTTGCTGCTCTTTACTTACTTGAGCTACGGATCCTTTTCTTCAATTTTCTCTCTTAATTTTACAATTACATCTTCGAGCACTTCGTAGCTTTCTCTACTTTCTTGTTACACATGACTTCTTTAGATATTTTTTATTCTTCCAACTGGACCCTGAAAGTAGTGGTCTCCTCCTTGACAGCCTACTGATTTTTATCATTTATTTTCAATATCTTATCATGCTACCTACATGTATTTGATAGTCTCCCAACTTATATAGAAAATCTATCAATAACATCCTTGGTATGTTCATATTCATATTTAAAGAGCATACAAATATGAACATAATATTTTTCGCTAATCAAATATGAGTTATTATAATAAAAACTATATAAAACATAACTTAAAACAAAATCATTATGGTTTATACCTTCATATCTATTGTCATTTTGCACAACTGGTTGAACTAAAGCTTCTTCCTTCTCAATTATATTCATTTTCTTCTTATTTTTGTTTCTCTTCTCCATTTCTTCATCATTGTCTCTACTGCTAAATCAATATAACATATGTGGTTTTTCCCAAATATACTAAGTAGATTTTAGATCTATTATTTTGTCAATATTTATAATATGGATATTCTCACAAATAATGCCCCTTGATTGAGAATAATTTTGCATCACACTTGATGCGATAAAATTATGTCCACGTCCTTCAAAATAACATCTCCAATGTCGACAACATAAGCTTCCAATTATGATTTGACTTTAAAGTCCCATACCAATATTTTTTCAGTAGTTAGAATATATACTCCTTTATTTTTCATCCTCAAAAGAGATTATTAATATTTTCTCCAAATCTATGTGGATCTACTCTCTAGTGATTAAGTTGCAACCAAGAACCAAACTCTAATACCAATTGTTAGAACCCTTTAACACTACTGATATGGGGGGTATCAATAATTTATTATTACAAATTGTAATATTTCCTTTTTAGATATTGAATCAACCATTTATTAGCATATTCACATGTGAGACAACGTATGCGTAAACATGTACCATATGCGGTTATAACATAAGCATGCAAACATATAAGTAAGATGTACACATATCAAACAATCAAAACAAATACACATACAATTATCACAAGGAAATCCAAGATATCTAGTGGAAACCATTTCTGGAGAAAAGCCACCCTCATTCTTGTTTCGTTGCTCTGAATCTTCTATTATGTTTCAAGAAAAATGATGTCTTTTACATAGATTTTTGGCAACCACTATTTAGGATACTTGACCTCAAACACAATTAGATAGCCACCACCATCTAGGATACTAGATACCAAAATAAAATTAGTTCGAAACCACAAAATATTATTGAGCTACCACTAGGAAGAAGCAACCAATTCCACTACATTTTTCCTATCACCCACTAGCATGGAAGCAATGATCCATGTTAAAAAGCACACACTTGCAAGAGGATACTGCTCCACAAATCTATGTGGACCTCAATTTCATTCATTTTATTTTCTTTGTAAATTAGGTGGTTCAATTCACATTCATAAAAAAAAACATAGTTTACATCATAGGCCTGGTGAGGCGAAAACGCTGACAAGTGAGAGGATGCTGAAGGTTTAGCTGACTAAAGCACTTTGAATCTCACCCTATGGGAAATGAAATACAGGGAGAGGTATAGAGGGGAGATTACTACTGATAAAGAACATGAAATGATAATACATTACAAATCTGGAAAAAAGGCCCGGAGGCCTCGAACATAGAGTCAAAAAGAGGGAAAACCTGAGGAGCAGGAGAATTAGAGGCCTGGAGGATGGTGCACCTCTACGTCATCATTCATGAAATCATACAAAATTATTGGCCTTTCTGGAGTCCCCTTGTCAAAGCAGAATATTTGGCATTGGTGTGATGAGTGTCCTGCACCTAAGCAATCTAGCCTGGAGGGGCGCTGAGCAGTGGGGACACCCTCTTCGACCTTGGGGCATTGATGGTGGTGTGAAGCTGAATGACTCTTCATAATAGCATAGTTAGGGGTGCTCCTATCAATGAAGTGCATGTGATGAACTTCGCTTACATACATGAAAAATTTCTTCGTTAAGGAGTCAATTTTACATTCCAAAGCTTTGTTGTTGACATTCTATTCCTGGAGGGCAATGGCCAGGAGAGTCTTAGAATTCCAATGTGAATCAATGGCTTTGTTGTACAAGTTCTCCCGAGGTCTGCTTAGACCAAGAGCCAACATCTAGCTCAAAGAATCACCAATTTCCTCACAAGGCGTTTCTCTGCAGAGGATGTGGTCTATATTCTCCAGGTCTCTGATGTGCTTGTATATATCCTAGCTGGTGGTGGCCACATAGGTGCTGGCAGAGCTCCTGGCCATGGTCTCGGCATGAGTAACATGAGGGAAAGTGGTGTTAGCCCAGTGAGCGCGACATCCACAGTGAGCAGGGGGAGGTGAGTGAGCGTGACGGGAGGCCATGGAGGCTGCAAAAGGTGGAGCGGGGGAGGGGGAGATGAAGGAATGAGAGGGGTAACAATGAAGATACAACTTCTAGGGAAGTAGAGAGAAAACAAGCTTTGTAGGATGAGTAGATAGGAATGAGGAATGAACGAGGATAGAGGAGATGATAAAGGTAGGCGAGGGGTGAGGGTGCCAAGGTAAACCTCTGGGAAGCATGCCAAATGGGCTATCTACACCATGCATGAAATTAATGTGGTGACTGGGAGCATACTGTTGAGAGAAGGTGACCAGAGTACCGAGAGAGGGATTATTAATGGGGAGGGTGGTGAGTGGGAGGGTGTTACACTGAAATTTGTCACCATGAAATTTTTAGTACTCCCTTGAAAGTCTAAAATATCAAAGTTCCCAAAGTCAAGCCTTGAAACTAAGAGAAAATCTCATAAAACCCTTAAAACTCTGGTATCGCACTTTCTCTTAGTTTTGCCTACAGTCCCGCACTTTTTGGCTATAAATCATGCATAGCCAAGCGTACTTTCTGTTTATTAAAAGTGAGGACCCCTATAAGAGATTAGAAAAGGCACAAGTAGAATCTAGAAGCTCAGTTAAAGAGATTTTTGGAAGCTTCTAGAAACATTCCTGTGGTGGAAAGTACGCTCCTTTCATGTTCATGCATCCCATTCAATAATGAGCTAACCCCTTTATGTAAGGAACTAATCCCTTTGAAGGAGGATTCTATCCCTTCTTGTATGGAGCTGTAACCTCCTCTTTTCCACTATAAAAAGAGGCATAGGGTAGCCTCAAAGGGTTACAATTGATGAGTTGAAGTTTTAGTATTGTTGGAGGCAAAGTGCTATTGAAACTTAGACCCTTTTAGCTGATATTTCATGTGGGAAGGATTACATACCTGTATGTATCTTGGTTGGAAGAGTGCAAGGCTGATCTGAGTAAAGGAAACGCATGTTCCGGACCCTAGGAAGACCTGTACAACATCAAGGTGGACACGGTTGTAAGGCTCTTCTTATTTAAGTTTAATACAAGTAAATCCGTTTTTCTCAATAAGCTGTCAATTGATTGGTTCATTTTATGGATTCCTTGATCACCATAATGGATATGATTTATGAATATATGCTATACATGTGCTATTTGATGTTTTTTTGTTTGTGATTGCAGATCTTCTAAGATAACTCTTTTAGGCGACTGAAGGACTACTACTACAAAGAAGCATTGGATCAAAGGTAAGATCGTTAAACCTTTATAGCATTTAATTATGGATCGAAATATATCTAGAGAAAGATAGTTTTATTTGTACGTTTGTTGCTAGATGTTTATAGGACACTTGGGAGGTTTGTCTTCTCCGCAAGAACGACTTATCCGTCCAACAAAGGGTCATGATTACAGAATTGATTGAGAGGGGGGACCAAGGTAGAGGTCGGACCGACCTACTGCGAGTCGAGGACGCTGATGCGGAGACATTCATTTTTTATAGATGGCACTGCAACGGAGTCCCAAGCTGCTGAAGTGAGTCTATTGATGTTGTTGACTCCTGTGTTTGCCAGAAATTTTGTGAGCTTGTTGGCCTTACACCTAACTGCTAAGAAGGATATGCCCCTCGTATTATCTATACTGTACTTAATTTTTTGCGGGGTATTTTTTATGTGCCAATAGTTAGAGACTTGTTGGATGTTGCATCCTTGTTGAATTTTTTGGTAGTCTTGGGTAGCGACAGTAGAATCCCATTCTACCAAGAGGGGCTAGAAGTTGTGATGTTTGGCAATGTATAGCCCGTCAGCTAGAGCCCGGAGTTCAGTTGCATTGTTGGTGGTATAGAAAAGGTTTCCATAGTAGATCTAGAGAATTTTGCCTTCATGGTTACGGAAGAAGCCTCCAAATCCCGCATTTCCAGGAGTGTCCTTAGAAGCTCTGTCATAGTTTAGTTTAATAATGATGGTGTCTAGAGGGTGCCATACTAGCTCTGGGAAGGAAGCAAGAGAGGCAGAGGGGTATGAGGGTTGTAAGTGGGGAGTGAGGTGAATAAGGAGGAGAATACGGTAGTCCTCCCTGGTGGGAGGGAGGAGTGGTCTGGGACTTTGGTGATGGAGATAGATTCATGTAAATTCTTCTTGATGGAGTGGAGGATCCGTTCTTCTACTTTTGCCAGGTTTTTGAAGATACATGAATTCCTTTCTTTCTACAGAGCCCAACATATGATGACAGGATGAAGTTCCCAGGCCAGGTTGATAAGGGGCTAGGAAGAGAAGGAGGTTCGCCAGAGGTCGAGGGAGATGAGGATGGAGGAGGGATCATGATCAGAGGCTTTGAAGACAAAATAAAGCCAATTCCAAATGTTGGAGGCAAATTGGCATTCATTGAGCAAGTGATTAGCAGTTTCAGAATTGGTTTTGCAAAGAGTGCAGATTTACGGACCTATGAAGCCTTTTTTTGGAAATCATCATAGGTCAAAATTCTCAATTTCATTCATTTTCAAATTTGATCACCAACACACTATTCTCCATAATATTTAGTCTTTGCTACCAAACCCCAAAAGTAATGTAGTGTCAAAAAAAAAAAAAAAGTGATATTCAATATAAAAACTAGCAACAATACTATAATTCACACACTTAGCCAAAATATCAACATAAATAAATCATGCCACTCATGGGCATACTAATCCCATAGAAAAACTACTGCATATAATAGACACATCAAGTGCTCAGTATATCAACATCATGAAATCCTTATGGAATTCTGCCATATTCACGAGCAACCTTATAAAAGAAATGAATTAGTGACATAAACAAGAGACACTCAACACTTTGTCTCTTCTCTACCAATATTGTTTCTCCATATCTCCATATGTGCTGAAAAATAAACTCTTTTATAACACCATCAATTCTTCTATGGTTTTTTTTTTATTCAATACTCTACTACATACATCTCTACTCACCAATACATATATATCATTATGACTCTCTACAAACCTCTTACTCTCTCAATCACTATAACCAACCAAATCTAAGATCCAAAATCAGATGTATGTAATGTGTTGTGTGAATTCCTCTTTTGGAATGTCTTCATAGAATCAAAACATTGATGAAATCAATCCAAACCATCAATACTTTTGCATTAAAGGAATTAACATCCAATGGATGACTTATTCAAAAAAAAATTGTGTTGATCAATTTAATTTTGAAGCTTCTAGGAATTACCATGTCCAATTTCTTTTGATGTGCATGAGGAAGGCACAAAAAATCTCATGCAGGCCCAGATTCATAGGGATAGAACTTGTGATTCTCGACTATAGCTACACTCTTTGCACTACATCCCAGTGGTTGAATGGCTAAAACCACTCTAAGGAAACTCTCTCTCAGCTGTTGTTGTAAAGCATAAGGAAAAACATTAGATATTATCCCCAAAACTTCTTATAAAATATTCCACGCCTTCTTGACCACCTGTACAAAATTTTAAACCTTTGTTAGGCTTTGTGAAAATCATGAAAGTAGGTTCATTCAATAAGAAAGTCCCACTACTAACTTGACCTAAATTCCAACAAGTTAAGGGTTGACATAGTGCCAACAAGCCCTCTAATCTTCCTCATAACTCTGGACAACCTTCAACAACTTCAAACAACTTTGTAGTGGCTCTGCAAGAAATCCAAATACATGACGACATAAACAGATCAATTAGGCCACCTTAAAGCTGTTATCAATGTAACAAATACTATGCTCTTTGAACTAGGTTGACATTAATGCATTTTCAAAACCATCATAAGGTTGACATCAATGCCAAAACAAAACAACAACAACCATGAAATCCGTATTGCTAACATACATGTCTCCTTATAAGGTTTAGCTGACACCGAGAATATACCAAACAATCAATGTCATATGCCTTTACTTCTAGTGGGTAGAATAAAAGTTTGATGTAGAAATTTGATACTCCAAAAGGAAATAAAGTAGATTCTCATTGATAATGTTCATCTAGGTGATTTGAATCTAAAACATTGTGTTTTTCAAATGTTTCATATTCATCAAATGCCTCCATATTTTTCTTCTCTAATGGTTTATTTTTATATCGTGATGATATGTGTAGGTATTTTCCAAATATTCTTGATAATTCATTCACTAATGTCTTGTTTTTTCATCTCTTATTCATTCGATCTCCTTCTTCAGTTCCTTCATAAATTTGGCTTCCATTTTCAGAATCCTCTATTGTTCTTTGTATTACAAGTTTAGGAATATGACCACATATGTTTTGAAACTCTCTCTATATCATCGACCGTATTATGATCACAAAAATCTATAGGAGAATTTTTACTAATAGACCTTTGTGATACATATTTTTAGTTTGAGGAGGATAGGGAGATGACATTTTCCTCAATAATTCATCTTTTTCTTTGCACAAATTTTCCCTCTCTACATATTTCCATGTGGATATTTATTTTAATTTTTTATCACCTTCTTTGATCCTTGGTTTAGGATCTTTTTGATGCTTCGCAGTGAACATATGATATGAAAGGACATTATTAGTTTTTTGTGCTAAGTGTCTTTTCAGTTATAAAATGTACATATTTGTCTCCATTTGTTTGCTTAAGGAATGAGGAATATAAACATGAAACGTGGATAAAATTGTGAGTTTTAAGCATGTAAATAAGCCTAAATAACACTAAATAACAGTGTATAATAGAGAAATAACATCACACATAAGATTTACATAGCATGCATAATGAAGCAGTTCACCCCTCCTGTGCTACATCTATTGTTCCACTTCCCAATGGCATGCCCATCTTTTCATTATGCTCAAAATTTCAAATACATGTGTTTATAAGCCTCTAATGGCTCTTTTATATGCTCCAATGGTTCCATAATGCTCAAATTAGTCTAGGTAGACTCTCGTTTTACCGAAATTGGTCGAAAATTGACCGTCATAGCCTTTTTCCCAGTCAGTCCTACGAAACCTCCATGAAAACTGGAGGACTACAGTTTAACTATAGCTAAAATAGTGAAATCACCCAAATTTAGTGGCATGTTATAAATTTCCACCAAGTTTCTAACCATCATATTTAATTTAAATGGTTAGGGATGAGGGTGGCTACATGCCGACCCCCCCCCCAAACCTCGCGTTTAGAGAAACCTCTGCATTTAACATAGTGTGGCATGGAACTATGATGGGGACAGAGTTTCCGAAAACCCTGGCATGTTTTTTGGACTGCAAGCATGTTACAAGTTTTGGAGCTGCCAAATGTTATGGTTCAGAAACCGTCCATTAACAAAAATTTGCAGTTGAATGTAACATGTGACAACGTTTTTGGAGCCACCAGAGTAACGTTTCATAAACGTCAGGTGTGGCAATAGTTGTCGCGATTTATTAACATGTGAACACTTCAATGGGGCCACAAGTGGGTTGGGACTACTAGTGGTCTCCCCTGCCATATACAATAATTTTAAAACTTATATAGTGTTGGCGCCCTATAGGGGTAAGAAAAAACTGATAGCAGAGTTAGTGGAAGGCTATGCAAGCACGGTGAAGGTCACCGGGTCAAACCCCCCAGACCCTAATTTTTTTTTGTTAAACCGTACATGGGACACATGGCCGCCTTAGGGCTGGCCATGTGTCACCCATCCATTTGCAAAAAAATAACAACGTCCAATCCACATTGATGAATCAAAATGTGCCACTTGGTGAAAAATCATTGGCTTGGAAAATAGAATATGCCCAACAATATTCTCTCTTTTTTTTACTGTACCTCTGCATGCTCATTGGGCATCCCAGTCAAAACTATCACAATTTTTTTTGTTTGGGAAAATGATCAAAACGTGATATCTCCTTCATACGACATCAATTTTTCTCACCGTTCATGGCACCAAAATCATAGCGATGAGATCTACCCGGTCGTGCAGGTTTTTGTATAGTTTCGAGCACTTTCAAATTTTGAGCAAAATTCATGAACTCTTGATCCCACCTCCCCGTTGGGAAGATTTTGGACCTCAAAAGCTCTCTGTATTACTGAATATTAAGATGAGGATACTATGTCCTCACTCTTCCAATATTTATCCATTGAAATTTTCCTAATTTAATTAATTAGAGCTTTTCATGAAAAGACAATTTTATCCTTGATTCCATCGACCATCTATTGCTGTCTTTGACACCGTCATGATGCTTATTTTCTAAGGTTGCCGAACAACAATCTAATTTTATAGTAAACATATTGTTTCTACATTGGTCAATAATCAAAGGAAACTTGGAATCTTTCTCACCTTGCACTATGTCCTTATGGAAATTTTTAGCTGCTTTTACCTTGAACTTGTGTCAACCTTTGACCAAGTTTCTTCACCATTACTGTGCCTTTTGGAAACCAGCAATGAACATTTGTGAAACCTATCCCTTTCTTGTCAATTTTCCTTTTCCTTTATTTTACCTTTGCAACTTCTTGTACTGACACATTATTTTCAACACCGTTCAACACCAATGTTGACTGCTGCAACTGCTTGTCACCTTCTTTCAAAGCCAACCTATTTTCAATATGAAAAAAATCATTACATACATCAATTTTTTTTTGAAAATTATGATGTAAAACATCTTCTTTTTTATCATCATCAATGTAAAGTTTTGGCTTGCATTGACTAGCCTATTCATTTTCCCTTGATTAACTAAAGAAGTGTCTAGTTTCTTGTGATGAGATCTCACAATATAATCCTTTCCATATTTGAATAAATGATAATTTTTCTCATGGGAATGGAAGATTTCTTTCCGGTCATACAAGTAATGACTTCCCAACACCATACCTATTATATCAAGTGGAACCACATCTAATTCAATTGTTTCAATGAAATGTGAAGTTATTGCAAACCACAATATGTACTTATTTGAAACCTGTAAATATTCATCCCTACAAATCCAACCAAGTGGATATGGTTTTGGATGTGGAATGGTCTCAAGATTAAGTTTCTTGACCAAGCCTTCAAAGGTTAAGTTTTCTTCTGACCCACTATCAAACAGTGTCTCAATCTTGGTATGTTTGGATATGATCCTCACATGAAATAGTTCAATTCTCTCTTCTTCATTTGGAGCTTGTAAGTGAAAATTTTATGTACTAATACTGGGCTTAGTTTTAATTTCTTTCCCCTTCATGTTCCTGATGCAGGCTCACCCTGCAAGCCCAGAATATTTCTTTTACCATCTTATAAAATGCATCCTCAACAGCTGCCCAAATAAAAACTTCCTTCTTCTGGCAACTTCATAAAATTTCTACATGCAGAAGCTCTTAAAATTACCCATTCACCGGCAATATCAAACACATTTTTATATGCAGAAGCATTTAAAACATATGTTTCAAAACCATAACCCAATAATTAAACGCTTCTTGGGATTAAACTTCAAGCTTCAATGTAATTTCAACACACTCAATCCTTAACCAACATCAGACCCATACTTCAAATGGCATTAGAAACTCAATAATACTCATTCTTCATTTCCATTCCAATACCACATTTTCATATGGCTTTTATTACCGGAATTTAAAATCCCAATTCAAAAATACGCCCATGCTTTTAAACCCAACTTGGCAAAGTGACTAAAACAGTCGATACTATGCAATTATAATATCATTTAAGTTTATATGTCATCATAACATTGGCCTTCATAAAATACACTCCCATTTCATTCAACGCCATAACAAATCTGGTCATGGTAAATACAAACATGCTTAGCTTGATGAATGCTTATGGACTGTCATAATGCGCCATCCATGTTGTTCAAGTCCGACTAATGCTTTCAGACATGGACTGTCGTTGTGGCAATTGCATTGACATTAACATTACAATCCAACCTCATATAAAATTGACGCAATTACTTTGCATCGAATCATTCCTCCTCTATGTTAACCTGACAAATCTCTATTCCGTTTTATCCAACGTTGCCCAGCAACTATTCATCGAACACTTCACTCACGTTATTTCGATTCCAGATTGAACCGAATCACATCTTATTGTGTGGTGCCGATTTGTTGATTGCTTGCATAGATTCTATATACCTGAACTTATATATCTCTGAATGGATTTTTCTACAGGTCTACATCGATTCATCTGCGCCTTCTTTAAACTTCTGCTTTTATATTGACCAGCAAAACCAACGCACCCGCCTTCTTATCGCTTTTCAACGCTCTGTATATAATTCGCTAATAACAGAGATGGCGTCGTGTGTGGGAACATCAGTTATTACAACTTTGACTTATGGATTGGAAACATCAGTCATTTCTAATGCTCTGCAATCTGTCTTCTGATCCAACGCACTTACTATTCGCTCAGTTGCACCATTTCCAATTCTAACTCTGCAAAGGTAATATTCGAACAGAACTTCAACGTCATCAGAACACTCCACCTGTAAGTCACTTAACACAAATTCTTCAGTCAGGAAATAATTCTTAACTGGAAGTTCCTGCCTCTAATTGCTCCTTCAGCATTTGATTGCCGTTGCCCAACTCATGATCTTCATTCTCCATGACATGGTCCATTTCTTATCTCTGCAATACAACAAAATTCGATTCAATTAAATAACCGAATTTATTACCAAAACTCTGCGTATAATTCATGACTGTAATTGTCGGTTTCTTTGTTGGAAATAATTGAACCCATCGAACTCATCTGAAAATTTTTGATCTACTTCAGTTGCTGGTCAATTTCGCCTTTCTTTTAACACCTTTCTGGAAATCGACTTTCAAAAGACAATATAAAATACTAATTTGGATTGAACCATGGTTCAAACCTCCTCCATGCTGCCCAATCCTTTTTGTGTTCTTCTCAACAAACGTAGACTCCGTTCTAATCAAAACATGAATCGATATTACTTAAATTGATTCTCCTTTCACAATAAATCCATTAATTCAGTTTGGACTCTGCGCCGCATACAGTTCTGCATTTTAGACTGTGATTTATACAATATTTAGATATAACTCAGCATTTGATTTTAATCAATTCCATTCGTAATTTCATGCAGTTCTATGACCACCATACACACATTCATAATGCGCACTCATTTTACTCAATGCTCCCATATAGATCAACATAAAGGCAATCGATTACACTCAATAAAACTACGGATTCCAATGTGTTAGAATACACCCATTCACGTAGAAATTGTTTGATTACATTCAATGATTGGTTTGTTACACAAAATCGATGCGAGAAAATAGAGGATCAGCCTTCTCCCACAGGAGGATTTGAATTCAGTTCTCTGATATTTTGAGCAGAAATTCTCCTTTAACAAATCGATTCATTTTGATACTAAATTACCCAATCAATTTTTTTACATAAACTCAATAATGAGACATGAACTTCAAAAATTTAAGTTCTGCATTAATAAACAACACTTACATCACATCTCCTTTCTTGGCCGGATTTTCAACCGTTGGCCCTTTACAATTGCCCGAAGGCTTGCAAGTAGAAACCTGCTCTCTACTCACACTCTCACTCTCTCTTCAACCATTCAAGTGTATTTTCCTCACAAAAACCACTCATATTTATACATAAATAATGCATTTAATTCACTCCAAAAATATTTCCACCTAATCCTCAACTAAATCTATATTTTAGGTGTGGACTCAACAAAGTCCCAAACATAGAATTCCTACTCCCTAATTTTGCTCCTAATCTATTTCTCTCATATCCTTTTAATTAATAAAATAATATTTACAAAATCCTCACTTATATAATTTATCTCCTATTTTATTAAAAATAACAAATTAATTAATAAAATAATAAAAATGTCACACCCCCCTTTATTACATATTTACAAATGAAAAATGGCCTTGATGCTCCTGCATCAGACTCCCAAGGTTGAAATTAAACATGATTTCCTGATCATGTGTTTGGATCTGTGTATGCCTGGATCCCATATCTTGTGCTGCAATTTCCCACTTGTCACTGCTTGTGTATGTTGTTCTTCTCTAGGTTTCCACACTTTATGCTGCATTGCCGCACTGGCTATGCTTTCACAATCTTTTGTTGTCTTCCTCTTGCTGCTTCCTCTTTGTTTTACTGTTGCTGGCCTCTTCCGGGATACTTTCATCATCATCCGCCTCATCAGTTCAATTTCTCTGTCTAATAGATTTTCTCTAGCATCTACAATAAAACCTATACTCACAAAACAATTGTTAGAATAAAAAACATAAGGCTTTAGTGCCCCTTCCACTGCAGCTGGCAACATTTCAGTATGCTGCTCTGAAATTCCCCTTTCCATCAGCACATCAGTACGCTGATTCTCTTTGCCCGAAGAATTTTTTGAAGAACTCTCAAGACTATCAACCAGTCTTTCCTTCACACCATCTGTCTCCAAGATGTCTTTCTGCTCTCATTCACTGTACTGAACTCTTTCGTCTGCTGCAATCACTCTATCATACTCTGAATTCATCAACAAGTATTCCAACAATGCAATTTCTCTATGGCATTGCTGAAGAATTTCATCATCACTTACAGTCCCTGCACTCACACACAAATCTTCAGTTTGAAAATCACAAAGTTCAACAGTCTCAACTGTCGGTTCATATACCAGCTCTTCTAGCTGATCCTCTTCTTCATCATCCATAAGAACTTCCGCTTGTACTGTAACACCTTCAAATACAAACACATCACTGCTTCTTTCTTCAGAGTACTTATCTCCGGAAAGATACTTTTCCACACTTGCGACAGCTTCACAAGATTGCACATCCTCTTTAGTAAAACCTGTAATCACATTACAATTGTCAGCTATAAAAATACAAGAGTTCACATTATCCAGCTGGTCTGGATCTACCCAGTAACTCAAGAAATCATCCATGATCTCTTCTTCTATTTCACCAATTTCCAACTCAGCTGCTCTGAGTTCTTCTCGTCTCAACTGTACATCCATCATCTACTCGAGCTTCTTTAGCTCTTCTGTTAACTGCATGTTTATCTGTCGATCCCTTTTCTGTTGTAGCCTCTGCCACTTCACTCTCTTCCTCATCAACCAACCATGTCTCTAGCCTTTCATATTCTCCTGCAAAAACTCCATCAACAACTCCAGATGAACCACGATCTCAAATTTCTGTTTCTCATACTCTTCATCAATCCACTGCTTCAATATGCCATTTGCCTTGGCATCTTTCTCCCTCATTCTACTGTGGCCTCTTTTGGAACCTCTGCTTTCTCCTTTATGACTTTCAGTAGTCATTTCCTTCGCCATGAGTTTCTCCCTCATGAGTTGCACCAAGCCTCTGCAAAAGTAAACTCTTCTGCTGCCATTTACCTCACCAATCCCTTTCTCCGGATCTGGTCTCTTGGTAATCCCTGGTCCTCTGCTGGAAACCTTTGAGCATTCTGCACTACTCCTTCAGGCTTCTCCCATCTGCAACTTTATTCACCCTCTGTTGAATCTTTAGGTTCTGCCACATTCACCTAGAATCCTTTGCTGGATTCCATCACTGCTATCTTAGAATCCATGTCAGAGTCTTTCATCACTGCACTCCAGCTGTGATCCGCTCCTTTCCTGCTGAGATTTCTTCACTATGCCTGCAACCAAATTCTGTAAACAGTCTTTAAACCAGAGTTAAATATCCTCTGCAAATTCACCTTCAAGATATTGTTGATCTCGCTTCCTTCCTCAACTGCACTTGCATATCTTCGCTGCCATCTTCATCAGTTTCACAATTAGATATTCATTCATCACATGCAATTAATCAATTCAATTTAAAAATTTAAACCCTCACACAGAGCTATTCCAGCTCTGATACCAAAAATGATGCAGGCAGGGCCTGCAAGCCCAGAATATTTCCTTTTCATCTTATAAAATGCATCCTCAACAGCTGCCCAAATAAAACTTCCTTCTTCTGGCAACTTCATAAACTTTCTACATGCGAAAGATCTTCAAATTACCCATTCACCGGCAATCTCACACACATTTTTATATGCAGAAGCATTTAAAACATATGTTTCAAAACCATAACCCAATAATTAAACTCTTCATGGGATTAAACTTCAAGCTTCAATGTAATTTCAACACACTCAATCCTTAACCAACATCAGACCCATACTTCAAATGGCATTAGAAACTCAATAATACTCATTCTTCATTTCCATTTTAATACCACATTTTCATATGGCTTTTATTACCGGAATTTAAAATCCCAATTCAAAAATTCACCCATGCTTTTAAACCCAACTTGGCAAAGTGACTAAAACAGTCGATAATATGCAATTATAATATAAGTTAAGTTTATATGTCATCATAACATTGGCCTTCATAAAATACATTCCCATTTCATTCAACGCCATAACAATTCTGGTCATGGTAAATACAACCATGCTTACCTTGATGAATGCTTATGGAATGTCATAATGCGCCATCCATGTTGTTCAAGTTCGACTAATGCTTTCACACATAGACTGTCGCTGTGTCAATTGCATAAATTGACATTAACATTACAATCCAACCTTATATAAAATTGACGTAATTACTCTGCATCGAATCATTCCTCCTCTATGTTAACCCGGCAAATCTATATTCCGTTTTATCCAACGTTGCCCAACAAATGTTCATCGAACACTTCACTCACGTTATTTCGATTCCAGATTGAACCGAATCACATCGTATTGTGTGGCACCGATTTGTTGATTTCTTGCATAGATTCTATATACTTGAACTTATATATCTCTGAATGGATTTTTCCGCAGGTCTACATCGATTCATCTGCGCCTTCTTTAAACTTCTGCTTTGATATTGACCAGCAAAACCAACGCACCCACCTTCTTATCACTTTTCAACACTCTGTATATAATCCGTTGATAACAAAGATGGCGCCGTGTGTGGGAACATCAGTTCTTACAACTCTGACTTATGGATTAGAAACATCAGTCATTTCCAATGCTCTGCAATCTGTCTTCTGATCCAACGCACTTACTAGTCGCTCAGTTCCATCGTTTCCAATTCTAACTCTGCAAAGGTAATAGTCGAACAGAACTTCAACGTCATCAGAACACTCCACCTGTAAGTTACTTAACACAAATTCTTCAGTCAGGAAATGCTTCTTAACTGGAAGTTCCTGCCTCTAATTGCTCCTTCAACATTTGATTACCATCGCCCATCTCATGATCTTCATTCTCCATTACATGGTCCATTTCTTATCTCTGCAATACAACAAAATTAGATTCAATTAAATAACCGAATTTATTACCAAACCTCTGCGTATAGTTCATGACTGTAATTGCCAGTTTCTTCGTTGGAAATAATCGACCCCATTGAATTCATCTGACAAATTTGGATCTGCTTCAGTTGCTGGTCAATTTCGCCTTTCTTTTAACTCCTTTCAAGAAATCGAATTTCAAAAGCCAACATAAAATACTAATTTGGATTGAACCATGGTTCAAACCTCCTCCACGCTGGCCGATTCCTTTTGTGTTCTTCTCAACAAACATAGACTCCATTCCAATCAAAACATGAATCGATATTACTTAAATCGATTCTCCTTTCACAATAAATCCTTTAATTCAGTTTGGACTCTGCGCCGCATACAGTTCTGCCTTTTAGACTGTGCTTTATACAATGTTTAGATATAACTCAGTGTTCGATTTTAATTAATTCCATCCGTAATTTCATGCAGTTCTTTAACCATCAAACACACATTCATAATGCGCACTCATTTTACTCAATGCTCCCATACGAGATCAACACTAAAGGCAATCGATTACCTTGATAAAACTATGGACTCCAATGTGTTAGAGTACACCCATTCACATAGAAATTTGATCCAATTTACATTCAATGATTATGAATTGTGTTCTTCACACAAAATCGATCTCAGAAAATAAGAATGATCAACCTTCCTCCCACACATATGAATTCGATTCTACCCAATGTCTTAAACAAAATTCTCCCACTATCAGAATCGATTCATTTTGATACTAAATTACCCAATCTATTTTTACATAAATTCAATAATGAGACATGAACTTCAGAAATTTAAATTTTGCATTAATAAACAACACTTACATCACATCTCCTTTCTTGGCCAGATTTTCAACCATTGGCCCTTTACAATTGCCCAAAACTGCAGTAGCGCTTTCTACTCACACTCACACTCTCTCTGCAACTATTCAAGTGTATTTTCCTCACAAAACCCACTCATATTTATACATAAATAATGCATTTAATTCACTCCAAAAATCTCTCCACCTAATCCTCAACTAAATCTATATTTTAGGTGTGGACTCAACAAAGTCCCATACATAGAATTTCTACTCTCTAATTTTTCTCCTAATCTATTTCTCTCATATCCTTTTAATTAATAAAAGAATATTTACAAAATCCTCACTTATATAATTTATCTCCTATTTTATTAAAAATAACAAATTAATTAATAAAATAATAAAAATGTCACACCCCCCTTTATTACATATTTACAAATGAAAAATGGCCTTGATGCTTCTGCATCAGTTCTTTAGTGCCATGGCTATAATTTTTGTTTCACATCCTGAACCTGACCCTAAGTCTTGTTCAACTATAGAAACATTTTTTCCTTTCTCTTTAGATTTCAGGCTATCTTGTTTCAATTTCGGATGAAGTTTACAACAATGGTCTTCATCATGGCCAGATTTTGAACAGTTTCTGCAAAATAATTTTCCCTTCTCTTTCCTGATATTTGCATTCCTCTTTTTCTTCCATTTACCTTTAAACTCATTTTCCTCATTCTCATCTATGTTTTGTTTTCCCCTTGCCTCCAGGTTTGTGGCTTGTATGAAAACTTCATCTAGACTTGTAGGGTTAAACATGAGGATAGTATGTATTAGGTAGCTATGTAAGCCTCCTATGTACTTGAGAAAAGTATCTTGGCTCTGAAAATATCCCCTGATAAGAGAGCTCTTCTCCTAAATTCTTGGGTGTAAACTTGTACATTTTTTCCTTTCAATTGTTTAAAATTTTTCCAGTCCGTTACGGCTTTCTGCATGTGAGCTAATGGATAAAAATTTTGTTTTAGTGCATAAAAGAAATCACTCCATGATAGAATAATCTTACCATACTTCTTGATCTCCTAATTTGTCTTGGATTCCCACCAAACAAGTTTTTCACCTTCCATTCTCAATGAAACTAATTGGATTTTGGTATCATCATCATGAAAGTTTTCGATTCTCAAATAGACATCAAATTGCCTAATCCAATTATCAAGCTTTTCTGCATTGACTTCACCATCAAACATTGGCAATTCAAACTTAACATCAAGTTTTAGAAAAGGAATTTTACCATTGTTCTTTTTCTTGTGTGGCTGATGTATTGAAGATGAAGTAGAGGATGATGGTGATGATGATGAGGGTGAGGATGGTGACTTTCCACTGTCTCCATTTCATCCATTTCCCTTCTTTGACTTATCTTCATCATTGTGACCTCTTGATGATCCATGTCCTTCCTTATGAAGTTTCGACCTTTCTTCTTCTAGTTTCTCATTCCTTTCTTAATAAAGGATTCTAAACATCTCAGTCAAGTCAAGAAATGATTTTCTGTACACTTTTTCTTCCTCTTTGGGATCCACTTCCTCATGGAATTCTTCTTCCTCCGAAGGCATGCTTAATGTTGCTTATGCTTCTTTAGGAGGTGGAGAATATGGCAATCTTTCCCTCATTTTTTGTTGCTCACTTTGAGAACCTCTTGCTTCCACCAATTTTCCTTCTCCTCTCTTAAGCTTGAGCCTAGTAAGCATGTGAACACTTTCAAACACTTAAACAAATATTTACACAAAAAAAAACCACAGAATAAGCCTGGCTCTGATACCAACCTGATCAGAAAGGACTGTATTAGTTTCATGTGCTAAGTGTATTTGCAGTTATAAAACATTTACATATTTGTATCCATTTGTTTGCTTAAGGATTGAGGAATTTAACCATGAAACATAGATGAAATTGTGAGCTTTAAGCATGTAAATAAGCCTAAATAACACTAAATGATAATGTATATCAAATAAATAACATCCCACATAATATTTACACAGTAGACATGATGAAGAAGTTCATCCCTCCTGGGCTACATCTGTTGGTCCAGCACCCAATGGCATGTCCATCTTTTCATTATGCTAAAAATTGTAAATACATGTGTTTACAAGCATCCAATGGCTATTTTTTCTACACCAATGGCTCTAGAATGCTCAAATTAGTCTAGGTAGACACTTTTTTCACCCAAATTGGTCGAAAATTGACCCTCCCATCCCTTTTCCCAATCACTCCTACAAAAAATCCACTAAAATTGGAGGACTTCCATTTAACTGTAGTGAAAATAGTGAAATCACCAAAATTTAGTGGCACATTTTAAATTTCCTCCAAGTTTGTAACTGTCATATTCAATTGAAATGGTTAAAGGTGAGGGTGGCCGAATGCCGACACCCCCCCCCCCCCCCCAAACCTCACGGTTATGGCAACCTCCACATTTAACATAGTGTGGAGCGGAACTTTGATGGGGGTAGAGTTCCCAAAACCACTGACATGTCTATCACACTGTGCATGTGACAAGTTTTGTAGCCGCTGGATGTTACGGTTTTGAAACCGTCCATTAACAAAATGTTGCAGTTGAATGTAACATGTGACAACATTTTTGGAGACAGTAGAGTAACTTTTTATATCTGTCGGATGTGGAAACAATTTTCGCATTTTATTAACATGTGAACACTTCAATGGGGCCACTGATGGGTTAGGACCTCTAGCAGTCTGCCCCCCATATACAATAATTTTAAAACTTATATAGTTCTAGCACCCTATATGGGTAAGAAACAATTGATAGCAGAGTTGATGGAAGGCTATGCGAGCTCACCAGAGGTCATGGTGTCGAACCCCCGAGACCCCAACAAAATTTTGGTAAACCATATAGGGGACATGTGGCAGCCTCAGAGCTGGCCACATGTGACCCATCCATTGGCCAAAAAATAACAATGTGCAATCGTCATCTATGAATCATAATGCACCACTTGGAAAAAAATCATTTACCTAGAAAATAGAATATTCTCTTTTTTGTTGACTATACCTCTACATGCTAACTGGGTATCCCAGTCAAATCTGTCACAATTTAGGTTGTTTGGGAAAATGATCATAATGTGATATATCCCTCATGTGACATCGATTTTTTTAACCATTTGAGGCACCACAATCAGAACGTCGAGATCTACCATTTCGCTTAGGTTCCGTACAGTTTCAAGCAATTTCAATTTTGAGAAAAAATCATGAACTCCTGATCACTATAAAAAATTCAAATTCCTAATTGGGGAAGTAATAATTCTCACTATAATCCTCCCAATGTAGTGGCTTGGACACACTAAATTATTCTGAAAAATAATTAGAAGTGTGGTCAATTTATTCTGGGGAATCAGAGGGGTCAAGAAAAATTGTGTTTCCATGAGGTTGATTTGTGGGAAAACACTAGATTAAATCCATTTGTTTGGAAACGCATATTGATAATTTTGGGTTAGACTTCTCATGTGGGAATTGATGATCCCTATGATCTATTTTTTTGCAATTATAACATACTGAATTCTTTTGGGGAGATCACATTTTCTTCAAATTATATGGGATCCTTTTAGGATACCATTTATTTTACTTATACTTCCTTTCTATATCTAAAGGAGAAATCTAGATCGAAAAGTATAATATTTATCCTTTTTCTTGCATTCCCAAACATTTTTTTGTAGTATGGTAGTGATGACTATAAGCACCGCATCTGTAATATCCCTAGGGTAATATATTGTAAAAACTCTCACAAAATGAGTTTTTATGAATAATTAACTATTATTAGTTCATATATTTATATTGCAAGAAGAATATTCTTCAATTTTTAATTAGAATAAATTATTTCAAATTCCTATATTGAGAATAATGTATATTCTTTTATGTAAATAATTTGTATTTTCTAAGGGGTGAAAATGCGAATTTTGGTCACACTTCTGTGAGAATCGTGGGCGGAAAATTTTTTTCCTCAATAGTTCGGTCGAAATTTCAAAATTAGTTCGGCCGAAATCACTCTACCGTTTACATTGATGACGCACTAACGACGTGGGAAAATAGATTTTTGGCCGGAGATGGGAAAACCAACACAAAAGTTCGGTCGAACTCTTAGTTCAGCTAGAGTATTAGTTCGGCCGAACTTTTAAAATATTTTGTTCGAACTCATATTTTATAAATATATCGCCCGTGAACTTTTATAGGTTTCACTTCTCTTTCACATGTTTATTTTATGATCTTCTATTGCTCTGTTGCATTGTTGCCCTATTGCACTATGGTGAGCTTTTTTGATTTGCTGCTCTGTTGTGCTTTGGATGCTGCTCTGTTGTTGCTCTGGAGTTGCACTGTGATGACTTTCTACGAGATCTATTGAATTGATGCTTTGTTGCACTTTGGTTGATGCTCTGTTGCTACTCTAGAGTTGTGTCGCGATGACTTTCTGCGAATGTCCAGGTAAGTGTTTAAGTCCTAATGTAAATGTTTTCTCATCTTAGTGTAAGTCTTGATGTAAGTCCTGATGTAATTCCAATTCAATAAGGAAATTATATGGGTAGCAGGCATGAAAAAAAATGATTTGGAAGACGTTAAGAGCAGTGGCCATAAAAAATCATTTTTAAGGCACTAAAATGACAACACAGTCCACGTTGTTAATATCACATCACAGTAATATCATTAGTAATATTAATAATTATCGTTGTAGATCTCAACCTTACCTGAGTGAGAGAGGGGTTGGTAATTTTTTCCTTCTATGTTTTACAAAACTAAATGGGAGGGGATTGCACTAAAAACATGCAACAATCCAATAGTAGAGAAATGAAAGTTAACTTCTACAACAAATGGAGAAACTGCAAAGACTTATAACCTTAAAAAGATGGAATACTCATTGGATGATTAGGAAGTACAGTAATGAATCAATGATTTGAAAAATAATGATTGGATTGATTGATTACCTAGCTAAAAAAATAAATAGAAAATACTCTCAAAAAATTTCAAGAAAATACCCTATTCATGGTATGATTTGAAATTCAGAAGAAGTCCCAGTTTTAGTCTTTATAGGGTTTATGAAATTTACAGAAAAAACCAGAATAAATTGAAATGAAAGGAAGAGGGTTTTACTTTGAGAGTAGAGTTTAAGGGAAATGTACATGTAATTGAATCCCTTCCCACTTTATCCAAGAGGAGCATTGATTACGTGTTGCCAACTCTTCAAATGAAGGTTCGACCTATCCATCATCACAACAATAGAACATCTAATAATGGAACTGATCCCTTAAATAAGTTCGATAGAAAACAAAGGGGTGCCATAGATATTCAAATAATGGAATTGATCCCTTCAATAATTTTGATGGAAAATAAAGGAGTGCCTTGAGCTAAATTTGATATACACAGACATACATTGCAATGGCTGAAATCAATTAGAAGGAAGCTACTATGTCTACCAGAATAGAGAAAATCATAGCTTAAATGAATGAATATAGTATGTAAGTAAAATTAAAATAGGCCATCACTCATGAAAGAGAGAAGTTAAGGTTTAGGTACTCCACCGCCTTTCCTCATAGTTGAGAGGTTGTAGTATAGAGGCACAAACTCATACACACCCATATGCACATGAATAGACTGAGTCAGAATACCCATAGGTACATACTAAAACTCAGACACTAGATCATCACGTAGACATACACCCAACCACACATATATCTGCCTAGATCAAAGGAGTAAATAAATGGGAAATTGCTGCAATACAAACCTCTTTCAACTAATATACTCGCCCTCTCTCAAAGGATATATTGGCATTTATCTCAACGTATATATTGGAATTTTTTCTTGAGTAACAGTTTGAGAGACAAAACCCTCTAGAAATATAATGAGTTTTCTTTTAATAACGGTTTTAGAGAGAAATCCATTATAGGGTTTCTTTAAATGATTACACTACCTTTGGCTTCCTCGGGTGGCTCCTCAACTGATAGAAGCCTTTAAAATGGGTCTACCCCATAATTTTTAAAAAAACTTCCATATTTAGAAAGTTTGCACATTTTTCTTTCCTTCAATTGCATTGCATTTTTTATTTGGTTACATTTTCCAAATTCACATTACTTTCATATGACTCGTGGCCGAAGACATTTATGGAGCAACAAAAGTCAAAGTTTTAATATATCAGAAGTTGAATTATAATGGTTGTATTTGTGAGATAGGAAGAGTGATTTCACATCCAAATTTATCATTTTATTTGAAACATATGGACATATTAGGCTAATAGCAAGTTAATATTTGTATAGAAAATGTAAAAATTCATTCATATTACTTCTTAAACCTGTTGGAACAGGGTCTCCTACAAAGCTGCGAATCTGCTCCATTTTGTATATTTTTTATTATATTCAGTCTAACATAAGGGTTTTGGTGTGGGTAAAATCCCCTAATGCATTGTAAGCGGGTGAAGGGTACACCAAGAGTTCGCAAACATTGTTTTGCAGACCATTGGATGCGTAGGATAAAGTAGTATAAATAGTTGAGCCTTTTTGAGTCGATAGGTAGAGAATGAATATAAATTGATGTGAAGTACGAATTGCTAGATCTTGGGTTGGGTTGTTTGGGTTAGGACTCCTGCTGGCTGTGTGCACGGAAATCCTCTATCCTGCTGTGTGCGGACCCTTCTGGCTATAGGTGCAGATGGTATTCAAGGAATGTAAGAGGATTTTGATAAGTAATGTATGTGAAGTATTGCTAAAACATATGATGTTATATGATCTATTCTGTTATGATTGATGCAAACTAATATTATCTGATTAAGCTGTGAACTCATCTATTTTATCTCTGTGGTATGAGAGTATCTGCACTTCCTATGTTACTATGATATGACTGTTGTTGCACTTACTGATTGCATCTCTATTAATGAATGCGAACTATCTGTGTTGAAAATATTGGCTGCGATTATGTTTTTTTATGATTGTAATTGATGATATGCACCTAGATGTGAACCTGCTAGAGAAGATATGATAGGAACTATAGTATGGTTACGTTATGGAACCCTGCGAATCACCCTTCTATGTAGATCTGATAATTTATGGCCTGTGTTATTACGTACTCTTTCTTAGGGTGCAGAAACCTAGTTCTAGTACCCTCCCATACTACTTTGGGTGAGACTTTGACCTGCGCAAGCAGGTCACTGTTAAAAGGGCCAATAGTATAAGGGTTTGTTTGCAAACCTTCACCTCTGAACCTGGGTTAGGACCCCTTGAGCCAACAAATGGTTCCATTGTCGGGACCGAGAGAATTTTGAGGAAGAGATTTGGTAATGCCAAGACCGTATTGGAAGCCTGAAAAGAATGAAATCAATGAATCATTTGAAAAGAAAGTTTAGGAATTCGCTGTAAAACAAAATCACAACACAAACTTAACTGCAGAGAAGTGGAAAAATAAGTATATTTTCTTGGAAATCTATGATATTTTCTTTGTAACTTTTGCATTCGAGCGACAGGAGTGGCTCGCAAGGCTGGTTGATTTTCAGAAGTGTTGGAAAGACGAATGAGTCACGCAGTGGACCCGAAAACTAATCCGAAAGTTGGAAAATACTGATAATACCATTACTCGCACGATAGATCATTGGGTGGATAGTTTGATAGGAGGATTTGTGATTCAATTTGCAATCGATCAATTTGTGTCCTACTAAGAAGCGGAGTGGAGGTTCTTCAAGGGTGTCTGGGGTAAGTTTCTAAAAAAATTGCCATTACTAATTAAGATCTTATTGTGCGAGAAAAGTATCTTATGTAGCCATACCAAGTGAATGAGCTCTGATCAAAGTAAGGCTGCAACATGTAGTGGTAGGTACTACCGACCTCATCAAGAGGGAGATCAATATACCTATAGTCCAGTGACCAATTTTGCTGTGCATAGCTCCCCATCAACACCATCTCTGAATCCTCGTAAGGGCAATAACTCACCTCTGCCACCACCGAAAGACAATATGGCTTCAGAGATGAAGTTACTCACCTTCAAGGGTGTGGGGGACGAAGATATGGATCGATTCTAGTTTGTCGCAGGGTTTGTATGGACTTCGTAGAATGTAGCGAGCGATGTTGTGAAAAGAGCGCAGCTATCTCTTGCTTTTGAAGGAAGGGCGCTGGACTAGTACATGAGATACCTCGATCAACATGCGAACGCAAGCATTGAGGACATTAAGAATGCCTTGAAGCAACATTTGAAGAAGCCTAAGGCCTACTCCTAGATAGCGAATGACCTAAAAGATTTCAAACAAGGTCCATCTGAGTCTGTATGGGAAGTTGATCAACGATTGAAAAAAGTAATCAAAGAAGGAGGATTCCAGTACAGTCATAGCCAGCATGTGGAGTGGTTCATTGCTATTTTGTTTCCCCACCTACGCATACCAATGGGCCACCGAGACATTGAGTCGCAGGAGAAGGCCTTGGAGATAGCAATGAAGTTGGACGTTGCGCCACGAGATGAAACCCAGTTGGGTGCACAACATATATAGGGCTAGCTGGAAGCAATGCACATGGAGATCTAAAATCTGCAAAAGGAATGAGGAGCAGAGGCTATCCCTAACAGGTGGTGCATACGATGCAGGATGAATGGCCACACCAAGAATAACTATCCACTATTATAAGACTATATGTAGGCTGGAGGACCTAGCTCGTCGCATCCTAGAGAAGCTGTAGGGCCAAGTAGGTCGACACTATGGTGTGATGATTGTCACGTTGCGAGGTTATGACACTAGCTACTGCCCTCACCTTGCTGAGTGTATTCCAGAGGTTAAGAAACAATGGTGGAGGTTTTGTAGGTATGTGGGGCATGAGGAGCAAAACTATTGAACTTATGATCTATTGATAGACTGAGGAAACATTTATAGGGTACAAACAGATCCTTCATCACCAAGGACCCCCTCTGGTATCGGGTGCTCCCCCGTTAGGGGCATGGGAGGGGGAAGAGGCAGAAGCATAGGTCGAGGATGAGCGAAACTAATCTGTTATAAATGTGGAGAAGTAGGATGCTTTGCAAGGGACTGCCCAAACCCTACTAGGAAATCATGCAGGTATTGCAGGCAGTTGGACCATGTGATCGAGGAGTGCCTGATTTAGATGGGTAAAGTGTATGAGAAACAATAGAAACCTACACAGAATGTGCAAAGGGTTATGATGGAGCCTCGGAATGAGGGACTAGTTATTAATATCATAACCCGTAGCAACCTAGCCACTGGGGGGATGGAAGAAAAAGCTTTGGCTGAGCCTCTGATTAGGAGATCAGTCATCAAATTAGAGGGCCTGGACCTCCAAAATGAAAGGGAAACCTTTATTGTAGCTCAGCAGGACTTCACAGAAGCATCTACTTCGTAGGTCCCTACAGCCACCAAAGAAGGAGAGGGGGTCCAACCACTTTTACAAGCATGCATGAAACTGCTGCACAACCAACAAGCCATTGAGAACCTCCCGACACTATCAAATAGTTATGCTGAGAAAACCAACCCACCCCTGGAAGCTAAGGATGTAAACACATAGTCAAAATACAAGAAACGCACTGGTAGGGAAATTCAACTCACAACAAAAATCGGGGATTACGAAATGGAGCAAGTTATTTTGGATCTAGGGTCGAATGCGAAGGTGTTTCCCAGGCAAACTTGGCAGCACATGGGAGAGCCCAAGTTGTAATGGTCCACTATCCAGCTGCGCATGGACAATCAGCAAAAGATCATACCTTTATGAAGGTTATCACAAATTGTGGTGGATATTGCAGGAGTTAAGGTCCAGGCCGACTTCGAGGTCATTCATATATTGGAAGATGCGAACCGTTAACCTGTGATCCTAGGGTTAGATTGGGCCATCAACATGGGTGGTATTATCAACTTGAAGAAGAGAAGCATGGTATTTGGAAACGAAGGGATATGGGTAATAGTCCCTTTAGATTCCACAGAAGGAGAAAGGTATACAGAGACAGTGTGTATCGATGAGGAGGTATATCACATCTACAAGTTAACTATGTAGGATGAATATTGGATCAACCCTATGGCTGATAGTATGCTCTATTGGGAAAAGGATAGTGACTGCTGTTGTGACTCTGATGGAGAACTGGAAAATTGGTGACACTGGTTACATGACGTATCCGCACTCTGATGTCTCAGAATTTCGATGGATTTCTGATGTATATCCTCAGAGGTGAGATATCTACCCTATTTTTATGGTTCTTGTAAGATTAAGGAATTTTTGCAACCATTTGAAGTTGAGGTTCCAAGGGAATGAAGGGTATGGGCCCTTAGTCTAGCCATGCATGGAACACCTGCGAGCTGATTGGGCACCCACAAGGAAGCATTCCAGGATTGGGGGGAATGTCAAGATATGATGATCCTAATATTTGAGCCCCTGGCTGACATACGAATCAAAAAATTCCTTGGGCCAGGAGACCTGTGCGAGTATCTGGTCGCTTGGATGGAGAAGTGTTGTGACATAATTGCCAAAGAGTGGATTCATCTGTTTATTCATGCCTTGGGACAAATTCACACTACTTGGTATTTGGATGGGGAGCTACATCAGTGCACCTACCACTGGGAGACATTGAAGGATGAATTTCTGGGGACATTTGGGTTTGTAGGTGGAACATAGGTGCTTGACGCAACTCTACAGGACATTGACATGGTAGTATGGGGTAGATCGCACCCATATGTCGGCCCTGAGGTATTGACATGGGAGACACAGATACCAGATATGATCAGCTACCATAACCTAGTCCTAAAGGAGTGTGATAATGGTCCATGCACTGTCTTTGTCTCGGAATCGGAGGGGACGCGCCCGGTTACTAGACCGCTCAGGTTGCGAATGGGTAGCATTGAGATGCACCCTACGTTGGCTAAGCTTGGGGATGTGGATATAGTAGGTGAAGTTATCATAACTACTACAACAAGGAAACAATTTTAGTTAGTCCTCAGCCACGCCAGTTACTACAGGAAATTCATTCAAGGCTATGCGTTGATTACGACCCCTATGGAAAAATTTCTCAAGAAGGATGTTTTGTTCTTTTGGAATGATGAGTGTCAAAAGTTCTTTGAGTTACGTAAATAAAGGATGGTCTCAATGCCTATTCTCATCTTTCTTGATTGGGAGAAGGTATTTCATGTTCATGTCGATGTGTCGGTCATTTCTCTCAGGGTCGTCCTTACGTAGTCGGGAGAAGGAGATATCGATCATCTAGTTGCCTTTGCAAGTAGGAAACTCTTTGGTGCAGAACGGAACTACTCCACTACAGAGCTGGAGGGATTAGCCATTTTGTACGCTTTACAAAAATATCAGCATTACTTGTTAGGAGGACACTTAAAAATGTTCACTGACCATTCAGCCTTGAAGTACCTGGTAAATAAGCTTGTGTTGCGAGGGAAAATCTGTTAATGGCTACTGCTATTTTAGGAGTATGATTTTGAAATCATCATCAACTTGGGAAAGTTGAATGATGGGTCAGATCACTTGTCCATAATTGAGAGTGGAAAGGAGCCAACCAACCTGGAGGACAAATTACGTAATGCACAGCTATTTTCTATTAAGGTAGTGGATGCACACTTCGTTGATATCATTCAGTTCTTGATTACTGGGAGGA
This sequence comes from Pinus albicaulis, assembly GCA_034641835.2. Taxonomy (NCBI): domain Eukaryota; kingdom Viridiplantae; phylum Streptophyta; class Pinopsida; order Pinales; family Pinaceae; genus Pinus; species Pinus albicaulis. The sequence continues at coordinate 693,945,575 of CM076576.1, read as the reverse complement.
CACCTCTAGAATACTCAGTACAACAGAAGAAATAATTAGTCACCCAGGCCATAGATTTTACCATCATCGCAGGTCATTTATATAAGATGGGAGTTGATGAATTATTGCAGAGATATGTTTTGGAGCATGAAAGGCACACTATCTTGGCAGAGGCTCATTATGGAGTAGCAGGAGGTCACTACGTAGGGAAAGAAATGGTGCAAAAGGTCTTGAGAGCTAAGTTATGGGGGCCAACCATGCATAGTGATGTTCATGATTATTGTAAAGCCTGCGATACATGCCAACACACAGGGAGGCCATCCCGCAGAGATGAAATGCCCCATCAACCACAAATGGATCTACAAGCATTTGATAAATGGGCCATCGATTTCATAGGGTCTATCAACCCACAAGAGAAGAAGACGGGTGTGTGCTACATTACTACTGCAATTGATTGTGTAACCAGGTGGGCCAAAACACAATAAGTGAAGGATTTTACTGCGGAAACCACTGCACATTTCATACTTGAACAAATTCTGACCAGATTTGGATGCACGAATATTCTCATGAGCAACAGAGGTATGAATTTTCTTAATGAAACAATCCAAGCTTTGACCAAGGAGTTCTGGATCCATCATACAAAGAGCACACCGTATCACCCACAGGCAAACAACATGGTTGAAGCTTTCAAAAAAATCTTGGAGTAAGCACTGAAAAAGGTATGCAACTCTGATCGCAGTGATTGGGACGTGTGCATCACATCGGTTCTTTGGGCCTATCGAACAACCTGCAAGAAGCTAACAGGGAAAACCCCATTCAGGATGGTTTATGGTAAGGAGGTCATTATGCCAATGGAGTATATTGTTCCTAGTCTATGCATCACAGCATTTACGAACATGGCAGAACCTGACATCATGGAGGAGCGATTAGCATAGCTTATGGCTTTGGAGGAAGATAGGTTTCTTGCTCATTTCCATCAACAAGTTCAAAAGGCCTATGATAAAGCCTAGCATGATCGACATATTCACCAAAATACATTCGTGGAGGCCAAATTGGTCCTCTTATAGGATAGCTAGTCTGTAAAGCATCCAGGGAAGTTCTGACAGCACTAGCTTGGTCCCTACACCATTAAGGAGGTCATGGATGGCGGAGCTGTTAGTCTAGCTACCCTAAGCGATGATATGATACCATGCTACGTCAATTGTAGTAGGATCAAACCTTATCGGATCAAATGACTATATGTCTAGAATAGTTGTGCAGGCATAGGTGGAGAACCTCCCATCACAGTGACTTGGGACGAGTCACAAGATTGTGTTGGGGGACTATAGGAATAGGGTCTCCTACAAAGCTGGGAATCTGGTCCATTTTTTATATTTTTTATTATATTTAGTCTAATGCAGGGGTTTTGGGGTGGGTCAAAGCCTCAAATGCATTGTAAGTGGGTCAAGGGTAGACCAAGAGTCTGCAAGCCATGGTTTGTGGACCATTGGATGTGTAGGCTAAAGTAGTATAAATAGTTGAGCCTTTTTTAATCGATAGGTAGAGAATGAATATAAATTTATGTGAAGTATGAATTTCTAGATCTTGGGTTGGGTTATTTGGGTTAGGAATCATGCTGGCTGTGTGTGTGGAAATCCTATGTCCTGCTGTGTGCGGACCCTACTTCCTATGTGCGAAGGTGGTATTTGGGGAATGTAAGAGGATTTTGATAAGTAATGTATGTGAAGTATTGTTGAAATATATGATGTTATCTGATTTGTTCTGTTATGATTGATGCAAACTAATATTGTCTGATTAAACTGTGAACTCGTCTTTTTTATCTATGTGGTATGAAAGTATCTACACTTCGTATGTTACTGTGATATGAATGTTGTTGCACTTACTGATTGCATCTCTGTTAATGAATGCGAACTATCTGTGTTGACAATATTGGTTGCGATTATGTTGGTTTATGATTTTAATTGATGATACACACCTAGATGCGGACCTGCTAGAACAGATTTGAAAAGAACTATATTTTGGTTACCTTTTGGAAACTTGCGAATCACCCTTATATGTAGATCTGATAATTGCGGGCCTGTGTTATTACCTACTCTCTCTCAAGGTGCGGAAACCTGGTTCCAACACCCTCCTATACTGCCTCGGGTGAGACTTTGACCTGCGCAAGCGGGTCACTGTCGAAAGGGCTAGTAGTATAGGGATTTGTCGGCAAACCGTCACCTCCGAACCTGGGTGAGGACCCCTCGAGCCGACAAGACCATTTTTGGATTAGTTATTTTTCTAAATTTTTAGTGGAGCATCATTGTTTGGAATGAACTTGTATGGTTTGTTATTATAGTGTGTGCTTGTCTTTTTCTATTTTATTTCTTCAATCTAAGGTTATAGTTTATTATTTTTTTTTTGGTTTTCACTATAGGATAAAATAATTGTTTTTGGATTGGATGAAAATTTAGGAATTGTGGAAATTCAAAATAAGGATATATTGGATTCGTTAGAATCCTTTTCACTTGAAACTACAAACGTTAATACAAACAATCTTATTAGAGCATACTTCAATGACCATAGATATACCACATGGCTAAGTTTCTATTTTCTCAAGGTAATGCATTGTGATGGTGGTATAGCTTGGGTATATTTAGGATTTTGAAGGACATCAAGCATGTTACTATTCAAGAAATGTCCATGGTAACCACTAATCTAAATCTTATGACAAAATGAGTAGCTAAAATGTGGTTCTTATATTTTGTTGTCAAGTAGAAATTCTTCCTTGGAACATGGCAATCAAACCATAATTTAGAGGCTTACACCATGGAATGAATACAAGTAAAAATGGTAAGCTACAAATTTTTCTATAAGAACCAATAAGGAGGCTTTTTTAAGAAAATGTTTCTAGAAATTTTGAGCTCTGCATTTTGATAACTCAGATTAGAAAAAAAATTCCCCATCCCCTCTCTTTCAGCATCAACTTTTACTCTAAACATGTAGCTACATACTCATTGTAACTTATTAAATATTGTAACTCTAGATGTCTAAACATGTAGCTGCATACTCGTTGTAACATATTACATATTTCCATAATTGTAACTACGTCTATGCAACTAGACTATTTCATTGAATAGTTACCATTTAATATGTAATATTGTATGGTTACTGAGTTTAGATGAACTATGAGCCACATGTATTTTTGGTTACTTAATTTACGTCTGTTGTGAATAAATGTATCTATAGTATGTTTTAATTTTTATATTTCCCTTATTTTATACAAGTTCACTTGACCTATTCCAGTAACTGGACTGTTGAGAATCTACTCGGTTCTTCTGTGTCATGCCTTCTTGACTTCTATTTTAGTGTCACGCCTTCCTGATGTCTATTTTAGTGTCATGCCTTATTGACTTATATTTTAGTGGTTGTATAAATTCAGTGCAATTTCCTTTTACTGGTAGTTTTCTTTTGAATTTTAATTCCTAAAACTCCAGATGTCTAAACATGTAGCTACATACTCGTCATAACTTATTGCATATTTCCAGAATTGGAACTATGGCTATGCAGCCAAACTGTTTCATTGAATAGTTACAATTTAATATGTAATATTGTATGGTTACTGAGTTTAGATGACCTATCAGCTACATGTATTTCTGGTTACTTAAATTGTGTCTATTGTGAATAAATGTATCTATAGGATGTTTTACTTCTTATATTTCCCTTATTTTATACATGTTCACTTGACCCGTTCTAGTAACCGGTTAGTGTTATGCCTTCTTGACTTCTATTTTAGTGTCATGCCTTGTTGAATTCTATTTTAGTGGTGGTATAAATTCAGTGCATTTTCCTTTTACTGGTAGTTTTCTTTTGAATTTTACTTCCTCAAACTCCAGATATCTAAACATGTAGTTGTATACTCGTTCTAACTTATTACATATTTCCAGAATTGGAACTATGGCTATGCATCCAGACCGTTTCATTGAATAGTTACAATTTCATATGTAATATTGTATGGTTACTGAGTTTAGATGAACTATGAGTCACATGTATTTCTAGCTACTTAAATTGTGTCTGTTGTAAATAAATGTATATCTATAGGATGTTTTACTTTCTATATTTTCCTTATTTTATACAATTTCGCTTAACCTGTCCCAGTAACCGGTTTGTTCATAATCTACTCGGTTCTACTGTGTCATGCCTTCTTGACTTCTATGTTAGTGGTTGTATAAATTCATTGAAATTTCCTTTTACTAGAAGTTTTCTTTTGAATTTTACTTCCTCAAACTCCAGATGTCTAAACATGTAGCTGCATACTCATTGTAACTTATTACATATTTTCAGAATTGGAACTATGGCAATGTAGCGAGACTGTTTCATTGAATAGTTACAATTTAATATGTAATATTGTATGGTTACTGAGTTTAGATGAAATATGAGTCACACTTATTTTTGGTTACTCCAATTGTGTCTGTTGTGAATAAATGTAGATCTATAAGATGTTTTACTTCTGATATTTCCCTGAAAATTTATTGGATGCATGTCTAAATCATTATCACCAAGTATGTTATTTATGAAGGAATGAATGTCATGTCCTTATATTACTCTGTTACACAAATTCATAATAAGTACCATGTATTTTCTATTTTCTCTTTATTAACTCACTATGGACCATTTATATATAATATATTCTAGTTTGTTTGTTTCCAGGTTGCATGATATTCCACCAATGCGTAGTTTTGCTACTTAACCAGGAAAGCTCATCATTTTTATAGATGTGTTATTGGAATGTTCAGATGATTTTGGTGCTATTAATATAATTTCTCTGTTTACTTCACTCTATTTCCATATTGCATATCAATGTTTTAATTAACTATAATTATTTTCATCCCTCTCGGTCCCATTACCCATAGGGATCAAATTAATTTTCAATAAACATTCGAATCCATAATCTCTGAGATTTAAATTACCTGTAGGGATAAAATTAATTTTCAATAAACATTAGAATTTGTAATTTCTGAGATTAAGTTAACGAGAAATTCGAATCCTAATGTGTAAGATTTAAATTAAATTCTCATTGCTATATATATATATATATATATATATATATATATATATATATATATAAACACACTTCCTTGTTATACACAACAACTAAGTTGTAGGTAGACTTATTGTTGAAACATCTTGACTCACCTCCAGAGCTACTCAAATTCCTTTATTCAAAATTCATAGTTATAGATAGAAACTTTACTTGAGTGGAAGTCCTAGAATACTTTAGAATTTATTTCCTAGAATATCAATTCTAGGATTTACCCTCTCAAATATGTGAAGGGTTGGGTAGAATATTAACCTCTTATTTTTCTTCTTTTAAAAAAACAAAACACAACCCATATATTTGACTAAAATCAATGGAATGTAATCTATATCTGATTAATCTTATTTTCAATTCTTTTCCAAAAAAGAAAATTGTAAATTTCCATTTTTTCTAAAAATTATGAGCCTAAATAGTATAGATTATTTTTACCTTAAAATTTTCCAAATTTTTAAATAGAGAGTATACAAAATTATTAGTTTCTAAACTTTAAAAGAAATTTCCAACCTTAAAATTTTCCTTTCTCTCATAGAATTTTGAACTTCCATAGGATTTTCGTCTGTCGGTTGAGTGTTAACTTCTACAAGTTCTAAAGGTAGAATCTGTAAAGGGCCAGGTAGCCTCTAGTTCTCATATTTTCTTAAAGGTGACATATCTAGTAAATTCCCCTATAGTCAATCTCTATAATAGATCTGAATAGAAGTTCTTCATTTTAATAGATCCATAAAACACAACCTCTTTAAGGCAAACTGTGTACATGTGTAATTTCTCCCATAAATTCTTAGGAATAGTTTTTAAATTATACATGTCATGTTGGCTTTCTCCCATTATCTTTAAATCATGTTTTTGTAAGTGCGTAAAATAATTTTGCAAACCATGTAAATGTCATTTCTCTCAAGCTTCAAGGCCTAAAAATTGAACCTAAAGTGCATGAACTCTCACATAATTTTGAACTTCCCTAGGATTTTAGTCTGTTAGTTGAGTATTAACTTCTACAAGTTCTAAAGGCACAGTCTGTAAAGGGCTAGGTAACCTCTGGATCTCATATTTTATCAAAGGTGACATATTCAGTAAATTCCCCTACAGTCAATCTTGTAACAGATCTAAATAGAAGTTCTTCATTTTAATATCCATTAACCTCAACCAATTTAAGGCAAACTTTGTACATGTGTCATTTCTCACATAAATTCTTAGGAAAATTTTTTAAAGGATACATGTCATGTTGGATTTCTCTCATTAACTTTAAAGCATGTTTTTTTTTAAGTGCATAAAATAATTTTGCAAACCACGTAAATGTCATTTCTCTCAAACCTTAAGGCCTAAAAATTGAACCTAATGTGGCTGAACTCTCATAGGATTTTGAACTTCCATAGGATTTTAGTCTGTTTGTCGAGTGTTAACTTCTACAAGTTCTAAAGGCGGAGTCTATAAAGGACCAGGTAGCACCTCTGGATCTCATCTCTTCTCAAAGGTGACATATCTAGTAAATGCCCCAACAGTCAATATGTGTAACAAAACTATGTACATGTGTCATTTCTCCCACAAAATAAGTGCATAAAATTCATTTCTCCCACAAACTAAAGGCTTCCTCTCATTAATTCTAGATGCGAATTCTACCCGAAAATTTTTAAGTCAAACTTTAAGATAAACCATGCACATGTCATTTATCTCATGCACATGTGTCATTTCTCCGATGCATTTGCAATAAATGTCAATTTAATATATATTTTTATTGAATTTGTTTTTTTTTCAAGGATAAAAAAACCACTAAATATGGTTGAAAAATGGAAATTATGCATAGATGTTTCTTGGTATCCCAATCCAGGGAAAGCAGTGATTACATATGTGCTTTCCAATATTGCGACTAGCAAAGTCGTCCAAAGGAAAATGAATACACCGAGAAGAACAACAAACAACGAGGCATATTATATTTGATTGATAGAAGGCTTGGGAACGTCTATGGAGTATGGATCAAATGGAATTATAGTTTTCACCAATTTTGAACTTGCGTGCAACCAGATGAATGGCGTGTACCAAGTTAAGAAGGAGAGGCTAAAAGAACTACATGGAATAGCAAACAATATCGTTAGCCAATTTCAATTTTTTAGTAGAATAAATTGCACAAATGTGAATAAGATGTCTATTGGTCTATTGCGTGGGGAAATGCCAATTCAGGATTCATCTATCAATTATGAATTAATAAATTAATTAGGATTATACAGGGCAATGCCAATGCAATATTCATCTCTCAAAGATGAATTAGTTTTGAGACGCTCTTCTTCAAAAATTCAAGATTCATCTCTCAAAGATGAATCAATTTTGAGAAGCTCTTCTTCAAAAATTCAAGATTCATCTCTTAAAGATGAATTAATGTTGAGACGCTCTCCTTCAAAATTTATTGATGGACATTGTAACATATCTTGGGTATGTGTGTGTTTTGTACTTATAAATGCGTCTCTTTTAATGACCATGTGGTTTTTTCAATTATATACCAAGTGTGCTCCCACCATGCCATGTAAAGTGCTACTTGGTGAACTTCACATTTGGAACAAGCGGTGAATTTCACATTTTTATGAAATTAAAATGCGAGGACTTCAAATTTTTTTTGTTTAAATGGAGTTTCACTTCTTTTTTAATGACACTGTGTTTTTTTCAATTTTATACCAAGTGTGCTCCCACCATGTAAAGCTCAATTTGGTGAACTTAACATTTTTATAATTTTTTTTGCTTAAATTGAGTTTCACACATGTTTAATTAGTGCTTTGAAAGTTGTGTTTTACATAATTTGTGTACACAGAATTACATTAATTTTCTGAAACTTATTTTTAATTTATTTTAAATTAGTCATTTAAAAAAATAATTGTAAACGTCCACCGTAGATATATATATATATCATGGAGGATGAACGACGAAGAGCAACAAAATCCCATATCTCTATGAGAGAGGGGGATCAAGGATCGAGGTATGTTTATGGCATTTAGGTATAATCTTAAATCTCCATACATATACATACATGTGTGTACATATGGAATTGATTTTTTATCAACTTTGTGAGTTAAATTAGTTGTTAATAAGTTTTATTTTTTATTTTTTAGGAGCTAAGAGGAGAAGGGTCTCTACGCCATCAATGGAGCATGCCCATGGTTCACCCAGTCGTGGTATGATTCACGCAATTTAATCAATGAATATGTACATGTATTTATATGTATGAATGTATTTTTCAATTGATTATAAATTCATATATGTTTATGAAGCTTCTCTATTGTCTCGAGAGGTTAGCGGTGGTTCAAATCCCCTTAGAGGGCCATCAATAAGTGCTAGCAGGTTGCGTGAAGGTGGTGATATTGATTCCCCAGGCCAATTAATGGATGGTCATGTTGGTTCTCAGCAGGTTCTTTCTGGTTCTCAACAGTCTCAGGGTGGGAAAGATGCTAGCCAATTGCATTGAGGTGGCCATCAATTTGAATATTTTTTCATTCAATTTGTAAAAATTTGTTTACATGCGTTTTTTCTAATATACAAAATTTTATATATTGATGCAGAGGCTGAAAATGCTCCAAATGTTGGTCAAAAAAGATGCAGGGCAGAACACGTAATTCAAGAAGAAGGTTGTCCACCCACCATGACTTATCCAGTCGACATTTCAGATATACCTTGGGAAAGAAACATGCAACAATGCACCTTATAAATGTGTCAAAATATTTATGCAAAATTGCAGAGAGATCTCATGGCTTTGACTCTACCTGCTGAGAGTCGACAAAGCTTGGTAATAGTTACACACTCGTTAGGCCAACTAGTAGATGTGTACCAAAAGCTTAGGCCAACCACTGATACTTTTGTGGAAGTCATGAGAAAAAGAAAGGAAACAGTGATGGGTCCAGATAAATGAGAGGTTGTTAAAGAAAGAGTTACAACAGCAATGACAAATTTTATGTTTAATTTCAAAGAAAGACTGAAAATAAATGTTCTGAAGGTGAAATATTTCAAGCACCCTGATATAGCTCACTATTTGTATGATAGACACCTTGCGACCTATGGAAGACTCCCATGGAACGCCGAGGTTCCTCTTTCTTTTGCAAAATTATTTTATACATAATTCTTTTTGGAAATGAAACCCAATTACAATGACCTTCCCTCTGAATTTCTTGGTCCTGGGAAAGGTTAATTGTGTGACCGTAGGGGCGTTAGGCGTGATGCTGATTTCCCCGTCCTGAGCCACCATTGGTTAGTCTACCTTTTTGTATCGAAAATTTGCGATTAGAGATAGAAGCCACTTCTCAAATTAGTCGAGAAGCAAGGGATGCCATCATCGACAATGTTCACAGTGGATTGGGTGGAGTCGATGTTTTTCTGAATCGACAAAGAGCACGTGAGAATGCACACACTAATTTTGTGTATTATACAGATGAAGAGATTGAAAACATGAGTGTTGAAGATATCAAAACATATGCAAAGAATTTTCGCAATGGTTGGCATGACCTAATTGTTCATGAGGAATAGGGCATGGGAGCAGTATGTGTTAATGGTTAGGGTTCAATTATTTTAACACATACATACAATTTGTAATAAATACATATATACATACATTTATTTGTATACATTAATCTAACAAAAATGTATCATTATATGTTAACACCATTTCTAGTTTCCATGCTTGATGAATGACGAAATGTTAATATCACGTTCGGAGCCTCTGGTTCAAACAATCAAGTTGGGTCTCACCATCAAGATATGTTGGCAAATGTTAGTGTTTTTTAAACTTGATATTTTTAAAATAAATAATTGTGCACACATGTACATTTTCATGTATATATAATAAAAAATTTTAACAGATTTCGATTCCGTCTGATGTTTTTGAGATGGTGGTACCATCTTCTTCCTTAGGAGATGTACCTTCTACTTCCTTAGGAGATGTGCTAGATTCACAACAAGTATGGACAATTTTTCACTTTTAAAATTTACATTTTTAAGTTATATATTCCACCTCAAAAAGTTCCATTAAAAAATGAGATATATCTATATCTTGAGTTATTTTAATTTTTTTGAATTTTAGGTTTTTGGAGATTTTCTTTTGTAGCCTCTCTTAGGAGTTGTGCCAAATCTGCCTGTAGAAGTATTCAATTTTTCACTTTTAAATATACATTTTTTTAATTTATAATATATTGAATTTTACAAGTTTTATTATAAACTAAGATCTTGATCTTGAGTTATTTTATACTTAAATTATTTTTTTTGATTTTAGGTTTCTATAAAGGATTTCTTTTCTCCACGGACTCTAGTGATGGAGATAGGAACATCCACACCATTTCAACCATTTGAACAAGTTTTCTAACTTTTTTTTTTTAATATTATTGAAAATAAGTTTATATATATGCATTTACATTTCAAAATTTTTAATATATATATATATATATATATTGTACAATTTATTGTTGGAGATGTTCCCATGGGGGAAGTTGTAGCAGACGAGCAACAAATGGAGAAGGAACCTCATTAGGTATTACATGATTTTTTTTTTTTATATTTTGTTTTTTACATGAGGTTCTATATATTCTCACTCAATTTTAAAACATCAAATTTTAATGTTTGTACGTGCAATGTGTACAGGTTCCCCATGCTTCACATGATAGCTCGCGGATTGAGACTTTGCTGGGAAAGACACTACATCCATCTGTATTTGAACGATGGTTTCTAGATTTGATTGAGATTTCTAGTCTTAAATTTACTTTTTTATATATTTTCTAGATGCAGTCATATATAACTTGATACTTGATACTCGTGATATCTACAAATTTTGGACATATTTTATGTGAACTACATTTGGTACATGTGAATGTGATATATAATGTTTTTAAAACTTTAGTTTTGGATGGTTGAACTACATTTGGCATGTGAAGTAATGTTGAGTTATAATTTGTTTGGTTTTTAAAAATTATGTTTTGGATGGTTAAACTACATTTGACATGTGAAGTAATGTTGTGATCTATATTAGTGTTTTACTTTTGAACTACATTTGGCATGTGAAGTAATGTTGTGTTATAATTTGTTTTGTTTTTAAAACTTAATTTTTGGATGGTTGAAATAGATTTGGCATGTGAAGTAATGTTGTGAGCTATAATTTTTTGTTAAAATAAAACTTAAGTTTTGGATGGTTGATCTACATTTGGCATATGATATAATGTTGAATGTTTTTATTGGATAGTTGAACTACAATTGGCATGGCATGTGAAGTAATGTTGTGATATAATCAAAAAGTTTTTAAAACTCAATTTTTGGATGGTTGAAGTAAATTTGGCATGTGAAGTAATGTTGTGAAGTACAATACATATTGATGTATCTATATACATGATTCTAGGTCTTGTTAGATGTGTTGAAAACAATCATAATGATTTAAAAATCACGATCTATAATGTATATATATATCCATTATTTTTCATGAAGCACATGGAAAACCTATTTGAATAGTTAATTTCTTCACGGAACATATATCGATTACTTCAACATTTTTCATCAGTAATACGATAGAATTAAGCTACTTTTCATCAATGCACATGGGAAAACTAATTGAACAATTAATTGCATTCTAGAACATATATATATATTCAATACGTGCAACATTTTTCATCAATGCACATAGAAAATCTACTTTCAGTTAATTGCCTATAACATATCCGACCATTGGATAGACAAATTTTGTACTAGATTTTCTATCAGGAATAGAGATGTGGGTCAAATCCCACCAAAAATCAGAGAAGTGTTCTGAGTCTCTTGTCTGAAAGGAATCTTCATTAAAAACTATACCGTGGATGATTTATTTACATTGTGGATACTTTTTACCAGAAAAACCCACGAGAAAAACTGGTCACATTCAGTCTGTGTATATATCCAGTACATGCAACATTTTTCATCAATGCACATAGAAAAACTACTTTCAGTTAATTGCATTCTAGAACATATGCACACACACACACACGCACACAAACATATATATATATATATATATATATATATATATATATATATATATATATATATATATATATATATATATATATATATATATATATATATATATCCAATACATGCAACATTTTTCATCAATGCATGTATAGAAAAGCTACTTTTAGTTGAGTTCTAGAAGTTCTAAAACATAATCCAAAGAGAAGAAATTGTTGGGAATTTGAATAAAAAAAAATCCAATGGAAGGCCATCTTCAATGATCTGTTCATAATCGGATTTTGACATTTTCGATTTCTTAATTTTCGTTTTTTTTAATTTATTTAAGCTCAATTAACTTTATGTGTGTTTCACACACCAAGTGGCTATATTGACAACTTATGACATAAGATTCATAGTCTTCAAAGTAAACAAAATCCCCACTTTGATTACTTTGTCTGAAAAAATAACCTTTCAGTATAATATATCCTCTTTCATATGGAAACCCATGATCATTATAGTTTTCTAGTAATTTCATTTTTCGTTCAGTGAAACGCATCAAATAATACTTCATATTTTCATCGTTGTCAATAGATGCAATTACAACAAAAACATCTCCTGCATAATAAAACAAACTTAAAAAACTTATGTATTTAAATTTATTTCTAGATATTTATCATTTAAAAGAAATTCAAATGTTACCTTCTCTAACAAGATCAAAAACTAGATCACCATCGAATGATACTGTAGTCTCCTTTGATTGCATTTCTTCAAACATTGCAATGAACATTTTTCCCTTTGTATTTAGCTCTATATGTTTCCAATATTTCACATACATTTTGTTCTCACAAACATCATTGGATTCTATGTTGTCTATGAAAAAATGACAAAAACAAGAATATTTTCTTTTATCTAATGCAAACACATTTCTGGACAACTTTGTTTTAATTGAATGCAATTTTCAAGTTGCTTTTATTGTTTTAACGTCATTTCCAACTGATCTATCTACTTTTTTGATCCCAATATGCCAAAAAAAACTTTATATGGAAAATTCAAAGAAGAATGTAAATATGATATTAAAATACAATCAAAGATAATCAAATTGTGATAAATGTACACTGTTTAAAATTAGACATCCAATAAAAATTAAATTTAATGTACCTTCGCAATTCCTTTGATCAGTTAGTCTCATGGCATAGAGCAACGATGAACCATTGAACAACTTCTTTAGCATCCACGAGTCGGCTTGCAGAGGGGTTCATTTGATATCTTCGAAGTGCTCACTTTATGCATGCCCCTGCACCGTCATGTTCTCCTTTTCCATGACCAGTCTCAAAGAAATTCCAATAATGTTTAATGCAGGTTTTCTTATGAAGACAACACAACCAAAAGAATGATTGTGCATATTTGAATTGACCTGCGCATCCATCTGACCATATCCAATTTTCATTAAATGTTATTCCACGACTTTTCAAGGAGTCATAAATCATTCCAAAACAGTGTTGTACAAAATATGTATCATGTGTACGATCATAGCTGATATAAAAGTGATATTCTTTAATAATATGTCGATTTTCACTGGTTCTTTCTATATGATCGACGTTTTTTTCAACATGTCTATATAGAATATGGATGAGCATGGAGACTTGGTGAGAATGATAATATTCACTCTAAATTTCTTTTTGTGGAAAAAATGTTTAGTTTTTTGCAAAATCAATTACTGACAAAATGGTCCCTGGTGGAAAAATTTCACGGGATTTTTTAAATTGCAAGTCTTGCCATCGATCTCTATGGGAATGCTTGGTGTATTTATAAATTTCTTCCTCAAACTTTCTCAAAAAGTCTATCACAAAAATTTCCTCTTCTCATAATTCAATTCTTTTAGCACTATTTTCACCTTCAATCGATGTATGGATATATTCATATCTCTTCCATTTCACTTTCATGTTGGACAATGATTGATAATTTATATCAATACGATATTTGTTTTGAAATTTAGTCAAATTTCCACAATCATTGCATTCTTTCCCACCAAACATTTCTTTTCGTAAAATAGTTCATCTCTTTGTCTTTCACATAGAATTTGAGATATGAAATCATGGACAGTCGAAGGAGGAGGAGAAACCTTCCAAAATTTTGTACCAAAATTAAGGAATGTGTCATAATATAACTCAAATTCCACATGATAACGACAACAAAAAGTGTCACGTACTGTGATAGGTTTTACATACCATGGCTTTTGTTAAACAAAAGCACTGATTAACACATGAATTTCATGATTATCTTCTTTGAACTTGTTGAACAACTCTATCTGAGTGGTTTCCAAGAATTTTTTTTCATGTTGTTCATACTAATTTCGTGCTATTCTTCTTCGCATCACATGCTTTGTAGTTGGCGAAACACGCGAATTGTTCTTCCAATATTCATATATTAGTTTCTTAACATTTTCTCCAAGTCTATCTTTGTATTGTTGCCTATAAATAGCTCTCCAACAAGCGATTTCATCATTTACATCTATTTGCAACCGAAATTTCCAATGTTTGTGAAAAATTTTTCGTGAAGTTCCTAATGCTCGTGCCATAGATTTTACCAAGCGATTCTTTCTAGTACTTGATGAAACCACTACCATATGTATTGCTCTATGTACAAATAATTTTTTTTTATATCTAGATCTTCTAATTTAATTTATAGCACTATTTATATTTTGTATCACATTTTCCTTCATTTTTTTATCTTTGGTTGATTTTTGAATGCCCAATAAGGTCACAACTTCTTTTAATTTCCTTAATGATAGGATACCTTTCAATGTTTGGGCTTGAATTGTCACATTTTCCTTTATGAAGTACGTATCAAAATTATGGTTAACATGATATTATATATAATGGTCAGCTCTTTTATCTCCATATGTGTGAGTGTCAACATTTTCTAACATCTCATCATCGACATTGATTTCATGTGTACATATTCGAATGAATAGTACATAATAAGTTTACATATTCAATAAATAACTAAATTAATAAATATATGTATAATTTCAATAATACGTGCATGTGTTCAATATATATATATATATATATATATATATATATATACACCTTGTGATTCAATTTCTTCACTTGAATTTCTTTCAACATTTTCAACATCTTCAATCATTGGTTCAATATCTCTTTCACTTTCTCTTTCAAAATTTTGTATCTCATCATCAATGTTTTGAGGAATATCTCTATCTGTTTACATTGCAAAATATTTTTCAAATTAGTTCATCAAATAAAAATTAAGCTTCACATTTTACACTAGGAAAATTTTAAATATATCAAACTCATAATATTTACATTTACATACCTGCTTCAACTTCTAGTTGAGGTTGATTTTCCCCTTCAATATTTGAGAGTGCTTCTATCTTTCTTTTGCGAGATTGTCTTGTCTCTTCTCTACGTTCCTCAGGGTCTCTTTTTCGATCATATTTTCTCGTACAATTCCTTTGATTTCCCATGATAATAGAGTATGAAGTTCAAAAAATTTCCTTCAAAAATTTAGACAAAAACTCAATTAAAAAAAACATCACAAAAGATTTAATTTTAAAAAAACTCATTTTAAATTTTTTGCAAAAACTACATACTTCAATCCAAAACACTTACTTCAAAAAATCCGAGAAAAAAATGTCTTATAAAAATGAAACGAAGCTCAAAATATTTCCTTCCAAGTCCTACAAAAAAATTTCATTTAAAAAGTTAGACAAAAACTCATTTTAAAAAATCATTATAAAAGATTTACTTCAACCCAAAACACGTACTCTAAAAAAATGTCACTTCAAAAAATGCCTCCAAAAAATGTCCATTGAAAATTAATTCCAACTTCTTAAAAAATGCCACTTTAAAAAATACTTCAAAAAAGCCTCTAAAAAAATATCACTTTAAAAAATACTTCCAAAAAATGTCCAAAAAATGTCTTTTGAATATTAAGCCTAAAAAGAGTCATTTCAAAAGCCCTAATCCATACCTTCAAAAACAATGAAAATTAATCCCAAATCCATACTTTCAAAAAAAATGAAGCCCAAAAAACATCCAAAAAATGTATCACATACCTCCAAGAAATGTGCTTTGAATGTACCTCCAAGAAAATTCCTTAAACCCAAAATAATTCTTTGCAAAATTAGACCAAGAGCTTCGTAAAATTAAACTAAATGTGCAAAAATATGAAAAAATAATGAATGATTTCGCGGCAATTTATATTGCCGCCAAATGATTTTTTGGAGGGGCTTCGTGGTATTTTCCAGCCGACGGAAAATTAGGTAAATGTTCGGCCAAAATTTTATACAAAATTCAGTCGAACTTTTATGTCATTAGACTTGACAAGCCGTCGGCACAAAAATAAAATTCGCCTGAACTTTTTTTAGAAGTCGACCGAACTAACGCGTCAACAGTTACGCAGAACCAAGCTCTGAATACATATCTGCAACTTTGGACTCATTAAACTCCATGAAACATTTTGAATTAACTGTCAGAACCAAGACAAGCATTTTCAAAATTGAACCTATTTTTAAGAAATATAACTTTTATAGAATTTCTTAAATATTTACTAATTTTAATTAATCTTTTAATAAAATGGGTGCAAACAATTTCTGAAGGTCATTATGATTCAGTGAAATCATAATTATATATCTTCCAAAATACACTGTAAAAAAAATTGAAAAAATTATGGTGCATAACATTGGTCTGTCGTCTCTAATGGGTAGTTTTTAGATTTTTAGTTTATAACTTATATGTTAAGAAATTTCTTGTGTCATGAAATATATTCAAAATATGCAGCTTTTTCATATTGGACCAATTCAGAAAAATTTATTGATTATGATATGCATCTGTTGGCTTTGTAAATATGATGAAGCCAAAGTAGACTCTATCTATATTGTTGTAACACATTTTGTTTCTCAAAAACACAAAGTTTCAAAGAATACAACATTGCATATTAACATGACTTCTAATGAATCCTTTGATTGTTAAAGAAAACACAGTCAAAGAAACGCTTATTTGACATATCAAATGTGTATAAAAAAAATCCAAAAAATATGTAATAGAAAACTAATAAAATTCCTGACATCTTTTATTTTTATCGCAAATGAAATTCTAAACAGAAAAATAGTTTTATCTTGTAGAAGGTTGAAGAATAGAAAAAAATGAAAGCTTTTTCTCAAAAAAGGGCAAAAGGTGTAACTCAGCTTCACATTTAACTTAGAGAATTGTTTCATCTCTTACCAAGCCACCAAGCCATTGTTAGCTATAATAGTTGGGAATAAATTATCCATTCCACATAGAATATTGCGTTAGGAATCTCATTAGGCTGAGGGATTCCAAGCATTTAAAAGATAACTAATATATGCATCAACATCTTAAAATAATTTTCATATATATGAGATCAATATCTATAATATTTTATTTCTCTTAGAAAATAAATTGCATATGTATGAGATTAATATATATTATGTTAGATTTATTTTAGGAAAGAAGTAAATTTTTTCATGCGGGAAAATAGCTAGTGTGAAAAAAAATACATAGCTGCATGTAATAAAAACAACTACTATGCAAATAAGTATATGTTTTCATGCAAAAATAGTTAGCAAACATCTAGAGGTCGATTTCTTGAAGATATTGCATGAATTATTGAAAACGAAGATAATTTAATGAGACCAATGTTGGAAAATATTTGCATGAGTTATTGGAGAAAAGAGTCCAAATATTCTTTGGATATCCCAAAGTATATAGATTTGCAAAAACTAAACGAGTTTTTTTTTGTGAACTGGCCCATTCTTGACAAAATACTCTTTCATATTTCGGAAATTCATTTTCAAATTTTCAAAAACTGTGCTCAGAAAGTTGATGACCAAAACATAAATTCAATTAATATTTAAATGTGGATAGATTTTTTTTTTTTAATGAACCACTTCCTAACAAAAACCTACTCTTTTTTTCAAAAAATTGTTTCTTGTTTATGTACTTATAGAGATAGCTAATTTGTTAGTGTTCTTGAAAAGAAATAAAATAATTTAATGTATAAAAAATAACTATTAAGTTTGATATATATTGAAAAGAAATAACTTGTTGGCATGCACAAAAATATAACTACTATGTTCATATGTCTTGAAAATAAATTAAGTTATTTCATTTAAAATATTATCAGGGAATTTTTCATGATGGATATGCATTATATTTTTAAAGTGAAACATTGGACTCTAAAAGAGAATGTGTTCTTATGTGCATAGGAATAATATCTAGTATATTTGATCTAAAGGAAACAAATATGTGATTTTAGATGCATGGGAACCTCGAGTAGTGTGGAAAGAGATAAGTATCATTTTTTAGAAAGACTTCACATACAACCTTTGCATAAAATACAATTACTTGTGTTATTTGAGAATAATTTATTATTCATAGTATTTCTTAAGGAAATATTGCATATTTGTATCATGTGTGAAATGATAGAAAAATATTTTGTATTGTATGCATAATATCTAGTGAGTTAACTAACTTTTGGAAAAGGAATAATTAGTGTGTTAGATTCCTTCAAAACTAAATTTGGATTTTGGTTTGATATTTAGGATAGAGTTTAGGTTGCTTTTTATAGTTTGGCTCTCATCCTTATCTCTCTTCACAATGTGTAAACGTCTCTCTCATTAGGATTGGTGTCAACAATACTCCAAGGATACTTTCCTTCCAGTGTTTCCTAGTGTTGTACATTATTAAAATTTGGAAAGAAATATCAAGCTTTATCTAGGAGTCAAATCTTCTGAGAGTGATATCAATTTATGACATTTTTTTAGGGCTTTTGTGCTTGCAATCCCTTGCTCCCATGTTAGTTGTAGTTTTCCACCAATGAATATCATCATCTTCATGAGAAAAGAATCTTTCTCTAGCTACATGATGTTACCATTTGTGAATAGGTATCTTTCCTTGAATCCCATTTAGCTACCTCAACCAAACAATATTACAACTATTTCAAAAGTACCATTATAACATAAATACTTGTGGGGAAAAAGGTGTAATTGGACATTCTAGGGTTTATGGTTCAAAAGTTGAAGAAACACCTAGAAACAACGACAATATGATAGCATGACAAAACATCTTCACAGTAAGGAAAATTTGTTAAAGATGAGACAATTTTTATTTTTTCTTTAAAAAATTAACATTTTTTTATACTATAAATTTATTTGATTTTAAACCTAGCTAATATCTTATAAAAGCTATATAAAATTATTAGAATTTTGAACATATTTACATAAAATATCACCAAAATATTTCAATTTGAAAATTTGAAAATTAAAAAATATTAGATTTAATTAGTTTTTATTGAAAAAAATCAATAAGCCATACGTATTATATCACTCAGTTTTTTTGCACGGTGCAATTATAAATTGTCTTTTTAATTCTTAATTTTTAATTTTTTACTTAATTGTAATTTTTATTTATTTAGTTTTTGTAATTAATACCAATATTGGTCAAACATTCTGGACATAACATTAAAATATTTTATCATAGTTTTTTATTTTTTATGATTTTTTAATAAATAATTTACTAGATTTCACAATATTTGATGACTTGTACATTTATATTAAAATACTTGTGATCATCAGAACGGTTTATTTTACAGAAATTTTAAAATAAATATAAAAGTTCTTAAACTAACCTAAATTTGACTTTTCTCGCGTTAAAATAATTAACATTTTATATGACAACTCTGTGTTAATGAAGAACAAAAAAAACAATGTTACCTGTAGTTAAAATTAAATAGTTTTGAACGTTTGGATCGATGGTCATAAAGAATAAAGATAAAAAAAAATGGGTTAAGTACAATTAAATCGGTGCTATTTCCCGCCAGCTGTTTGGAGACAGATTTTGCGTTGACATTTGTATCTGACCGGCACACGCGGATCCACCAGAGAGGATGAACAAAAGGTTGTTTCCCATTTTAGTTATCTGTCACAACCACAACTGAGTGATGGATGTTCAACTAATGGAATAAACGTATTGACGTGAGTTGTTATGCTTTATCGTAAGAAGAGAGAAAGGATATTCTGTGGGAGAGTTCTTCTGGTCCTGTCATTCCAAGCAGGCCTGGAATTTGACATTCTACAGAATGTCTTTTGAAAGTATTTATGTTGAGCTTAAATAGTGATCTTAAAATTTTGAAAATTGTTACATTAAAAAGATTCAGCCTAGGAGCCTCATCCATTTTTTCTTGCCCGTCTGATCCAAGAAATAGAAAAGTAGAATAGCATTTTTATATCGATTACCGATTCTCAAATACTGTGCAATTAAATGAACATGAACGGGGTCAATTACCATGTCTATTTAATTGGGTAATATTTAGAGAACCCCCAATCGACATAAGCTCATGGGGAGTAAAATGGCTTGAAGAACAAGATTCAGAAATGTTACAATGATGCCTCACAACCACAGCAGTATGTAGTTACATCAAGGTTCGGTGGGCTGCCCATGTTCTCATAATTGAAAGTTTGAGAATGATGGGCTCCATCTTTAATAAACCGGTGAAACGTCTTTTGTTAGGTGCCGGCCTGTAAAACTCTCATCGTGTTTGTGTTGGAATATATCAGATGAGCTGGCTGTAACCTCAGATGAGCCCCTGACCACCTCTGACTCTGCTTGGCGAGTGCACACTATCGTTTATCTCTCAAAGATAAAAGGAGTTGTCAAAAATATGTGGTACGCAGAAGAACACGGACATGGCATAATTTTTCGCTCCAATCGAAATCTTAAGAAAGGCCTCTGGTCACCTGAGGAAGATGAGAAACTCATCAATTATATCACGAAGAACGGGCTTCGGGGGCGCTCATGGAACTATCTTGCAAACAAGGCTGGTAAATAATTTAACAATTTGCACTCTCATTTCCGCCTTCTTAGTCTAAAACATAACTGCAGTCTGAAACATACATGTAATAAAATATCTCTACCCAGAGGATCAATCTTTAGAAAAACCAACCAGTATGGTATACAAAACAAGGAGGTAAAAATGTCCGGGTGGGAATATCCTTATGTTAGTCCATTAAATAAATAAAAGCGTTATAGATCTTCGCTATCTGAGATGCAAAGTATTTTATACTAATAAATCTATCTAGGTTAATATGGGTTAATTAGGGCATAGTCTAAGTCATAAAAGAAAGGGTGGCCTTTTTCATATATATATATATATATGAGAAAGTCAGTTTTTTTGGGGCTCATTTTAATTAAATTTTAGGTCCAGATGTAGAATTTAATTCTCTATTTTAACTAGCTTTTTTTATTGCTTTATGGAAATTCAGGAAAGATTTTAATAAAATTTAGCAGACATTTTTGAAAATCTAGGCTGCAGCTGTTAAACTTCAAGATTTTGGGTGTCAGAAAGTTTTTTTTTATGTTGGTGAATCCATTTCCACAATCAAAAACATTATTCAAACACTGCTATTGCCAAATTTATTAAATTTGTTTTGCCAGGATTCCGACCACTTTTAACAGTCCAAGAAATTCTTAGGCCTCAGTAGACTTCTCCTAATTTCATTACCCTACTGTTTTTTGAGATTGCTAACTCTATTTACACTTGCAATTATACATTGAATAAGACATAGTATAATTGCTAACTCTTTTTATACATTAAAAATATATTTTAAATAATAAAAAAAAGACACACACAATTTTACCTTAAATTATATCTCTATTATGATATCTGAAAAAAAGAAAAAGAAGAGGAGACTATTTAGTCTCGAGTAAGCCATTAAAAGACTATTTGGTCTTGACTAAGCTATTAAGCCATTAGTTAGTTGATTTTGTTGCTTTTAATCAAACATATATCTATTAGATTTGGCATTCCTAGGGCATTTTTTAGTTGATTTTTTTGCTGTTTCCTAAAAAAAATATCTATTGCAGCTGCCATTCCTAAATAATTTTTCTCTCTGATTAATAAATTTCTGTTTGGTTGGGGTTATGATGAAGCAGCTAGGATATATTATCATGTTGAATCCAATGAAATGTACATACAGGTTTGCAGAGATGTGGAAAGAGCTGCAGGCTGAGATGGATTAACTACCTGCGGCCTGGTCTTAAACGCTGCGCAATTTCGCCCCAAGAAGAACAACTGATCATACAATTACAATCCGTTCTCGGGAACAGGTTCCTCTTTTGCGCCATCCTTACTAATTTCCACTTTCATCTATTCTGTGACTTTGATAGTAGCACTTGTTTTATCACTTAGAACTTGAGAACCTGTTCTCAAATTCAGTAAATCTCGTATTCTTTAAGTAATAAATTGACATTGATATTTTTTAGTAGTGACTGTTCTGGAAGCCCGCTGATCTATCCATTAGGTGACTGACAATTTTGGCGCCAAGTCAGTTGATTAACTTTGGGAGTGAATGGTGCAGGTGGTGTCAAATTGCTGCCAATTTGCCCGGACGCACAGACAATGAGATCAAGAACTACTGGAACTCTTGCATCAAGAAGAAGATTTTGAATCACAGGGTCTCCTCGTTGTTTACCGATGCCAACGGAAACGCTGGCACCGAATCCAATATTCCATCCAAATACGATCATACCAAATCAATGTCTGTTCATCCTCATCTTTGTGATGCGTACAATCCGTCTTTCATTAACCAGCCGTTGGGTGTCATGCCTGAACGGTATCCACAATTTCTTGATAACAACTTTACTACGGTGACCGTTACAGAAAATCGTCACTCCTGTATTCAGGACACATTGAAAATAAAACAAGAAGTAGACGAGGATCAAAATTGTGAGCTTTCAATTGAGGGGCGGTCCAATAACAACCAGCTGCTTTCTTGTTCTCGGCTGTTGGTTGATTCTTATTATCACACCAATTATCATGCTCTTGCATCTCCGAGTCCCCAAGCCGAAGGCCAATCTTGTAAGTCTGTTACATCATCGAAATGGGACAAATTAATAGAGCCGCATTCAATACTACCGCCTCATGAAATTCCTGGCTCTCCCAATAACTCTGTTGGCTGCCCTGTCACCATCCCTGACCTTGTTGAGATCAGGGATTCACGAAAATTTGAAAATGATGGCGACATCATTAATGAAAATGAGATCATGGTAGACTATTCCTTGTTCACAGCATTGTCTTCTGGAATTACACCATGGAACCCTAATTCAGTTTCCAATCCATCCATTTCTGCTGATGTCTACCTAGGTGCTTATAACACTCATATGGGGGCATTTAGTATTCTTGGAAATTACGCGAGCCAACAACCGGAGAAGAGAGACAATCGGTCATGCCCGTCGCTCGATTCTGCCAACCAGTACTCTAAAGTTCAGGTTGAGGGTGATTGCCAGGATCTTGCAATTTTGGGAAATGATGAGGGACATCTGCACAGAGCGGCGCCAGATGTTCATAAATGGGATTGCTATGCAATTCCCACTAAAGAACGGAAGGCAAGGCCAGCTCTTACAATATTCGGAACAGGAGGAAGCGTACCGTTCGATTTCCATTGTGAAGGTCAGGCTCCTGGCCCAGTTAGCATTTGGGCACAAGCGGACGATGTGTACAATATCTGTGCTGATTCTGCTGGTGTCTCTTCTGAGCTCGACAAAACATTATTAGACTGGATGGAAATGCATTGACGATATGGGTTCATTGGTTAAGTGGGCTACGCGCTTTTGTGTTTGATTGGATGTCTTAAAATGTAGGAGACCAATTTTCTTGAACGGGAAACAGATATACTGATAGCTGGACACTTTACGTTGCTACTCCTTGTAATAAAGTTATATCGTATGTCTGAACTTTTTAACGTAAGTTCATAGATTTTCCTCTTTAATATATGTCATATGTTTACATGTTCAGCTATGACCGTTGCTTTTGCAATTGTATGATTTGTATAATGGCAAACAGTTTGACTTTGTATTGATCGGAACTTCAGATATTTTTAAGTATTTCCAAGAATTTATAGATTTAGTTTAATGGTATTGAATTTATTTTTATAATAAAAAAAAATTCAAACATTTATCTTTTTTTTCATTTTTTATTTTTTTTTACTGTATTCTAGTAAGAAATTTGTTGTTCTGTCACAAATTAGCTTTAAAAACAGATTCAGTGTAGTAATAATTAAAAAATAATAATATCAAAAAACAGAATGCTGAAGTGTTTGAATCATTTTTTTATAATGGAAATGGATTCAACACCCTAAAGAACACTAACATTCTGTTTTTTGAAAAGACAAACAGTCCAATATTTTGTCTTGTCCAAACACTATCAAAAGAACTATTCAACAAAAAAATGATTCCAACACTCCAACATTCTGGTTTTTTATTTTTTTATCGAATTGCTGCAAGAAATCTGCAGCCAGTGCTACTTTGTGGCATCCTTAGGGAACACACATTCTCTGAAAAGCCTAGTCTAAAGAAACCCAGAAAAATAATGGAAATTTCAGCAAGATTATGATAAAATCAGGAAATATTTTTTTTTTGAAAATATGAGTTGAAGCTCTTAAACTTAAGAATTTTTAATGGCTCATAAATTCTTAATGGTGCTCAATCCATTTCCACTATAAAAAAAAACCTATTAAAACATTCCAACATTCTAATTTTTTTAATTTTTTAACTAAATTTAAAAAAAAAAATCAACTAATCAATAAAATTTCCATTCATATATTAAATTGTAAAATCTTAATACTCCAAACTCCAATTCTAACTTTTAATTGAATTTTTGGTAAAAAAATCCAAATTCTAAAATAATTGAGTACACTGTTTACTGAGCAGGCTAATATGTATTCTTAAGAATGTTGAAATAAAAACTTATGAAATTGCAGATTTTGCTTGTGAAAATGTAATGTTGAAATGTATAATTGCAAATGGAAACCGTGGAATATAAACATATTGAAGAGTACATCTTTATTATCAAAATCGATATATGCTTTCACAATAATTTGACAGCGAAGATAGTTTGCCACAGGAGTTGAGCGAATCCTGTAAATGGTATCCAAAAGCAGGTTAGAATAAATTTTATCCAAGAGAAGAATAGAAAAACGGGTGTAAGAAGCTTAGTAGCAGCATTAACATAGTCTTTATTTTTATTTTTATAATTTTTTTGATTAAATATGATGGAATGAATTTATTAATAACAAAATAGTTAATTTTATAATGGAGAGATTGAATGAGAAGAATAATTCAACTAGGGATGTTATAACCATACTCTCAGAAATAGAAATTAATTCCCAAGATATAACATGTAGGGAATTTAAAACCATACTCTAAGAAAAAGAAACTAATTCTTATCTTAAAGTTCAGTAAACCAACTCTCACAAATTAAAAATCCTCCACTATCTTTTAACAAAATTCTAGTGAAAATTTTGTATTCTCATATAAAACATTACATTAAATATTTTGTACTCTCATATAAAAAAAAATTGCTTCCGCTTGGATTTAGATCAAATTTGTATGCAATTAAGAAACTAAATATTTTATAGTTCTTAAAAAGTTGCACTGCACTGGGATTGTATAATATTGCTTTTGCTGGTTGGTGATTCATTACACATAATTTCAAAATAATCTCCTATTTGCAATTCAATGCTGCCCACACACACACACACATATATATATATATATATATATATATATATATATATATATATATAATGGGGGTGCCTCATATTTGAAATATACATGGTTTGGTAGGCCTATAGTTGTAATTGTTGAAAGGAAGCCATGTATGGATATAAAACAGTAGCCCTCTTCATGGCCAATGCCATCACCCGGTAAGCCCCCCTTCTACACAGGATCGTATATTGGCGGGTCAGACATATCAACCACGTTAAGCCATTTCCATGAATGAACTAAGGGATATGGAAGTTTCCATGATAGTGTTATCGTAACGTAATTACATCGGCTAGTTAGTTCATTTGTTCTTATGATTATAATTAGTTGGGAGGGAAGTTATATATTTAGCATTCAATTGTGTAGTTTCACATTATTTAATTTCTGTAGCAACAACAAGACTCAGATTAAAGTTTTACTTCTTTCTATAACAAATATTTTTTTTTCTAGTTTGGTCTAAGTCTCTGAGAGAGTAATGCTACATATCATGAGGCCATCCCTCAACTTTGGAGGTTGCAGTTCTATAAGTTTGAATTTTGAATTTTCATCAAAAGAATAAGAAGACAATTTAGAGTCGCTGATATTGAAACTGATGAAGCAAGTTGGCACAATTTGTCTCAATCTGTCTGTCAATATCTTTGTTGGAAAGGCAGAGGAGGTAAGGCACAAAATAACACAAAAAATTTACATACAAAATAATACGAGTTTCAGCACTTTAATTGATCCCACAAACTTGATGATTACAATTAACCTAGTGAGGGGTATTTGACTCTTTTCCTACTAGCGACTCGCCTAAAATAACTAGACATGCAGCAACACACTAAATTCGAATATGAGTTAACTCGACTTGACTCAGATTGACTCTCTTAAATCACTCTCTAATTTTATCCAACTTCTTCATGTTAGAAAATAGAAAGAGCTAGATATTGTCCACACAACACAAATCACACAATATTTTTATTGATCATCAAAATTACATATATAAGATGTAAATCACTAATTCTACAAATCTAGACCCCAATGATGTGGATCTAAGATTGTGACATGACACAACAACAACCCATACACATGGGAAACCACCACATCTAGAATAACACCTGGAAATACTCACTAACAACCTATAATACACATAGCACACATGACATGGAAGCATTACTTCCAATGCCCTCCCTTAATTCTTACATGTAATAAATATAAAAATACAGATCAAAACAATAAATGAATCTACCACATTTCTGTGATATGGTGATCACTAGCACTTATAGCGACTTTGAAATCTGACCATGTTCGCTCTTTTCTTGACCATATTTTCGAGCTTCCCACTTGATTCATTTAAGACATAACTGCTTCATACCATTGTTGATGTGCTTTGCCAAATTGACGCTTCTCAACCTCCTGGATCGCAATGGTTTAGTCTCAATACTACCGTTATTTCTTGAATATTTGGCCTTTCGCTATATTCATCGATTATCTAGGATAACATTCTGGGTACATAATGAATTCAGTAGACAATTCTACAACTTGACCTTAATAAAATACCATGTACTAATGCTCTAGGAGCATGACGGGTCACACCAATTTGACCTTATTAAGAACTACCAATGACTAATCCTCCTACAGCATGATGAGTCACATTATTCTAGGCAATAATTGACATGTTATTTGTGGTCCTTCATCATTTGATTCTCACGCTTCATTTGAACAATAACACACTACAACATAATAAAACAACACCATAATTTCTATCAATATTTTTTTTTAAATAAATAATATAACAACACCAACATTTCAAAAGATATCTTACCATGAGAAAAGTTGCAATGGCGCTCACCAACAAAGCCTCTACGACACTAGATCTTACAGCGGTTATATTTCAATATGATAAGTGAAATCCACACACTTCCATTTTTCTTAAAGCAACACTTTGTCAAATCTTTTTACAAGCAAAAATCATTTTTACGCCTTAAGGCGTTTCTATTTGAAAACAACTCCCTTAACTGTCAATGTGTCCATGATTGAGTGATTGGATCAAATGTTAGACGATTGAAACGTTTTAGGCCATTAGATCCACAAGTAAATAGTTTTATATATGTCTTTTATAATGCTAGTATTTTTCTTTTTAATAAGTATTTAGGTTTTTGTGACTTTTAAGTTTAAATGATGTTATTAAAAATTTGTTAGATTTAAATAAAATTTATAACATAAAATTAAACTCCACACAAACCAATTAATTTAAATTAAATGGATAAAAAACATTATAGAAAAGGAAAATAACTATTTATGTATTTAAATATTACATTTTTGTATCACGATGCTCTCCAACAAAGTATGATAGAAATGTTGTTATGTCATGTTTAATATTTTGACTAAGTCAAATTACAAAAAAATAAAAAATTAAATAAAAAAGATTGACATACTGTAATGAACACTTTAAATAGGTCAAAATACAATAAAAAATAAAGATAATAAAATAAAATAATAATAAACTATAAAAACAGCCCATGGTATTGTAATGTCTCTCCAATTCGCCACAAATTTTTTTTTTTCCAATAAGTCTAACCTTTACTATTGTGTACCATTAGGTATTTTCCATATACTATTATTTTTTTTTATATATATTGGTTTATAGTTTGTCACTTTGTGACACATCTCTCTCTTATTGAATTTCTTCATAACATTATTCACCATAATACGATTTATGATCTTAATAACCCTTACATTATACTTATAGTGCATTTGTTTCCATTAGCATGTACAAGACTTACCATACTTCGAATTTCACTATTACAATACCTCAATGTAGTGGGTGTGAGACGATGTGTATATATAGATCAATTTATCCAACCTTAACTCAGGCTTGTGATACATATAATATTCGCACATGAAGAATTTTTATGGCAACGATGGTTTCATATATTTTTTCGTATAGAAAATATATATCACTCGTTGTACTTGTCTATCGTTCGATCCCAACGATGATGTCTTATCTTATTTTTTTTATAACTATAATGTTTAGGGTTTAAAGATTTGAATGGCGTCGAGGCCAGTACAATTCCACCGATCATTTATTCTCTATTTAACGTTACGTTGTTTTAATTGTACTTCATTAACTTCGAGTAATGTTGCGTTGTGTCCCTCGAAAGTTTTCATTTATGAGGATCGACATATGCGTCGTTTTTCATGGAGTTTCGTAGGAGTGTTGGTGTGGGTGAGTACTATTATATTTATTGGTCACTCTATCGTTGGTACTATGAAGATCTTGTTGTCTTTCGAGGCCCTTTTCGACTGGCATCGATTTAGTTTGGTCATCGCTCTCCACGTGGACGGTGGAGATAAGCAATGAAATAGGGTTTGGTCCCGGTATATTATTCTGGTCCTTCCTTCTGTAGGTTCATTTGTCACATGAAAATTTTTCCAAAGAACACAGAGGTATCTCTGGTATTCTGTGTTTAATGTTATCTATCCGGAGTTCCATAACACAATCTCGTGTCGACTGCACCGTGCCAAGTGTTCGACGTTCCAGGTAAACTTCGCACCAGTTTTTATTATACCCTTTCATCTTCATGTATCGGTATTTCCTCTTTCAAGATTTATATGAGAATACAATATATTGCTAGCTTGATTTCATGTCTGGTTCCTTCGACCCCTTCTCAATTTATTTTATGTCGATGTATTATCATTCATATTCATAACCATATCGACCATTTAGGTAATATTAGGCAGAAATAATAAAATTTGTGTCTTATCTCGGCTTGAATTTCTCTTTGTTTTGAGGATCTGTCTATAATGGCATCACAATAGAGCCGAATTTCAATTCATATGACATTTCATTGCTAATTGAATCGATATGCAGCAAAACCCTCATTATTATACGTTGGTTTGTAGAATGACTCCATATATCCATCTTAATATTGTTCTTCATGGGCTTATGAACCTATATTCTCAATGTCTCCTCTCTAGTATTCGTTGGAGAATTTTTTTTTTTCAGTTAGTTTGTCCCTATTATTCTTATTTCGACGTTTCCTCAGTGATCGTTTTCAATCATTCCTCGCAGACCTTAACATGATTTAGAATTTTCTTCTTGTTTTAATTTATTCCCTTCTCACATTTCATTTCACTACTTGAAATAAATCTAGCAATAACAGTGATATCACCGTGTCTTATGCAGATGGTTTTTTTCAAATCGCATAGCTTTCTCTTGTGAAACAGAGATTCATTTTCTTAGGTATTGACTTATGAAACTTCCATATAGTATTATTGTTCTTGTAAAACTACATATTTTATATACATAATTCATTTCGGTTTCTCACAGAAGATTTTGTGAGTCATTTCACCACTGATCTTGGGTACATTTCGACTCACCCTATCTCTGTAATTTCTTATGTACTTCTATACTGGTTGACATCAATGCCTGTTTAATTATTTTCCCTCTATGTTTTTGCAGGTAAGTTCTCCCTTCGTTGATTTTTATTTGTGAAGGAAGACGTATGTATCTTTTATATGGACCAACAATAACGATTTTCCTCTCGTTTGGCACAGGTCAGCATTTAATTTCCTATTTGAAATAATTTTTCCTCAATTAATAGTTTAGCATTCTCCACAGATTCCTATAGTGGCAAACCATCATAATAACCCCAGTTGATTTCTCTCGCAACAATAATGCTGGATATTTTTCATTTTATATACAGAGCTATAGGAGATTTTCTAGCATAAATCTCTGAATTTAATTTTGTTTCGAACATTTTCCAGTAATATATATACATACATACATACATACATACATACATACATACATACATACATACATACATACATATATATATATATATATATATATTAGACTTTTTATATATATTTATTCAATAGAGATGGAAGACTTCTCTGCCAAGTTTATTTGATTATATACATATGTATAAGGGTTAATAACTTTTCATTTGAATATTGCTTATCAATATTCTGTGGAATGCATATTCTGATATACACTGGAATTATTTTTACAAATACTTCAGCTGAATATTTAATTTAATTTATGGGATGATGATCAACGATATTTTGATTTAGATTATTCTTACACTAAAATGTTTCACTTCTAATTTCCTGTACTAATCGTGATAAATTGATTTATTAGTTTCAGCTGATATGCTCCTTTGTATAATATAGGTTATCATTGCTTCCTGCAATGTTGATACAATACATTCCACTAGGAATATTCTTAAATTTTTCCTGTACTTCTGCATATACATAATTTCTATAATTTTGTTCACACTGAGTATAGATTTCAGCTTCCCTCAATTTTGTTAAATCACACAGAGACAGATTTATTTTCTCTCTTATGCAAAATATACAATAGCTTCTATCATTGTGCAAAGTAGTTAGCCTGATTGTATTAATGACTTATCTTGGTATATTTTACTTACTGCATAGCTGTAGGATTTTGCTAGCAGTCTTTATTCGGGCAATTTCTCTAACACTAGTTACTCAACTAAAAGCTCAGAGTTTCAACTAGTTAGTTCTGCAAGTATATATTTATGCCACTTGTTATCATAGAATATTTTTATGTCTATACCTTTACAAAAGCATATTAAAGTTACAACTTTAGTGATTTATGGGAATAATATAAATCTCCAGATTTAAACCTTTAACAGGTTTAGAGCTTCTGGATGATTTTCCCCATAATTCCTATTCCTACAACTATACAGAATTGGGAGGATTAAGTTCTTCTACACAGTTCTGTTAAATGTAAGGAATACCAATTTCAGAATTTTGAAGTACAATAACATCTACAACAACTCAACATATTTCAAAATAACGAATAATTTAACCATTCATAAAAATTGTGGACATACCACTTCTACAATTGACCAACCTCTCAACCTTAGATTTCTTCTGTCTTCAGAAGTTAGCCCCGAGCTGAAATCATATCCTAGAACAGACCAAACCCAATCTATTTTGGAGTAGCTTATTTAAGCCCATTCTCCCCAAATCCTGTTTCTAATTCTGTGTCCAGAATTACAGGATTTTTTTATTCCTGTTTGCCTAGGTTTCCCTTTTTAGGGACTTTAAAGCTGCTTTCTACTTTTCCAGCTTTTTACCTCTTCCCAACTACTCTCCACATCATTGGGGAAATCTAGATTTTTCCTCAAAAATCTAAATTAGAAATAAATTATTTCAAGGATTTTTGAAAGATTTTTAGGGAAATTCTTAGCCTCTTTCCATACCTCATGGATTTGGAAAGTGATCTCAAAATTCTCATTTGGTCAATATGCACATAAGAATTTTATTTATTATTCATAAATAAATAATTAATTACATCCACACAATACTTATCCATTGGGGTCCACTTGTAACA